>CANTUR010000029.1:4670000-5255000 GCA_947683625.1 Mallotus nudiflorus | reverse complement strand
TTTTTTTTTCTTAAAGAAAACAAATTTAAAAAAATCAATTGTGATATGAGACTGAAATTCTATATTGCTAGTAAATAAGTAAAAGATCTGCACTTTTCTTTATGAATTTCTCCAGTTGAAAATTATCAAATTGTTGTCTTTTAAATTTGGTAGTACGTATATATGATAACTATCAAAAAAAAAAATGTTGAAAATTTTTGAAATATTAAATTTTAAAACTTTAGATAATATTAAAATAATAAATTGAAAGGAGTTAAAATTTAAAAATTTGTACATTGCAATTTTAATTTTACGTCATATAAAAATAAGTTAATATGAAATAAAAATTATATTTTGTTTCCATTGTAAAAAAAAAAATCCATTTTTATAAATTAATATGTAAAACAACGATAATATTATTTAAGTTAAGATGCCAATTTAGAAAATCGATACATAAATAGTAATCTCCATAAAATATAGAGACAAATTTTACTACTATAGAGTATTATATTCTTTAATGATAAATGTTTTTTTGTAGTGTTCCTGTCAATTTGGTTGTCATATTTGAATTGTATTTCTGTGAAAATTAAGGCAATTTCAATGCTTGTTGAATTGTTATCATATTTGCCTACAGCTATACGCTAAATTTTTAAGCAAATTAAAGTCAAGGGGTTCTAATTTAATTTTTATTACTTAAAAAATTGAAACGCATCTTCATCACTAGCTGCATCCATCACACACATATTTTTTTTGTCACATATTTCTTGTCACACACACATATAAATCCCATTTGTTTTGTGCATATATAGATAGAAGTGAAGATATTTCCCATCACTATTAATGGGTTCTTCTCCAGGGCATCCATCGGATGATTTAGCCTGTCAAATAGATGGTGTTGGTGACGATATCGACAGTCAGAACACTTCAAAGGCAGATGATAGCAGGAGGCATAGTGATCAGAGGGGCAGCAGCATGAGGTTTTCTCATGAAAATGCATTAGAAAATGGTGCAGCACCAAATTTGATGCAACTAAAAGGGCTTTTTTGGTCTCAGCGTTTGAACACAGTGGCAGCTCTGTCAGTGTCACCACTGCCAGAAGAAGTCATACCTTCTCTTTCCACTGAAGCAGCAGACAAAGAACAACAGGTAACTTAGATTTCTTTATGGGTCATCAGAATATCTTTATTTAATTAGTAACTAGCTGGGGATCGTTGAGTGCTGAAACTCTGTTCCTAAGTTTTTTTTTTTGGAAAAATTATAAATTTTGGTGTTTGAACTTTTCAATCTTTATTTTTTTTAATTTTTTACAATTAAATGTCTAAACTTTAGAAAATCATGATAATATAATTTTTTTAGCCAATTTAATGCTGATTGAATGATCAATCAGATTAAACATAAACTATTTTTATATCAGTTATTAACTATATCATTTGTTATATATTTTATATTATTTAAATGATAAAATTATCATTATTCAGTTACCCTTTATGTTTGCATCAAAAATTAATGTTAAGATTATTTTTATCAATTAATAATATTTAATAAGATAATAAGAGTATTTTTTTTATTTCAATAATGTAATACACGTGGCACATAATATCACTAATAATTGAGATAAAGTGGATCCATTTTGATCTGATTCAGCACTTAATCAACATCAAATCGGCGGGATATACTATATTAATATGTTTTTCTAAAGTTTATACAATTGATTAAAAAAAAGATACTCAAATAAAAAAAATAAAAAGTTTAAACATTAAATTTGTAATTATTTGTTTTTATTTTTTTAAAATGAGAAAAAAACAAGGGATTGGCTCATTTTTTCTTATGTTGCTTCTGTTGTTTATGAAGGTCAAAGAGACAGCAAATTCAGCAATGACGCTGCCGCTGGTGTTGGAGCATATATCATGTCTTATTTATCTGTCTGTTTTCGGTATTCTTGGGGTAACATATCACTGCCGGCCATTTTATTTTCTGTAATTTTTTTGAACTCTATAAAATTACACCTAGAAATAAAATAAAATTTTCTCCAAAAGTAGAACCAAATTAGTCAAATTTAATAAATTTTTAATATAAATGATTCGGATCAAAAATAAAATTTTCTTCAAGATACTATACTATACTTCGAGTAATGAAATGAAAATTATAAACTAATCAAGTGATTTTCATAAAATTGAAGCTAATTTACTTTTAATTTTGATTTTATTCTGTTGAGTTATTTTTCAGCACAAATATGTGTATTTATACAAACATAATTTCATCATATTTATAAAAAAACGTGTTTTATAGAAATATCAAATGGTACAAATTATTAGAAATATTTTTAATTTTTTAGAATTCATATGTGGATTAACACTATATATAATATAAAAGAGTAATTGGTGCTGATAACTTGCAGGTGTTATCAAGATACTTGCTAAGAAAAACTTTTGGCCCTCCCCTTGCTGGTGTGACAAGTGATAGATACCCTTTATATCTTGACCTTCCATGCAACATGGTCTGTTTTTCTTGCACTCACTGAGTTGTTGTGTTGCTGAGTTACATGCAAAAAAAAAATTGAATTATACACTATTTCAGGTTGGGCCATTCTTGATGGGATGGTGTGGTGTTGTATACATAAGAGAAATAGAGAGTGTCTCGGATCATTTGGCCATTGGATTAACAGTTGGCTACTTAGGAAGTCTCTCATCTTTCAGTGGCTGGAACCAGAAAATGCTTATTCTCATTCTTGGTGGCAAGTGTGTCTTTGCTGTGGTTGGATATCTTATAGGTAATTTCACAATATTATTTACTAATTGGTCAATTTAATCAAATCATTTATGCTATTAAAAAATGTAATGTTCATATGTTTAATCTAGTTCTTGTCTGGTGCAATAGATTGTGTATGAAAAAAATAATATGTTAGCTCTATCTCTGTAATTGTAGAATATAACTTTACAAGTGTGTTATCCCATTCCATTCCCCCATCAAAAAAAATAAAATAAATTATTCATGATTTATAACAGAACTATTCACGTTGCAGACTGTAATACAAAAATTACCCATGTAACTATTTCTACTAATAAGTGTTATGTTTTTCTCTCTTTTTTTTTTAACTCAGTTTGTGATGAATTCAATTGAAGTATAGAACTACCTAGGAGATGTTGGAGTGATGTGGTTAATTCACCTGTTAAATGAAATCCTAACTGTAAAAATAATATCAGATGAATGGAGAAAAACAATACAATACTAATAACCTATTTCTAAAAATAAAGGAGACATCAAAATTGTTCAAACCATAGGAGATTCAGATTCAAGAGTAATTTGACAAAGTTATGGAAAAGAATTATAAAGTAATATTATAACTAATATTAAGTTTATTGTATACTCTCAGGCTTATTTCTTGCAGCCTATTCAATTAAATTTGGTATCGGGACAGCTATGTGTTTCAAGTCACTTCATGATAGGCGACACAAAAGTACTGGAATTAGAACTAGCAGCAAGAGGCGGTTTGAAAGCTTCAAGCTTCATTCGGTTGTTACGGTGTTATTGGTGCTCATATTGGTCATGTTATTCTGTGCGAGTGCAATCATGCTAAAGAAAGAATTCAGCAGTGGCAGCGATGGAGCTCAGTTGTGGCTAGCATGCATAGTTGGAGTCCCTGGTGTGTGGATCAGGTGGTTCTTGGCTCGGCTTAATGGATGTGGGTTGGGAAAAGCAGGGCACATGAAATGGGTTCCTTTTGGGACTCTAATTGCCAATGTTTCTTCAGTTTGTATCATGGCAGCACTCTCTACTTTGAAGGGAAAGGTAAAACTTTAACAGAGTAGTCGCTTTATTATTATTTTTTTACACATGATGCATTCCATTATATTAATAATATTATTATTATTTAACGGGAAGGTGAGATAAAAAATCAAAATTTTCATTTATTAATATCTTAAGTTAACATTCAGCTCATTATATTTTTGAATAAGAAAATCAAGGAAAAAATGAAAAATTGAATTTATAATCTTATCTTATAATATCTATCAATTCAGAATGAAAAAATTGAGCCCATTATATTAAACTTTAAACAAACTGTACATGTAGATAAATTTTTAGCTCTTATAAGGGTCAATTTATCTTGAACTAGAAGTTATCTTTCTATTTTATTCTAATTCTTAATATGTATCAATTTATGTATTTGATTATTTGATGTGTATATAAATTATTAACTCACAGTGAAAAAAATATATGGCTCAATATATAGTTTTACTCTTAAACTTTACATGATTACCTCTGATATCTCACAATTTTTATTATTTTTCATCTAATTTTTAAATTATTATTTTGAACTTTTTTTACCATTAAATTTATATTTTTCAATTTTATTTAACTTAATATCAAAATAGAAAAATACTTGATTTTAAATTATTTTATACATGTAAAATGTTAAAAAGTTGTGTTTCCTGATTTATGGACCCCAATATTTCACTTCAAAAATAAAATTCAAATTAAAAAATAAAATAAAAAATTTAGGAAAAATTTGTATTCAATTATATTATGTCTTTAAATTAAACATTATGTTAGTCCATATAAGTATTTTTTATATCCATATTAACATTAATTTACAATATATGCTGATTTCATGACTTGTATGAGTTAAATAGGTTAAAAAGAATTTAAAAATTGATAGAAAATAATAAAAGTTGAAAAGTTTTAGAGATTAATTGTGTAAAATTCAGCAATGAGATAGATTATAAACTTTTATTTCTCAGTGGTAAACCATTCATATCGTACAAAATATCAAATAACTGAAACGGACAATAATTTTTTTTTTCTACTGGGTCAAAAGAGAATTTCTTTCAACGTATTGCAAAATTTTAACACGATGGCATGCATCTGAGATTTTAATGGGTTTAGCTATATATGGGTGATGCAGGTGCAAACAAAGACATGCAACACTATAGCAACAGGCTTGCAATTGGGATTTTGTGGTTGTCTAAGCAGTGTTTCAGCATTCATTGCTGAGTACAATGCAATGGAAGAAAGTAACAAAAATTGGAGAGCTTATGCATATGCTTTAGCAACATTACTCATCTCTTTTGGGTTGGGGTTCTCGATATTCTGTATACCTGCCCATTCCGAATAGCAGCTACCTACATCTCACCTAAGTCTCTTAATTACAGTATAGCTATACATAACTAAGCAACTTTAGTATATTTTGTATTGTAATTTATGGCTCATTACAATTTTCAAAAAAACATTTTGATTCTCATTTATGATCTTTTATTGTTATTAATTTATAAATAATTCCTTAATTAATTGTTTAAATTTTTAAAATTATTTTATAGTTGAGTTGATGTCTACAAAAGTTTCGAATATTCTAATTTAAGACTTTGCTTAAAGAAATCTAAATTGTGATATGAGACTAAAATCCTACATTGTCAGTATATAAGTATTTAAAAGTTTTGCACTTTTCTTTATAACAGTTGAAAATTATCAAATTTTTGTCTTTTCAATTTGATGGTAGATACAATAACTATATAAAAAAAAAGTTGAAATTTTTTGAGACATTAAATCTTATTACTTTAGATAAATCTTCTAATAAAATAATAAATTAAAAGTAGTTAAAATTTTAAAATTTTTATATCACAATTTAAGTTTTTGATCATATAAAAATAACTTAATATGAAAGAAAAATTAAATTTTATCTCCATATATAGTAAAACAGTTCCTATTTCCATAAATTAATGCATAAAGGAATGATAATGATGCTTAAGTTAAAATGATAATTTAAATAACCGATACATAACTAGTCATTTTTGTAAAATATAGAAACAAATTTTATTATTTATAAAGACTATTATTATTATAGTCTTTACTGATAATTTTTATTTTTGTAGTAATAACAGTTTTTTATCAGCTGATCCTAATAATTGATCCCAACAGTTATTAGTAAATTAATGCAATTCAAGTGCTTGTTGAAATGTTATCATATTTGCCTGCAACTATATATGCTAATTTTTAAAGAAAATTAAAGTCAAAGGGTTCTAATTTAATTTTTACTAGAAAAATTCAAATGCATCTTCTTCACCAGCTGCATCCATCCACCGTATATTTTCTTTTCTTACACACACACACACACACACACACATATATATATATATATATATATATCCCATTGGTATTGTGCATATATAGAAGTAAGGGAAGATATTTTCCCATCAAGATTAATGGGTTCTTCTCCAGGGAATCCATCGGATGATTTAGCCTGTCAAATAGATGGTGTTGGTGATGATATCGAAAGTCAGAATACTTCAAAGGCAGATGATAGCAGGAGGCATAGTGATCAGAGGAGCAGCAGTATGAGATTTTTTCATGAAAATGCATTAGAAAATGATGCAGCATCAAATTTAATGCAACTAAAAGGGCTTTTTTGGTCACAACGTTTGAACACAGTGGCAGTTCTGTCGGTGTCACCACTGCCACAAGAACTCATACCTCCTCTTTCCACTGAAGTAGCAGACAAAGAACAAAAAGTAACTTAGATTTCTCTATGGGTTATCAGAATATCTTTAATTTAGTAACTAGCTGGGGATGGTTGAGTGCTGAAACTCTCTTCCCAAGGTTTTTTTTTTTTTGAAGAAAAAAACAAGTGACTGACTTTTTTTTTTATTTTGTTGCGTCTGTTGTTCATGTAGGACAAAGAGACAGCAAATTCAGCAATGACGTTGCCGCTGGTGTTGGAGCATATATCATGTCTTATTCATCTGTCTGTCTTCGGTATTCTTGGGGTAACATATACACCACTGCCACCCATTTTATTTTCTATAATTTTTTTTAACTCTATAAAATTAAATCTAGGAATAAAATAAAATTGTCGTGAAATCGAATTAATAAAAATTTAAAAAATTTTAATATTTGTGACTCTGATTAAAAATAAAAGTGTCTTCAAGATAGTATACTCTATGTATACTTCAAATAACGAAACGAAAATTATAAATTAATTAAATAATTTTTATAAAATTGAAACTCATTTTTTGGTCAAATAAGATTTATTGTATATGCACACTCATTAAGGTAACTACTTACTGGAAAGGCACATACACATGCTTATATAACATATACACCACAAATTGCCATTGTGGGATCAAAGGGAAACTCATTTACTTTTAATTTTGACTCTATACTGTTTTATAAAAATATAAAATGGTACAAACTTATTAGAAATATTTTTAAATTTTAGAATTCATATATATGAATTAATACCATATACAATAAAAAAAAATAGTAATTTTTGGCACTTATAACTGGCAGGTCTTATAAAGGTCCTAGCTACCCTTTATATCTTGACCTTCCATGCAACGTGGTCTCTTTCTCTTGCACTCGCTGAGTTGTTGTGTTGCTGAGTTAGTTTATTAAGATTAATAAACTTGTAATTAATTAAGTTACATGCAAATAAATTGACTTATATACTTCTTCAGGTTGGGCCATTCTTGATGGGATGGTTTGTTGTATTCATAAAAGCAATAGAGAGTGTCTCGGATCATCTGGCCATTGGATTAACAGTTGGCTCATAGTTATATAGTACGCGGTAGTTTTCAGTTTATGTTACAGATACTGGTACTTGAAATTTCAGTATAAATATATACAATATTTTAAGGATAGATTTACTCAGTTAACTTTTTCAACATGTGATATGTCAAATTTTCAATATGGGACACGTCAAATGTATATTTTTGAATCGTTTAATAAATAATAATAAGTTTTTTTATTTAGAATAATTACAACAAAAGTTAAAACAAAAAATAAACCTATATATATAATGGCTGAACATAGTTTATAATTTAATATTAAATTTTAATTTTGTTCATACATATTAGCAATACAAAATATAGTTGAAAAACCATAAGAAGTTCATAAATTAATAATTTTAAATTTAGAGCAAAATAAAATATCAAGTTATTCAGAGACAACTTAATTTTTTTAATTTCTTGTTTCTTGACATCTTGTTCTCTCTTGCATTTGATGGTGTACTGCTGCTGTCATCTTTTAATTTGGCCTTTAAGACTTCAACTTCAACTTCATCATCATCATTATTATTTAAATCTAACGAGCTCCATTTCATTTCTTCAAGCCTTATGGCTGAATCTGGAAAAAAAATGTACTCGATTTTTTATTCTATTCTTATTCTATCAAAAAAAATTGGTACTCTATTTTTAGAGATCCGGATCGAATACCAAAAAGTTTCGAAATTCAAAAGTATCATGTTTTGATACTCGAGTATTAAATTGTGGTACTTGGAGGATGATAATTCCCGATAATTATAAGTTGGCTACTTGGGAAGTCTCTCATCTTTCAGTGGCTGGAACCATAAAATGCTCATTCTCATTCTCATTATCGGTAGCAAGTGGGTCTTTGCTGTGGTTGGATATCTATAGGTAATTTCACAATATTATTTACTAATTGGTCAATTTAATCAAATCATTTATGCTATTAAAAAATTTAATGTTCATATGTTTAATTTAGTTCTTGTCTAATGCAATAGATTGTGTATGAAAAAATAATATGATAGCTCTATCACTGTAATTGTAGAATATAACTTTGTAGGTGTGTTAGCCCATTCCCCCTAAAAAAAAGAAGATAAATTATTCATGATTCGTAACATAACTATTCACGTCACGGACTTTAACACAAAAATTACCCATGTAACTATTCCTACTATTAAGCGTTATGTTTTTTTTTTTTTTTTGACTTAGTTTGTGATGAATTCAATTGAAGTATAGAACTACCTAGGAGATGTTGGAGTGATGCGGTTAATTCAACTGTTAAATGAAATCCTACTTGTAAAAATAACATCGGATGAATGGAGAAAAACAATACAATACTAATAACCTATTTCTAAAAATAAAGGAGACATCAAAATTGTTCAAACCATAGGAGATTCAGATTCAAGAGTAATTTGATAAAGTTATGGAAAAGAATTATGAAGTAATATTATAACTAATATTAAGTTTGTTGTATATTCTCAGGCTTATTTCTTTCAGCTTATTCTATTAAATTTGGTATCGGGACAGCTATGTGTTTCAAGTCACTTCATGAAAGGCTGCACAAAAGTACTGGAATTAGACTAGCAGCAAGAGGCGGGTTGAAAGCTGAAAGCTTCATTCGGTTGTTATGGTGTTATTGGTGCTCATATTGGTCATGTTATTCTGTGCGAGTGCAATCATGCTAAAGAAAGGGTTCAGCAGTGGCAGCCATGGAGCTCAGTTGTGGCTGGCTTGCATAGTTGGAGTCCCTGGTGTGTGGGTCAGGTGGTTCTTGGCTCGGCTTAATGGATGTGGGTTGGGAAAAACAGGGCACATGAAATGGGTTCCTTTTGGGACTCTAATTGCCAATGTTTCTTCAGTTTGTATCATGGCAGCACTCTCTATTTTGAAGGGAAAGGTAAATTTTTAACACGGTAGTCGCTTTATTTTTTTACACATGATGCATTCCATTATATTATTATTAATAATTTTATTTTTTAACGGAAATGTGAGATAAAAGTCCAACTTTTGACTTAATAATTTCTTAACATAACATTCGGCCATCATATTAAACTTTAAAGAAACGGTAAGAGTAGCTAAATTTTCATCTCTTACAATATCTGGTGATAAAATTTACAAGTTTTCATTTATCTTCAACTATAAATTATTTATTTTTTCTTTAACTTTTAATTTGTATCAATTTATGCATTTGATTATCCGACATGTATATAAATTATAAACTTTTCAAGTGAAAAAAATATACTGAATGCACAGTTTCATTCTTAAACTTTACATGATTAACTTTTAATATTTCTCAACTTTTATAATTTTTCATCTAATTTTTAAACTATTATTTTGAACTTTTTTCATCATTAAATTTATATTTTTTTTAATTCTATTTAACTTATATAACATTAAAATGGACAAACACTTAATTTTAAATGATTTTAAACATGTAAAATATTAAAAATTACTTTCAAAATTACAAAAATAAAATTAAAAAGTAATATAAAAAAGTTAGGAAAAATCTATATTCAATTACATTATCTTTTTAAATTAAGCATGTTTTAGTCCATATAAGTTTTTTTTATGTCCATATCAATATTAATTTACAAAATATGTTGATTTCATGCGTTGTAGGAGTTAAACAGTATGAAGAATTGAGCTTGTAATGTATATACGATTATATGTTGAAGATACATAGTAAAAGTATAGATACAATAAAAGAGAAGGTAGACAAATAGAATACAAAGTCTCTGTTATAACAAAGCAAAACAGAGTAATAATAAATAATGGCAAACAAGTAAATAACAACTGAACGCTATTAGGAATGAGTATCCTTTACACCCCCACCCCTCGATCAAGCTAATGGTGGTTGAATTGACAATCAAAGCTTGTCTCAATGATGTTGGAACTTAGCAGTGGACAATAGCTTGGTTAAAATGTTTGCTATCTGATCGGCTGAACTTAGAAATCAAACATGGAGCTTGTTATTCTGCACTTGCTCTCTTACAAAATAATAATCGAGCTCTATGCGTTTGGTTCAAGCATGAAGAACCAAGTTGGAGGAGAGATGAATAGCACCGACATTGTCACACCACATGATTGGAATTAAAGACATTGGTTGGCCTAATTCTACTAGAAGGGATTGAATCCACATTATTTTCGTGGTAGCATTTGCAATAGCTTTGTACTCGCTCTCTATGGATGAGCGAGCAATGGTTGGTTATTTTTTGGCCATCCAGGAAATTAAATTGGTGTCATAGTAGATAGCAAAATTGTTTGTTGATCATCAATCATCAAGACGGCCCCCCCAATCATTGTCGGTGAAACATTGAAGAGAAGAAGTTAATGAAGGAGCAAAGACTAATGAGTTACTTACACTATGTTTGAGGTAGCAAAGAACTCACTTCACTGTTTGCCAATGAAGATTCAATAGGCAATGCATATATTGGCAGAGCTTGTTTACAACAAATATAATATATGGGCAGGTAAGAGTTACATATTGTAAGGCTCTAACAACTTGTCTGTATATCTCACCATTTTATAATAATATGCCAGATGGTTTTATGAGAGTTGGAGTGGTGGCCATTGGCGTGGTGCATGGTTTGAAATCTCGCATGTTTGTTTTATTAAGAAGATCGAGCATGTATTTTTATTATAAAAGTAGAATTCCTTTTGGTGTCCGAATGGCTTAAATGCCCAAGAAATAGCTTAAAGGGCCAAGATCAAGTAAGGGAAATTCATGTTCCAAAGTGGCAATAATAGAGTCAATTTCCTTAGAGTATGAACCTATGATAAGGATGTCACCAACATAGATCAAAATAAAAAAAAATTTAGCTCCATAGTGCGGAAAAACAATGAAGTGTTGACTTTTAAAGATTGAAAATGTTATTGATGTAGAAATTATTGTAGCCTTGTAAACCATATTCTCGGGGCTTGTTTTAGCCTATAGAGAGAGCGATTAAGATGATAAAAAAATGAAAGGAATTATTGATCAACAAAGCCAGGTTGTTGAGACATGTACACTTCCTCATGTAAAGAACTATATAAAAATGCATTTGACACGTCAATTTGTCATATTGGCCAATGATTAGAAACATCAATACTAAGAATTGTGCATATGGTTGTAGCATGAATGATAAAGCTATATGTTTCATTGAATTCAATGCCATATTGTTGATTGTACTCCTTAGCAACCAAGCGAGCCTTGTAGCGATCAATGGAACCATCAAGCTTTTGTTTGATACGGAACACCTATTTAAACCCTACAACATTCTTTTTAGGAGGACAAGGAACTAAGGACCATGTTTTATTAGTTATTAAGGCATTTATTTCTTATTGCATTATTGTTCTCCATTCTTTGTATATATGAGCTTAGTTATTTGTGGTAGGTTCGGTCAATAGGTAATTGGGTTTGGCAACTTAAAGTGAATGTTTAGTGGTTAAGTGAGCTTGGCATTTGTTTAATGTTGAAGGGCGAAGTTGCATAAGGTGGGTTTAAAGTGGTATAGTGGAAGTGATAGAGGTTGTCACATAGTGGGTGAGGTTAACCTGTAAATGTATTTTAGGTTGAGTAGATGGTGGGGTAAGGTACGGATTGGTGGATAAGGACGAGGGAGTTTGGATAACAAAATTGGAAGGGCTAGTAGGTGTATTCATGAATGAGGATGAGTGATTTTGGTTAACAGGATTGGATGGGCTGGTTACTAGTGGAGGAGTTATTGGGTGAGAAGGAAGAGAAGATGTAGATAAGGTTGGAGAACTTATACTTTGTGGGTGTCCTGAGTAGAGTGGACTTTATAGTACAATTGTCAACCGAGGAGAATTGTGATGCTATTGAAAGTTTTTCGAAGGAGTTGGCATAGAGTGATAAAGAAACTTGGATTAATTAAATTTAACAAAATCTAGCATAATAAATGCGACTAGAAGACAAATCCAAACAATTACAACTGAAGTGATTTTTAGTTAAACCCAAGTTGTGACATTCTTGTGAGCAAAATGAAAACTTATAGTGATTGTAAGGCCTTAAAAGAGGGAAAATTGCATAGGCAAAGATTTTGAAATTGTTATAATTTGGTGCTGTATCATTTAATTTTTTTAAAGGTGTGGTACCACTTAATACATCACTTGTCATGCAATTGATTAAGGATACTTCATGTTCAACTGTAAATGACCAATATTTTAAAGAAACATGAGATTAGACCATTAAAGAAAGAGAAGTGTCACTAATATGGTGAATTTTCCTTTATGAGATGCCATTTTATTCATGTGTGTGTGGACATGCAAGACAGTGTAAAATACCTTTATATTTTAGAAATGAATTTAATTTACGGTATTCACTACCCCAATCACTATGAAAAGCCTTGATGGAGGTGTTGAATTGTCGCTCAAGATAAGAATTAAATTATAAAAAAATATTGTAGAGATCACTACATTATTTCATGCAAAAAAGACAATAATACTGAGTAGACTCCTCAATAAAAATGACATAGTGACGATAACCATTAAAAGAGAGTACAGGGGTAGGGCCACAAGCATCTGAACATAAAATTTGGAAAAGAGCATTGGACTTGTGTTCTACTTTTGCTAATGTAAATTTTGAAAGTTTGCCTAAGTAACATGACGAGCAATGAAAGTTAGAAACAAAAAGAGGGTCAGCATAAGGCAGGTGGTAATCCTTTATTAATATTATGACTTTATTGATGGTGGGGTGACCCAAACAAGCATGCCAATCCTAAATGGAAACCTTGTTAACAACAAAAGCTTGAGGAGGTGCGACAATTGTATAAACTCGATCTCTACTCAGACCTTGAAGTAGTGTTCTCCTGGTGACTTGATCATTGACAAAAAATGAGTTGGGTGAAATTCAAAGAAGCATGAGTTATCAGTAGCAAATTTTTGAATGGAAAGGAGAGATTTTACAAGTTTAGGTACATGCAAAACATTAGGTAAAATAAATGTTTTAGTTGGAGTAGTGATGGTGGAATAACCAGTGTGAGAAATTTTCAAACCTTAACCATTTGCCACATGGATTTAGTATTGTCCTTAGTAGGAATTATTGATAAAGAGTAAAGATGTCTGGTGTCATGTGATAAGTGGCACCAGTGTTAGGATGCCAACATAAGGAACTTAGTCCGAAGACACATGAGACATTATCTGAGTATAGCGAGGGGAAAGGAGACTATTGTGGATGATTATAGGACACGTGATGTGCTTAAGCATAGTTATCAGTCCGCTAGAACCGACATCGACACTCTCAGGCAGTATGATTGCAGTAGCCATATATCTAATAGCGAGTGCATCACTATTTAAAATGAGGTGGTCGAGGTGTATATGATGACTAATTATTGAATGATGCTGGTCATAGGGAAAGAAGACCATGATATGGTCGACATTGTGTCTAGGTAGAAGGTGTACCTTTGGAAGCAAGGTGGGTGAGCGAGGGCTTTTATATGCTATGCAACAAAATTTTATGGGCTATTAATTATCCATGCAATTCATGGAAAGGAACAGGTTTTGGCCAAAGATTGAGAGATGTTATAATGGGATGGAATTTGGATCCAATATTGCGATATATGATCACATTGAATTCTACTATTAAAAGTGGACGTCCCGTAGCACTGAGTTCATTCACGACTGCTTTTGCTCTTTACAAATACTGGGATACATACATATTATTCCTTTTGAACTCTTGCAAATCAATGTTCAATTGTAATTGGCAGTTTTAAGATACTGACCCAAAGGCATGAGTGAGAGCATTCCAAACTTGGAAGGATGATCATAATCCAATGATGTAGGGGAATACTTCTTTAGTTATAAAAGACATGAGCCAAGTCATGGGCATTTGATCTTTTGTAAACCATTCAGTATATTGAGGATTGGGAATGGTTGTGGCAGGGTCTGTTGGATTTGGAATTTATTGAGATGGGGCTGGATGAGTACCATCAACGAAGGCCATAAGGTTTTGATAATTTAGCAAAGGGATGAATTGTGTTTTCCATGCAAGATAGTTATGAAAGTTGAGTTTGATGGCAAAGGAATGATGAGGTTGGCTTGAAGCTGTTTCTGGTGTGGTTATAGCAGAAGTAGGAACAAGAGAGGAATTAGTCGTAGGCATGATGAAGAGTTTTTTAAAAAAAAATGATGATTAAAGCTTTAATACCATAAGAGGAATTAAGCTTTAATGTATATACGATTATATGTTGAAAGATACATAGTATATGTATAAACATAATAAAAGAGAAGGTAGACAAATAGAATACAAAGTCTCTAATATAACAAAACAAAACAAAGTATAACAGAGTAATAATAAATAAATAAATAACAAGTAAATAACAATTGAATGCCAATAGGAATGGGTATCCTTTACAAATAAGTTAAAAAGGTATAAATCCTAAATAGAAAATGATAAAAATTAAAACAAGTTAAAGAATAATCATGTAAAGTTGAGGATGAAACTAGACACTTGACAAAAACATATTATAAACTTTTATTTTCAGTGTTAGAGTATTCATATTGTCCAAATATTAAATAACTGAATGAGATAATAAAAAAAATTTTACTGGGTCAAAAGAAAATTTCTATCTAGATATTGAAAAATTTTAAGACAAAGGCATGTATTTGAAATTTTAATGAGTTGAGCTATATATGGGTGATACAAGTGCAAACAAAGACATGAAACACTATAGCAACAAGCTTATAATGGGGGTTTTGTGGTTGTCTAAGTAGTGTTTCAACATTCGTTGCTAAGTACAATGCAATGGAAGAAATTAATAAAAATTAGAGAGCTTATGCATATGCTTTAGCAAAATTACTCATCTCTTTTGGGTTGGGGTTCTTGATATTCTATATACCTGCCCATTTGGAAGAGCAGCTGCTGCCTAGAATTACTACATCTCACCTAAGTCTCTCTTACTTACAGTATAACTATACATAACTAAACAAATTTAGTATATTTTGTATTTAAATTTATGGCTCATTACAATGTTCAAAAACATTATGATTTTCATTGATGATCTTTTATTGTTATTAATTTATAAATAATTTTTTAATTAATTGTTTAAATTTTTAATATAAATGATAAACATGTAAAAAAATGAAAATTAAACTGAAATTAAAATACTTTTTCATTGTAAATAAATAAAAGGAATAATGTATAAACTGACTACAATAATATATTTACATAATTTATTAAGGATATGTTTTTTTAATTGAACTATTGAGACATAAAAGAGGACTAACTAATTAAGCAATTATTTATGTTAATGAAGCATCAAATATATATCATCAAAATGGGAAATTTTGATGAAATTTAAGACATATCATTCAAATGTTATTAACTTAATTAAAAAAATAAAACATATGTCTTATGTTTTAAATACTATCACTGGTATATAAAAATCTCTCCATCAAAATTGTTAGTTAGACATACCATAATAAAATTGTTATACAAATAACGAGGAGTAACTAAGTAGCCATTTCTCTTCAAGATTTTATTGCGGTGCAATGTTCAGATATTGTTATTATCGATTTATGAAATTTATTTCAACTGAATTTAAAAGGTGAGAACTACTCTAATATTTAAAAAACATAAGATTTCAAAATGAATTTTTTATATAATTTTTTAAATTCCCTTATATTTTTTTAACCCTTTATTTTCCAAAAGATATAGATAAACATAAACATTCATATTAAGTATAATGTCTCATCTGCCAGCCAATGAGTTGCTCAAATACAATTTTCATGCATAAGATGAAAATCATAAGATTGACTGACACAGAGAGGGTAGCTAAAGCTATATCCTGAGAAATACCTTCCCTTAAAAAATCGATAGTAAGAGAGCTATTGCAAGCCTTAATCACCATTTGGCCATAATCACTAATTCTTTTACTATTACAACTATAAAACCAATATTAATTGCAGATTTTCTTAATGCGATATCAATATATATTTAGATTGATATAGCCTAAAGGAGACAAAAAAATATTAAAAAAAGGTTCTAGTTGAAGTTAAGAATTTTCTAAAAACAACATGATTTTATTCTTGATAACGAGTGTATTATAGTGCTATTATTTTTTTTAATAGGTAGTTATATAATCTAAATTTTAATGGACTAAATAATAACAGACAACCCTCTTCTTTTAAATCCATGATGATAGAAATCAAATTCTTCATCTCAAAATGCATTTGAAGACATTTACTACTCCCTTACTGACACAATACTCCTAATTTAATACAATACATCTTTTTTTTTTTTGAAACATCTTAAATGAATTTTCATTCATTAGAGAAAGTGTTACATATAGAAAGTAAGAAGTAAAGTACATAAATTAATTTGAAATTATACAAAGAAACATATCATTTTATAAGAGTATTCCAGAAAAACACAAAAAATGATATAAAATACTAAAAAAAAACCTTAATGGTCGACATCTACACTTCTCTCGATTTTTCTGATGCAACTAAGGAGCCAAGAGTAGCTAAATATAGCAATTTTCTTTAGTATCCCATTTCATATAGTTAAGATCTCCCGATTTGATGCTCCCTTGGACAGATCCAACCACAAAATCATAAAAAAAAAAAAAAAACTATGATTTCAATCTAGATCTAAAGATCTAGTAGAAAAAGACTAAGAAAAACATACTAGGATTAAAGATTATAACTCTAATCCATATTATTTAAGTTCAAAATAAAAAAAATAAAAAAAGGAGAATGGGTGGTTTTGGCTAAAAATGGCCAAAACCACCCAAAAAACCACTTATAAAAACCACCAAATTTAGAGGAAGAAGAAAGAGAGTAATACAATATCTAGAGCATACAATGTTAAAGCCTAAGTCATAGTCTGTTTTATGTTATTAAGTATTTATATTATACTGCAACTCTATTAGCCTATGTCACTTGTGTTATATATATTCTATAATTGCCATTCATAATATACAAGTAGAAATCATTACACAAAACTTATTCTATTCTTTATATGGTATCAGAGCCTTCATGGCTTAAAATTCAAACACCTAAATCATTCATCTTGTTTCTTCATCTTTACCTTCTTCAACCTCAATGGACCTAAATTTCTCTATCAAACTTAACTCTAGAAATTACTTAGCCTGGAAAACATAACTTCTTCCTTTTTTTAATTCTCAAGATTTGACTGGTTTTTTCGATGGCCCAAACACTGCACTACTAATAACTATTCCCAACCCTGACAATGCAGCAAGTGTGATTCTCAATCCTGCCTATCAATTATGGTTTAAGAAAGATTAGCTCCTTTTTTCTTGGATACTCTTATTTCTATCAAAAGAAGTTTTTCCCTATGTCACCAACATTACCTCTTCTTATTCTGTGTTGCAAGTTCTTGCATAAACCTTTAGCGCTATCTCTCAAAATAGGCAATTACAATTGCATATTAAACTTTTAGAATTGAAGTAACATGATATGTCAGTTACTGACTACTTAAGGCAAAATCACTAATTGATGAACTAACAACTTATGGTTGGCTTTTGTCTTCGGCTGAATTTAATACCATCATATTCTGAAATCTTCGTTCTAAATTTTAAAGCACATCATTACAACACTGAATATGCGATCTGAGCCTCTTACCTTTAATGAACTTCAAAGTTAGCTAGATTTTTGCTTATGAGATTCTAATTTGCAGTAATCAAGAACCTCCACTTACTACTCAAGCTGCTTATTGGTTAACACTAACTAATATACCACCTCTACTTCCAACTCCATAGGCACCATTCCTCTTGCTCCTTTATCTTTCTCTAGTCACAATAATGGGCCTTATCTTTGGCAATGTTACCATGGTCGAGGATAGCACAGTGGCTATTAAATCTGTGGACTCTTTAATCATATCGTAAATGTTTGTCGACATAGATACTAGGCATATCATCCTCCACAATTAACTCTCTAACATTCTTATCCTTCTCAAGCCAATATCATCCATCATCGCTCTTCAACAACCCTAGATTGTAAACACTAGTACAACCTCGCATATCACTTTGGATTTAGGTATGCTACATCTTCCATAACTTGTTAATAATTCAAAACATCATTTATTAGCAACGGTCAAGCTTTGCCTATTCATAATTCTAGAATCTCTTCCATTACTACTCTTACTCATAGTTTTCAATTACAAAATACTTTACATGTTCCAAAAATAACTAAACCATTAGTTTCGGTTTAGAAATTTATTATTGATAATCACTGTTATTTTGAATTTTGGCCTTCTTTATTTCTCATCAAGGATCAGGCCACAAGGAAAGAACTGTTGAGATGGGCACTTGATCAAGGACTTTACAAATTTCCATTTCCATTTGCTTTACTTCTTGAGAAATTCCTTTCATAATATGGCATGCTTTTCTTGGCCATCCATCTTAGAGAACAACTAAGCAGAGTGTTGCTGATAATCATCTTTCTTTTTTAAAAACATGTAATAATGTCTAGTGTAGTTCATGTTTACTGGGCAAGACTAGCAAATTTCCATTATATCTAGTTGAACATCATTCTACAAGACCTTTTGAGTTAATTTATTATAATGTTTAGGGTCTAACGCCCATGTTATCAAATATTGGCTTTCATTATTTCATTATTTTTTGGATGATTTTACAAGATTTACCTGGGTATATTTCATGAAAAATCATGGTGAAGTTCATCAAATTTTCATTAATTTTGTTCAGTTTATGGAACTATAATTGAATACCACAGTGAAAGCCTTACAATATGACTTTGGTGGAGAGTTTCAAAACTTGGGTTCCTATCTTCAAACTAAAAGGATTATCCATTGCCTGGCATGCCTGCACACCTATGAATAAAATGGAGTGGTTGAGCGTAAAATTTGGCATCTTGTTGACACAAGGCTCACACTCATGGTACACTATTCTCTACCATTCTGGTATTGGCCCTATTCCTTTGACATTGTAGTCATTTTAATCAATGGCCTTCCATCTCAATCAATTTCTCAATGTTGTCCATTGGAAAAGTTATTTTTCTCCATACCAAACTATCAGGAGCTTAAAATCTTTGGCTGCTTAATTTTTTCATTGCTTCAACTTTACAATAAGCATAAGTTCTCTTTTTGCTCAAAAAAATGTGTGTATCTTAGCCCTTCCTACCAACATCGATGGCATCAATGTTTTGATCTTCAAACTGGCATAATCTACATATCTAGACATGTCAAATTTATTAAAACAACTTTTCCATGTACTTAGCAAGCTTCCAAGCAATCAATTTCTACTACAAATCCACCACCTCCTAATCCTTAGTTACAACTGCAATCTAATTTGAATCACTCTATAGGTATGTTATCTTCATCTCTAACATTATCTTCTTCTATCTCTAACTTTGATTTAAATCACTCTCTCTCCACCATATCTCCTCAACTAACTTTATCTCCATCTCCACCTCCATCAACCTCTCCTTTATCATCATCTTTTACTACTCATCCTAATCCAAACTCACCACTAGGCCTCAATTGTGTTGTTGATCTATCTAAATTCAATCCTCATCACCTATCTCCAAACTGTCAATCTGCTCACCACCCAACCACTTTACCCATCCACACCCACTCTATGACACTTCGTCCATCCACTATGAATAAAAGGCAACCTCTTTTTACCTCCCAATCTCTTTTCTGTACCTCTAAACTAACATTCTTCACTGAAGTAAATAAACACAAACCTTGGCTTGAAGCAATGCAACATTAGTTTGATGCTCTTACTAGTACTTTATCCTTTAAATCAAAATGTTATTGGAAATAAATGGGTCTATCGCATCAAAAGGAATCTGGATAACTATCTCTAGATACAAGTAACTTGGTTACTAAGGGGTATCATCAACAAAGTAGTGTTGATTTTCAAGATACTTTCAGTCCTGTAGTGAAATCCACCACAATTAGACTTATTCTTTCTCTAGCTTCTATAAATCATTGACAACTTCATCAAATTGATATTTTATATGCCTTTCTATATGGCTTTCTTGAAACTCTAGTTTATATAGATCAACCACATGGCTATGTTGATTCCACTCATTTAGATTATATCTATTTGCTCCATCGGTCTTTATATGGACTTTGTCAAGCTTATAGAGCATAGTACACTCACCTATAACAATTCCTTCAGTCCATTAGTTTTCATACTTCCAAGGCTGATCAATATCTCTTTATTTTCCATAAAGACTTATGTATGCTCTTGTTGCTTATTTATGTTGATGACATAATTTTGATAAGATCCTCTTCCAAATTGATCATTAACACCTTATAAGCACTCAAGGTAGCATTTTTAATATAAGACATTAGGTAGTTGCATTATTTTTAAGTATCAAAGTACAACACTCTACCAAGGGAATCAAACTCAATCAATCCAAGCACCTTAGTGATTTACTTCTTAAATCCTAGTTACAAAATGCAAAAGGGCTAGTTAACCCTAATGGCTACAACTCCTCCACTTTGCAAAAATGATGGTTCTTCCTTTGTTAAGCTAACTTTGTCGGTAATTAGTGGGTGCTCTTCAGTATGCCATACTCACTCGCCTAAACATAGCTTTCTCTATCAATAAGTTATGTGAATACATGAACGAAAAACCAAACACCCACAAAAAACCAATGGTTGGCTTTAAAGTGATTGCTACACTATCTTAAACATACCCTTCACTATTATTTATTTTTTAATCGCATAATCTCCAATCAAATTCAATACTTTACAAATAGTGATTGGGGTGGTTGCCCTAATGATTGTCATTCCATAAATGGGTATGCTATTTATTTTGGCAATAATTTAATTTCATTGTGTGCGAAAAGGTAACCCACTATAGCTCGTTCTTCTTCTGAAAGTGAGCATACTGAACTCCTTTAGATTACTCATCTTTTATTTGAATTTGGAATTTTATCTTCTTAACTGGCAACCTTATCGTGTGATAATATCAGTGCTATCTACATGTCATCCAAGCCAATTTTCCATGCTCGTACGAGACATATCAAGCTTAATCACCACTTTATCCACGAACAAGTTGCACGAGGTGTTGTCTATGTTCACTTTCTTTCCAAAAAAGACTAGCTTGCAAACATATTTACCAAACCATTAAGTTTGCATCCTTTCTAACACATTATGTCCAAACTTTGACTCCTTTCTACATAAGATCCAATGGTTTGTAACGGTTGTTAAAGCCTAAGTCATAGCTTGTTTTATGTTGTTAAGTATTTGTATTATACTGTAACTCTATTAGTCTTTGTCACTTGTATTAAACATATTCTGTAATTGTCATTCATAATATACAAGTAAAAATCATTACAGAAAACCTATTCTATTCTTTATGTATAAATATTTCCAATCTATTCTATTCTTTATATATAAATCTTTCCTTATTAATATATTTTTTAACTTTTCAATCTAATGCCCATCTCATGATAAGGTCTATAAACCTTCATAAAAACATTACAAATTTTTAAAGAATGTTTGGACAACTATAAGAATGTCTTCAAAATAAAAAGAAAGAAAAGAAAAAATAAAAAATAAATAGTTTTGCATATCGTAATGGGTGATACATGTAAAATTTGTTATAAATTATTTTATATGATGTAAATTCAAAGGTTTGAATTATATATATATATATATATATATATATATATGATAAGGTCTATAAACATTCATAAAAACATTACAATTTTTTAAAAAATGTTTGGAAAATCTTCAAAATAAAAAGAAAGAAAAGAAAAAAGAAAAAAATAAATAGTTTTGCATATCGTAATGGGTGATACATGTAAAATTTGTTATAAATTATTTTATATGATGTAAATTCAAAGGTTTGAATTATATATATATATATATATATATATATATATATATGATAAGGTCTATAAACATTCATAAAAACATTACAATTTTTTAAAAAATGTTTGGAAAATCTTCAAAATAAAAAGAAAGAAAAGAAAAAAGAAAAAATAAATAGTTCTGCATATCGTAATGGGTGATACATGTAAAATTTGTTATAAATAATTTTATATGATGTAAATTCAACGGTTTGAATTATATATATATATATATATATATATATATATATATGATAAGGTCTATAAACATTCATAAAAACATTACAATTTTTTAAAAAATGTTTGGAAAATCTTCAAAATAAAAAGAAAGAAAAGAAAAAAGAAAAAATAAATAGTTCTGCATATCGTAATGGGTGATACATGTAAAATTTGTTATAAATAATTTTATATGATGTAAATTCAACGGTTTGAATTATATATATATATATATATATATAAAAGCTAGCATTTGAATTTGAATTTAATTTGTAATTATCTTTTACTTTCTATTGTAACAACTCATACAACAAGCACTTGTATATATTTCTCATTAATGGCAATACAATAAAGCTTTTGATTCTGCTTAACCATTTACATGGTATCAAAGCGTGATTGGTCTAATCACCTGCTTTACAACTATGTCATCTGAAAGCTCAAGCCAAAGCAATGCTTCCACTTTTCAAGTTTCTTCACTACTAAACATTGCCACACATCTACCCATTAAGTTTAATGCCATAAATTACTTACTATGGCAGACACAACTTTTCCCAATTCTTAATAGTTTTGATCTTTCAAAATATAGTAATGGAAGGTTATAGCTACCACTGCCCACAGTGAATAATCAACCAAACCCGCTTTATGAGTCATGGTTTCATTAAAACTAACTTATTCTAAGTTAGATATTTGGTTCAATAATTGAAGCTTTCATTCCACAAATTGTTGGAGCATCTAGTGCCAAAGATGCTTAGGATAAATTGGCCAAAACATATACTTCAGCTTCTAAAGTGCAAGTTAGAACTTTTAAATCTGCATTCTTCAAACTTCAATATGAATCAACTGAATTAATTTGGCTTATACCTAATGAGCCAAGCCTATAGCATATCAATTGGCTACCCTTCAAAATCCTATCAATGCAGATGACCTTATGTATATCATCCCAAATGGTTTAGGACCTAAATATCATCCCTTTATTTGCTCTTTGGAAAATTGGAAAGACATTATCACCTTTGATGATCTTTACAGTCTCCTCTTGAGTGAGGAAACAAGCATTGTAGTCGAATCCAAAAAAAGGAGCCCATTTTACCCATGCCACCATCTATTTTCTTCACCTCTTGTTCCCAATCACATAAGGGATGTGGTGGTAATTCCTTTCGCAGTCGAGGTTGTGGTCACATCTCTTCTTACTAATAATAACTTGTTGCCTTCTCTTAGCCACCATCTACTACTTCTAATAACATCGAGCATCTCACATGCCATAACTATAATGACATTGGACATATCTCCTGAAACTGATCCTTTCAAAAAACTTTCCTGCAATCGATCCTTTCCCAATCGCCCATCTTCCAATCTTATTGTCAACTCTTCTCTTGTCACTCAACAATGGATTTTAGACTCTAGTGTAACCCATCTTCTCACTTTTGATCTTGAGAATATCAATCATCACAAAGAATACAATGGTCCTGATGACATAACCATAGGCAATGGTAAAACACTTTTTATCTCTCACGTTGGTGATTCTCGGTGCTCTTCTAAGAATAGTCTTTCATTTAAATAATATTTTTTATGTTCCTACTATCTGCAATAATGTTTTATCTATTTCTTCTTTCAATAATACTAATAAAGTTTCTGTTGAATTTTTGCCCTTTTATTTTGAGATAAAGGATATCCCTATGAGGACATTGTTGCTTATAGGCCTGAATGATGGCGATCTTTACACCTTACCCTTAACGTCTCTTTCTTCTTCATTAAGTTCTCCATATGCTTTCAATTATTCCCTCTCTACTTGGTATGCTTATCTTGGCCATGCTCTATTTGCACTGTTTGCCAAATTTTATCTCAGTCAAATATTGATTCTTGTAATAAAAAATTTTCTTTATGTCATGCATGTTCAATTAGTAAGAGTCATAAACCTCTCATTTCTCCTCTTTTTATCATGCCTTACAACTTTTAGAATTAATTTGTTCAGATCTTTGGGGTCCCTCTACTATTTCATCAATGGATGTCAAATGTTATTATGTTATTTTTTATGACCATTTGAGCAAGTACTTTTGGAAATATTTTCTCAAATACAAATATGAAGTACTTAACACATTCATTAAATTTAAGCATGTGGTTGAAAAATTCTTTAATCTATCCATTAAAATTTTTCAATACTATTGGGGTGGTGAATTTTAAGCTTTAACTGCTTATCTTCCTCGTCCTCACCGTCCTCTACTTCAAACTTGCTAATTGCTAATGATAAGCTAAACTCTCCCCAACCTTGAGACTTACGCACCCATCCCATGATCACCTGATCGTAAACTAGGAACCTTAAAACTAAAGACCTTCCTCATTACTACAACCATCTCTTCTTTATCCATTCGCACTAAACCTACAAAGTATCGCCCAACAGCCAAAAATCCACTTTGGCAAAAAGTAATGCAATAAGAGTACACGGCCCTTCTTAAAAATAATACATGGAACCTTATGCCAACTTCTTCTGCTCAAAATTTAACAAGCTTCAAATGGGTGTATTGCATTAAGTGTAATTCCAAGAGGCAAATTGAACACTATAAGGCTCGCTTAGTAGCTAAGGACTTCCATCAAAGGCCAGGGATCAATTTTCACCATGCCTACAGTCTAGTTATGAAACCATGCATTATTCAACTTTTTTTACCCCTAGCCATTACCAATGAATGGAACATTAACCAGCTAGATGTTTTAAATGCTTTTCTCCATGGGAAACTTGATGAAGCTGTGTATATACATCAACCTCCTAAGTTCATTAACAATTAATTTCCAAACCATGTATGCAGACTCAAATGATCACTGCATGGTTTAAAACACGCGCTTATTCGGTGGTTTAAATTTCTTACATCTATATTATAAGCCCTTAGTTTCAAAGGTTCTCAAATTGATAGCTCTTTATTTTATTACGGCAAAGGCTCAACGAATGTATTCTACTTGATTTATGTGGATGACTTAATCCTTATCAATTTCTTCAATATGTGGTCTGATCCTTGACTACTAAATTTGCAGTCAAGGACCTTGGCAAGCTCCATTATTTTTTGGGAGTAGAAGCTACCTTTACTTCTGATGGCTTGTATTTGACTTAGTGCAAGTACATCAATGACAATGGTTGTGGACCATATAAAATTAGGACTGCTAAATTAAGTTGAAGTTAGTGTTATTCATTGCAACATTCCAATTGTGCATTTAGTGTTCTAATCTAGGTAGCATGAACACGAGAATGGAGGCATTGGAAATGGGGATACGGAAACGAGGAAATGACTTTTTTAAAAAATATAGGATACAGACATTGGGGTCAATTTATAAATATTAAAAATATAAAAGTTAATTTATAAGTATAAAAAATATAGGGATTAATTTATAAATATGAAAATTATAAGGTTCATTTCATATAAATTATAAATTAGATTCAATTCAAAAATATACTTTTCATGGTTAGTAATATTTTTTAACACTAAAAATAATTCTAAAATACACATAAAAAAAAAGGTAATCATGTTATCTTATAACATAAATAAAACAATTACACCTCAATTATACACAATTTTTCAATAGCAAATAAATAATTTTTCATCTAATTTTGCTTAAATAATTAATAATAAAATCATAATACTCATAAGCAACATTAATGTATCGAGACTTCATTCATAATATTTATTAGCAATTCTAGTTTATGAAATCTTTTATTTAATTAACATTGTCTCTCTCAATGTCCCATTGACATTTTTATTGAAGAATACCAATCTTTAATTCTGCTTCATCCAATGATAGAAGATACGTATGTTTAAAAGGGATACATATGTCTTTTTTGTAACTGCCCCAACACTTTTTTTTTATTTTTGGAAATACACCCGAAACGTGTCAGATAAATTTTTGAGAAGTGTCAGTATCAGAAACATGTTCAATACAGGACACAGCTCTTTATAGAAGTTTCGTGCAACATAGTTTCAAATCGCTTAGTATTTTTATAATGGTTCAAATATGTTGTATATGATTTTATTTATATTCAGAAGGTGCTGATTTGATTAATTTCGGAGGTTAACTATTTTTACAATGTAATAAAAAATAATAAAAATAGAAAGATGAAAGGCAATATATTGGTAAAGTTTAGGAGTGAATATCTAACTCTCTAGAAACAGTTGAAGGTAGCAATTTATTCATGATAATTGGCTGAGCTTTATAAAAGTATTGAGGAATATCTCTATGGATGTTCCTTGCTTATTATTAGACAATTATTTATTTACAAATTTCGTATGGATGCATAGTTTTCATTTTCGTGGAAAACCATTTTATCTCCGCTTAACCCTATCCCTCTAGGATTATTTTACTGATAGGTTCTATATATATTAAATGAAACAAAATCTATATTTTTAAAAGTGTTTGGTTTAGATTCTTCATCAAATTTTTTTTTCCATCACAATCATCTTTTAGATTAATGGTGGTCTTCTATTGTTTTTTCTATTCTATTTTGTTTTTTCATCCAATAAATACATATCTTTAATCTTTTTTTTTTGTTTTTTTGTTCTTTATTCTTGAAGTTATTAATCTCTTTATTGGATTGGGGTGGTTATCGTCTATGAAGTTTATAGGTCTCTCTATTATGAAACTTTTATCAGTATTTTTGCAATCGGACTCAATTAAAGACCATAGAGTTTATTTATGTCTAATGAATGCCATAGAGTGGAGCACATAGATTGTTGAACAAATTTTTGAGTTGCAAATCAAAATAGCTCTGTCACGACCCAAAACAGGGGCCATGATTGGCGCTAGGGAACGGGAATTCTTTCGAATCCGAAACCCGTAGCAAGCCTTAAAATAAAATAAAACATGCAATAATAATAATAACATAATTAAAATAATCTGCAGTAGAAATAAGTCATAAATAAAATAAAATAATAATCTGCCAATGCTATTAAATCGAACATCCTTATCTCATATATTAATAATCTTTTAATACAAATTCAGTTCAAATCTTTAAAGTACATAACTCTTTAACAATTTTACAACTACTGCAATGTCTAGATTATAAAATAAAACTCAGATAAGCAATTTACATAATGAAGCCAAGGCGGAAGAAATTCGGCGTATGGGTCTGCTACTGAGGTCTGAAGACGATGACTCTCCTGAAAAATAGTCAACGGAGGGGAGTCAGACCTCACTGAGTGAATTGTTATAATATATATACATGCATACTAAATGACAATGCACACAGTCAATAGTATATATAATAAATATATATACAAGCAAATACACACAGATGCAACAAAATCATTTTATAAATTTTTACCAAAAATCACTGTTTATGAAGGATCAAATAGAACCCTAGAAAATCGCAACCTCAAAACAATGTTAGACAACACTCTAGCCATACTGGCTCACTTATTCCAAATAAATTCACTTGTTACATTTGGACAGTAGACTGGCCCCAAAACACTAAGTCAACCGAGCTCCAGCAGTCTGACTGTCAGTGTGATTGGCCCCGAGACACTTGGTCAACTGAGCTCCAGCAATCACACTTCCTAATCATATCACACATAAAATCAAATCAATCCGATCAATATCCACAACTATGTTAGTAATATAGCCTAGATGCTATCAGCGTACCGGTACATACTCAGTCTTAGTGCTGCCCACTAAGTAGCACATTCTATTGATATCCTTCATTAATATATAAAAAATACATTCATAAATAAATGATGCATGAATTTCAATAAAATAGCAACATAAACCATATATATACCAGAAATATTCCAAAAGTAAACTAGGTATATTTCGAGTATATATATGTCAAATAAATCCAATTAAATTACAAAATAAACTAAAAATATACCATGAATATTCATAAAAACATTTTAAGAATAATTTATTAATAAAACATGCATATAGTTGAAAATATACCAAAATATACTAAAGTAAACCTAAGTAATACTTAAATCATTTATGCATATTTATCAAAATAAATTATACATTTCTAAAACATGAACCCTAAACATATATATATAAAATAACAACTCACTGTTTATTGCGTTCCACGAGATGGGTCCAACGGTCTCACAAACAAGCGACAACAAAAAATTAGAATAAATCTAACAAAAATTCCTAGGAACTCGATCTAGAATACTAAACATAGAATTAGAATCAGAGTTCGATCGGACATCACGTTTTACGAGAATTCTACCAAAAATTCGGCAGAACCTCCCCTGTAAAACGGACATCTCTCTACTCAAAGAGTAGAGCCGGTCCTGCAAAGAAATACACTTCGAGAATAAATACAAAATTCACAACCAAAATCCCTCGGTCGGACTCCAAACTACAATTCACCGACCGAGGTCCACAATTCACAAAATATTTAAAAAATACCAAAAATGCCCTTTAATAATAAAAATACATTTTATAAATCCAAATTATGTAATTAACCCTAAAACATGTTAAAAATCGATGAAACTCATTTATTTAGAAAAATCGTATATTATATATATAATTTAAAAATAATTTACGAAAATAGTTTTAATTAGTTAAAAATACTAAATAATTCATAGAAATCATTTTTATACCTTAAATAACTAGTAAAACCAATTTAATTACATTTTTAACCAATTTAGTGCCAAATTATCAAAATACCCCTATATATATAAATTTATTAAAATTAACCAAAAATTCACCAAAAATAATATAATTACTCAAAATTAATTTTCTCAACATATAATCCAATAATACTAATTAATATACTCAATTAACCAATTAATTTCAATTAAACACACAATTAACCCTATTTTTCAAAATTACATAAAATTAATAAATTCTAAAATAAATACATAAAATTCAAAAAAATTACCAATACATTTCTAAAATGAATTTCAACACCTATAATTACCATAAAACACAATTTCATAATTTAATTAATTTATTTTCAAAAATTAGAAAATATTAATAAAATAATCAAAAATACCCAAAAATAAAAATAAATTCCAAAAATTCTACAAAAATTACCAATTTAGATTAAGCTACAAGGATCAAAGTTTGTGAAGGGATTTTTCATGAATCAATCAAATTGAAGCTCAAAAAAATTAAGAACCCTAATAGGCCGAAATTGCAAAATCGAAACCTAGAGAAATCTAGACCATTTTAAGTGAAACAAAGCTTGGAATCACACTCACGGGAGCTCAAGTAGAAGATATAGACTGGTGGCGTCGATTTTGGTGGCCGGAATCACGTCGATCGGAGCTTGATCGAGTTTCGGCTTCTCTTTGCTTTTCCGGCCAAAACACGCCAGAATAGGGAGCTTCAGGCATCGGGAAAGGTTGGAGGTGGAGGAGGAAGGAGGAGAGGCACACCGATGGCAAGAAAACCAGCTTGGAACCGTCGAAAATGGAGGAATGGCGATCGGGAGGGAAGAAGGAGGTTCAATGGTAAAACCATAAATAATGATAACTTTATAATTTTGACAAATAAATATGTATATATGTATATATATATCCACACTTTATATTATAATATTATATAATATCACACACACAATAAATACTCACCACACACACATTTTAATAATAAATACACATATATAATTAATTAATTAATATTAAAACTAAATAATAAAAATTAAGGTAATTAATTAAACCCTAATTTAATTTAAATAAATACACATATATACATTTTATTTAGCACTTAAAAATTATATATGAGTTCATGCAAATTGTAAAACTAGTCAAAATAATTAGTATTAAATTATTTACGTGTCAATTTTTCTGAAAATATAATTTCGGAAAAAATTTTACGTAAAGTACTTAAAAATAATATAAAATAATTAAAATAAGCTTTAATAAATATCAAACTCATAAAATATCATAAATATGTATAAAAATTATTAACACTACATATTCCGATACAGTATAAAAAACTCGGGATATTACAAGCTCTATCAACACGATTGACGAATAACGATGAACAGTTTCATATCGTCAATAAGAGTTTTTTTTTTCGATACTTCTTAATTGCACTTTATTCATATTATAAATTTATCAAGATATATTATTGATTTTCAATAAATGAAAGATTTTTTTTTTCTAAAAAAAAATAGTGTTTGGTTTAGCTAATTTAGGTAACTTAAAAAAATTTCTTCTATCAGTTAAGTTTTAGGTGTTTGGTTAAATTTTAAAATCAACAGTTGATAGTCGTTTTTATCCAAAATATTTATTAATTTGATTGGTCTTATTTTAGAGTTTTTTCTCATTAGCTTGTAGGTACTTTAGATTTTTTTTTTTTTGAACAATTTTTTTTCTTATTAAAAAATAATAACAAATACCTTTTTCTAAAATAAATGTACATAATTATTTTTTATAATTCATAATAAAATTAATATACTTCTAAATTATAATTAATAATTAAATAATATTTATATCTATAATTTTCTAAAAAATTCATATGAATAACATTTATATTTTAAAACTCATTTTTAAATAACTTTTATTAATAATTTTAATAATATATATAATTTAAGGATAATAAATTATTATTTGTTACTATATTATTTTTAAATAATTTATATAGCTAAAAAATATTATAGAAATATATAAAATATTATCTAAAAACAATTATACTTTAATTGTCATTTAATATTAAATAGCAAAATTTTACCAAATGATTTATATTCATCAATTATTAATTATAAACTCCCAACAATTTGTTATTCATAATCGCTATCCATTATTGGTTGTTACAAATAGTTGAATCAAACAAATTCTATCCATTAATCATGATATTTGATTTTTTTTTCATATTAAAATCAATGCAATTTTGAAATATTGTTGTGATTGCCTACCGTTATGGTTAGCTTTTCTTTTTTTTTTTAGAGAATTATGGCTAGCAAATTAAAGTTGAGGGGTTTCTGTTTCTCGAGTTACTTTAACACATAAGCATCTTCATCGCTAGTTGAGTCATGTTTTCTCATATGACGATCATATTGGTTTTTCATACAAGTACTTCTACTTTGAAGATATTTGACACCAAGATTAATCGGTTTTTAAGGCATTCTTTAAGCAAGAAATCAGGAAGAACATTAAGATTTTAAGAATCAAGATAGCTTGTGATGCTAAGTCAAAATTATATATATGTATGTACATAGCATAATTTACCAGAAATTGGCTATCCTGGAATTCTTCTTTGTAAGGAAAATTCTTCTCAAGCATCAATGTGCAATACTAATAAAAATTCATGTGATTAATTAGCCTTTTCTCTGCAAATTCAACCTCTCATCATTTCCTGACCTATGGGTACTAATTCATATTATATACAGATAAACAAAAGATAAATCAATTCTTGCATCCATCTCGTTACATTTATTGATATAAACAAGCATGCTAAATCATGAAAATAAATATTTATTGAAAGATGACATACCATATTTAAATGACAAAATGTTTCTCTCTATATATGTCATATTTGATTTGTATTTTTATAAAGAGCAGCGATATACATCACCTCACCTGATAAAAATTGGTGATGCGATATGTATTAAAAGGAAGAAAACAACATATAAAAGAGACTAAAAATATTATTTTATCTTTATGAGTTTTTATTTGGATTCACCAAAATAAAGAGAGTTAAATAATAATTATCACTGATCATGATGGTATTATTTATATTGCGCTCTGTAATATATAACATTTTTCTCATGTAAAATTTTTTTAATTAATAAAAATGTCAAGCGATATAAATATCAATAAACTATATAAAAAGGATAATGCTCTTTTTTTGAAATCAGATAAAAAAAAATTAAATGTTTGAGATCAACAATAATATAGCTTGTATTTACATCACTTGAAAAAAAAAAATGATTACTTAGCCACTTTTTCAATGATTGTATTTATATAAAAATTGATTCTTTGTTCAAATGTTGTAATATTTGCTGCACAACGGCTTTTTAAGCAAATTAAAGACTAGGAGGGTTCTAATTTTTAGTAAAAAATTTATATGCATCTCCATCACTTGCTGCATCGACATTTTCTTGTCGCATATATCTCATACAGGGGTTTCTGTATATATATATATATGCAAGTAAGAACTTCTCCTTCGAAGATATTCTCCATCAAAATTAATGGGTTCTTCTCCAAGGCATTCCTTAAGCGCGTCGCATACTTTGCCCTTTCAAATAGATGATGATGGTAGTGACATCGAAAGTGAAAAAGATCTTTCAGAGGCAAGTCATAGGGCTCTTCATAGCAGGAGGCACAGTAATCAGAGTGGCAGCATGAGGTTTTCCAATGACAATGCATTAGAAAATGGAGCAGCATCTCCTGTTTTGAAGGATAATTTAGTACTGCAACAAAAAGGGTTTTTTAGGTCTCAATGTTTGAACACAATGCCAGCTGTGTCACCACTGCCAGAAGAACATGTGCATCCTCTTTCCATTGAAGCAGTAGACAAAGAACAGCAAGTAACTTCATTTCTTTATGTTTAAAAATAATGATACCTGTACTACACGATCATTTTTTTAGAATTATTTAATTATAGTAACTCACTAGAGAGATAACTATTTAATAAAATCATAATTTACGATGGTACGTTACACACTGTAACACTAAATTTTATCGTATATTTAATTTAGCAATTTAAAATTTTATTATATGTTTAGTTTAACAATTTAACTTAGTTGTACTCCAAATACTAACTGTACACAGTTGAATAATCAAATAACAAGCACTCCCTTTATAGTCTTTCCGACGACCAACCACTGCATGATCACTGAAATTTTACTCGGTTCAAAAAGAAAAAGCAACTAGCTCACTTTTTCTTGTGTTGCTTTTGTTATTTATGTAGGACAAAGAGACATCAAATTCGGCAATGATGCTGCCGCTGGTGTTGGAGTACGCATCATGTTTTATTCATTTGGCTGTTTTTGGGATTCTTGGGGTAACATATAAATGCTACTTTATTCCCTTAATTTTTTTTAACTCTATAAAAATTATTTTCTAGAACAAAATAAAATTGTTTTCATGTTGCAATACTCCATACGTAAATAATACTGAGTGATGAATAAAAGGAAAAAAAATTTTTGTGACGATCCAAAAATAATATATTATTTTGTCTTACCTGTCAAGTCCTAAATAAAAATTATAAATTAATCAAGTAAATTTTGTAAAACTATCCATGACTTATGTCAGGGATGGGGACATGAATAAGTCTAAATATTTTTTTGGGGACATGAATAATACCACCGTAACTCATAAAAATATTTTGTTTATCCTCTTATATTTGTGAAAATATCAAAAAATTATATAGGTAAAAGTATAAAATCAAAAAAAATTCATCTTTCCGCCCCAGAACTCTTAAATTTTAAAATTTACATATATGTGAATTAATAGCAAATATAAAATACTGATGCCTTTTTTTTATAGAATAAAATACTAATGTTTTGCGCTTATAACTTGCAGGTCTTATCAAGATGCATAATGAACAAAGTTTTACGCCCTCGCCTTGCTTGTGTGACAAGTGCCCGCTACCCTCTATACCTTGACCTTCCTTTCAACATGGTCTCTTTCTCTTGCACTCACTGAATTGTTGTGTTGCTGATATAAAACTGTTCAAGAAATTAATGTTTGCACAAAGATTGGTTTATTAAGATTAACAAACATGCAATTAATTAAGTTACATATATGTTCATATATATAACACGTAATTAAATTGAATTATATATATATATATATATATATTGCTTCAGGTTGGGCCATTCTTGATGGGATGGTGGGGTGTTGTATTCATAAGAGAAATAGAGAGTGTCTCAGATCATTTGGCAATTGGGTTAACAACTGGCTACATAGGAAGTCTCTCGTCTTTCAGTGGCTGGAATCTGAAAATGCTTATTCTCATTGCTGATGGCGAGTGGGCCTTTGCTGTGGTTGAATTTCTTATAGGTAATGCGACAAGATCCACCTAAAGCTATTTAATTTAATTTATTTTTTTTTTTAATGATGACCATAGCAAGAACTTTGAGGATTAAAATAGTATGCTCGAGAAGTATGTGCATTATACCACATTTTACTAGAAGGCAAAAATAATTATTACACAGTTTTTTTTAATCAACTTCATAATATTCATAACATCAGTTGTTAAAAAATTTTTGTCGTTTCTTTTTTTTGTCAAAGTTTAATTAGCCTATTTCTTTTAGGTCCATAATTAATATTAAGTTTATTGTGTATTTTCAGGCTTATTTCTTTCAGCTTATTCTATTAAATTTGGTATTGGGACAGCTATGTGTTTCAAGTCCCTTCTTGAAAGGCTATACAAAAGTACTGAAATTAGAACTAGCAGCAACAGACGGATCGAAAGCTGCAAGCCTCATTTGGCAGTTAGGGTGTTATTGGTGCTTCTGTTGGTCTTGATCATGCTATTATGTTTGAGTGCAATCATGCTAAAGAAAGAGTTCAGCAGTGGCAGCGATGGAGCTCAGTTGTGGCTGGCATGCTTAGTTGGAGTCCCAGGTGTGTGGGTCAGGTGGTTCTTGGCTCGGTTCAATGGATGTGGATTAGGAAAAACAGGGCACATGAAATGGGTTCCTTTTGGGACTCTCATTGCCAATGTTTCTTCAGTTTGTGTCGCGGCAGCACTCTCCACTTTGAAGAGAAAGGTACATTTTGAATAAACTGTTATTATAGCTAAATATTTATAGTTTATAACGTAGGATGATAAAATTTAATTGACTATATTTTAATTTAATGATCAAATTTTTTATTTGATATTTAATTATCATATTCCCTAACTCTCTTTTTTTTTAAAAAAAAAAAAAAAAGCTTGGTTATTAACCAAATATTTTTTTAGAGGGAGAGGGAATGGAGGGATTCCAACCCTCCCCTCTTACAAGAGTATTATGTTTACTACCACTGAATTAGTGGGAGGCCTGCATTACCCAACTCTATATTGTATCTGGTTAAAAAAAATTATTAAAATTCAAATTGGGAGATTTTTTTTTTTCCTCTCTTTTAGCTATTGTCTATCCGAGTACATATAGAACAAAAATTTAGCACGATGGCATGCATTCGGAAATGTAATGAACTAATTAACATGGGTGATGTAGGTTCGCTTCAAGACATGCAACATCATAGCAACTGGCATGCAATTGGGATTCTGTGCTTGTCTAAGCAGTGTTTCAGCATTCAGTGCTGAGTACAATGCAATGGAAGAGAGTAATGCAAATTGGAGAGCTTATGCATATGCTTTAGCAACAATACTCATCTCTTTTGGGTTAGGGTTCTTGATATTTTGCGTACCTGTCTATTTGGAATAGCAGCTGCTGCTGCCTATAGTTATGAGGTCCAACAGTAAATTTCTTGGTCTTGTATTTTGGTGGATTCTCTTCATTGACAAGCTTTGAGGTCCAACAGAAAATTCTTATGGTGGCTCCAAGAACACTGGCCATGAAATTCTTGTTTTTTCTTTATCCACTGTTGTTCTATGAAGCAAACTTTTGTATTTTCCATTCCTCACAATCTCTGCACAATAACTAAACCCCAACAAACATATCATGTTCATGAACATGTCTATATCCATGGCTTGTGCAAAATTCACCTAAAAATTTTGCATGAAAGTGGTTTTTTTTTTTTATCTGAAGTATTGGTATTTAGAGCCCACTCAACTTTCAACTTCGATCCAGATAAAACTGCAAAAGCAGTAAACATCACTATAGCTTCCATTATTTCAACTAATTTATTCTCCATTAATAGATAGACAAACTTCTGCAAGAAAAAAAAGCAAGAAACTAAGACAATTGAAAATGTTTTAAGTTTTCAAGATTGTATATCTATGCTCTTTCTATGGATTATGTTAAACATAAACATATTGTAGATCAAGCTAGAAGCGTCCGTACCTTTATTTTCCTTAAATGCAGCTTTAAAATTGACTAACAGAAAGCATATATATTAATTATCCACAAATAATATGCAAATTGAATTGGAAAAATTCTTGCCTATTTCAAGTTAGACTTGTAATTTGTATCATATAAATATAGATATAAATGTGTTTTTTTAAATTAATTATAAATCACTTAAAATAAATAAATAAATAAATATATATATATATATATATATATATATATATATATATTACCGCTAAAAATGGTAAATTAAAAGCATGTAAAATTTTCTTAATTGAAAACATCACATCAAGATTTGGCATAAATTTAGATTTGGTCATAAGCATCAATTTAGACCCTCTCGTTCAGTTTCTGCTTAAGAATAAAAAAGAGGCAAAGCTCATAAGTTAAAAGCGTTTTTTTATATTTAAAATAATAACATTGACTAAGCATTAATATCCACACACATCTCCAGTAATATATTAAACAAAAAAAATTAATTCATAATTTTTAAAATTTTATTATTTTCTTGAATATTTAAAATCAATTTACTAAAGTGTTTATAAAAAATATAATTATAGCCTACATTTAGGGAAAAAAAAGTGGTTTAGTCTTTATTATATTTTCTTGTTTTTTAAAGCTTCAGAACAAAGCTCTTTTAGTTTTTGAACTAATTTGATAAAACAAAATACTTAAAAGATTACTCTTTTTTTGAAGTTCTCTAAAAGATACTCTACTTGGTCAAAGGAAATGAATTAAAAATATTGTAGACGATCAACATACATTTTGTGATTTTTTTTAACAGCAATTAGAGATTTCATTAAAAAAATTCAAGGAGATTATAAAAATATAATTGAAAATCCAACCAAATCTATTAATTAAAAATAGTTTGTAAAACTAAAATAGTAAATAGTCTATTAAAATTATAGAAAATTAAGTATAAACTCAACATTCAAACAAGATGCAGCTACCGTGTATGAACTTGATATGTGCTCAGCTCCAAGCAGTAAAGGAATACACACAGTTCTGCTCATATTTTTACGGAGGGTGTAATAACTCTAGTTTTTAAATTATTTTAATATAAAACGAGATATGCAGTGTTAATAAATTTAAAAGTTATATTTTATTATTTTATTATTTTGTGATTTATGATTATTATTTTATATTAAATTATATTTTCTATGTAAATATTTTATTTTGAAATTTATTATTTTGAACATTTAATTTGCATTGTTTATATTTATTATTTTCGGATAGTATTATTTTAATAATATTAATTTATGTGCATTATTATTTTTACTATTATTTTTATTAACGTACAATATTTATTTTATTATTAAGTTGTTTTATTAGTATTATTGATATTATTATTATTTATTGTTAAGTATTATTTTTTGTGAGTTTAATTTGTATGTATGTGTTTATATATATATATACATTTGCAAAAACATGAAGAAACCAAAACATAGAAAATCAAAACGTTGCAACCTCTCCTCCCCGCACCACCGTCTGATTTTCTTACCATTGGTGTGCCTCCTCCTCTTGCTCGCCGGACCGCCACCTTCTTCCTACCAGCTCCACCGCCCTCCTCCTCCTTCCCCAGCGCCGGCAGCATGCAGTAGCCGTGAGTGGCCAATTCTTCATTTTTTTCCGGCCACCCTTGATTCCGGCCAAAATTTTGCACGTTTCCGGTATCTATCAACTCCCTAAGCTCCGGTGAAGTTGATTCCAAACTCCGTTCAAGCTCTAACCCGATCGTTTGTGAGTTTTCTCAATTTTTCGGTTTTGAGCTATTTTTTTTAAAAAAAAAATTGAGTTGATTTTTGGTTGATTTATGCAAACTCCCTTAATAAAAGTTTATCTTAGTAGCTAAATCTACATGAAAATATTTATTTCTAATTTTTGGAATTTATTTTAATTTTGGTGGATTTTTTATTATTTTATTATTATTTATTTAATTTTTGTAAATTAATTATTTAAATTATAAAATTGGTTGATTTGGTGTTGTATTGAGTTGTTATTAATTTTAGTGTTGAGAAATTAATTTTTGAGAATATTATATAATTTTTATGAATATTTATAGTTTATGTAAATATTGGAATATTAAGTTAAATATGTATTTTTGTTGAAATTATTTTTTAATAATGTGTTTTAGTTAATATTAGTATTATATATGTTGGTAAAATAATTTTAATGATTTTATATGATTTTTATATAATTTTTTAGTACTATTAGTATTATTATGGATATTTTGAATTATTAGGGTAATTGTGTAATTTTGTGAAAATTATAGTTAAATATTATGTTTTAATTGGTTTTAGAATTATTTAAGGTAATAAAATGATTTTTATAAAATATTTACTATTTTTAACTAATTAATACTAATTTTTGAAAATTATTTTCAAATAATATATTATTTACTAAATTAATGATTAAAGGGGTTTTTAATAATTTTTAATATGTATTTATGCTATTTGAGTTATTTTAATATAAAAAGTGAATTTTTACTAATTTATATTGAATTAATGAAAATTTTGATTTTTAATAATATTATATTATTATTTTGGGATTTTTATATAATTATTGTGAAATTAATTATATTTAGTATTTTAATGTTAAATATGCTATATTTTGATATTTTGAGGATATTTGTGGAAATTATTGATTTTTGACACATTTATTGTATTATTTGGATTTTTGGTGAATTGTGGACTTTGGATGGGAGTATTGTATAGTTCAGGATCTCAATCAAATGTGTGAATATTCTATTGTTTAGAAGTGTATTTTCTTACAGGACCAACTCTACTTTTTAGTAGAGAGATGTCTATTTTACAAAGGAGGTTATGTCGAATATTTGGTAAAATTCTCGTAAAACGTGACATCGGGTCGATTCTAAATTCTGTGTCTGTCTGTGATCTGTATTCTTATATTGAGTCTCTCTATAAGCTTAAGTTAAATTTATTCTAATTTCTGTATTTATTTTATTGTTTAGTTGTGCCGAGACCGAGGTCTAGTGGACCGAGCTCGTCAAACTAGTCTCGAGAAGCGCAAACTTGTGAGTTGTTATTTTATATATACATCGCACTTAGGTTGCATGTTTTAAAATATACATGTTTTGAATTATATTTATTCATAAATTGTTTTATTGAATGTTTAGTATACTTTAGGTATATTTTTAGTATATTTTGGGTATATTTCTAAATAAATGCATGTTATATTATTGATTTATACTTAAATTGTTATTAAGTATATTATTGGTTTATTTTTGGTATATTTCATGGTGGATTTGAATTTATTTGACATATATATATACTTGAAATATATTTAGCTTATTTTAGGTATATTTCCGGTATATATATGGTTTATTTTTATTATTATGAATGACATTACGCATTATTTATTTTCTCATATGAATGTTTTATTTTAAATGAAGTATATCAATAGAACGTGCTACCTAGTGAGCTACACTAGGACCATGTACGTACCAGTGCGATATATTTAGGGTGGAGTGAGAACTACTTGTGGTAAATTATGTTTTGATTTGAGATTGATTGATTGATTGATTTGAGATGTGATATGATTGATAATGTGGTTGTTAGTGATTGGTTGACCAAGTGTCTCGGGACCAATCATACTGACAGTCAGACTGCTAGAGCTCGGTTGACTTAGTGTCTCGGGGCCAATCTACTATCCCTATAGAATAAGTGAATTAATTTAGAATTAAGTGAGCCTGTATGGCTAGAGTAATGTTATTGATGATTGAGATTGTGATTAAATAGGGTTCTATTTGATCTTTCATAAACATATGTTTTTCAATATTTATATATAAAGTGATTTTCAACATCTGTGTGAAATGCTTGTATATATATTTATTATACATAGATGATTGATTGCATTTGACACATAGGTAATGCATGTATATATATTATAACAATTCACTCAGTAAGGTCTGACTCTCCTCAGTTGATTTTTTTCAAGAGATTCTTCTTCTTCAGACCTCAACAGTAGACCCATCCGTCGGATTTCTTCAGCCCCATCTTGTTTATGTAAATTATCTACTTGATTTTATTTGTACTCTAGATAACTACATTAGTGAGTTGTATTTGGTTTTTACTGTATGTTGGTTATGAATTCAGAGGTCTTTCTCTGAATATTGTATTAATATATTTTATTTTATGATATGACAAAGTTATTTTTATTATATTGGTATGAGATTTTGATATTGGTGCATATTTTATTTTAATTATTGCATGCTTTTATTCTTTTAAGGCTTGCTACGGGTTTCAAATTCGAAAGAATTCTCGTTTCCTAACGTCGATCATAACTCTCGGATTGGGTCGTGACAAAGTTGGTATTAGAGCAAAGTTTGTATTTGGGCCTAGGTTGTTAGAGTTGTGGCCCTAAGTTTTCTGAGTTATGTTTTCTTTTGAAACTACTATAGTTAATTAGGTTCGAGTATGTCTTCAATAAGTTTTTCTTGATTTAGTTTTTTGTGTAACCATTAGTTGTTTATTTTGTCTAAATCTTTTTATTTATCTTTTCAAAATGAGGAGGTGAGCATGTGTTGCTCTGCCAGTCATTGAGGTCGAGCATGATGAGTCCTTTCAGGATGAGGTTTTACCTCTAGAGCCGCCAGTGAGGTGCAGAGGTCAAGGCAGAGGTAGACCTCGAGGAGCAGTAGGTCACCGTAGACAGCGTGAGCTACAGGATGAGGAACCTATAGAGCCTGGGTACGAGGATGCTCCTATACCTCCAGTTGTACCACCGATTCAGCCTGTCTATCAGCAGGGTATGTCTGACCCTGAGGCAACACTATTTTACGCCATAATTGGTCGTATAGCTTTTAATAGGGCATCAGACCCATTAGATTTTCTACATGCTATTGAGATGAGGACTCGAACTGCTCACACCGAGTACCAGCAGATCATAATCATTAAGTTATCAGTAGAGGGACCAGCCTAGGATTGGTTTATTTAGATGATTCAACCATACATGACTACTATGACTTGGGCACAATTCAGAGAGCGATTTATAAGGAAATTCTGCCCAAAACCACTTCGTATGAGCTATAAACTCCGGCTGATGAGTATATCCAAATGTGACAGATCTGTTGAGGACTACACCAGAGAGTTTCTTTGACTCAGTAGATATGTAAAGGATCTGATGAGGGATTAGTATTTTGCAGTCACCACCTATATTACTGGTTTAGGTTCTACTTTTGCTAGGATGCCTACAGTAGGCCTTACTCTGGAGTCAGTGATAGAGTTGGCCAAGGAGATTGAGCTAAGGCTAGTCAAGTAAGGAGCTATGCCTGATTATTACCAATTGGGCACTCAGTCAGGAGGATTTCAGACTACTCTGTATTTGAGTTTTTAGATTGGTTCGAGTAGTCAGTAGAGAGGCCTAGTCCAGCAAAGCCAGAGACAGCAGCAGAGAGTGCATAGAAGTAGTAGACATGGTCATGGAGGTCAGCACAGATCGATCAAATTTGGGTCAGGTGCTTCGAGTAGCGGTAGTAGTCGCAGTTCTAGGTTAGTAGCCAGTGTTTGTCAAATGTGTGGTAGAGTCCATTAGGGACCGTATTATATGGCACCGCTGACTTGTTTTCAATGTGGACAGATGAGACACTATGTTAGATCATGTCCCTATTCTGGTTATCAGCCACAGTAGATTCTGCAATTTCCACAGCAGTCGATCACCAGTGCAGCACCAGTTCCTTTTCAGTTACCTCTAGCTCAGCACCCGAGTTTGACTCAGATTGTTGCTCAGCAGGGACGTGGTAGAGGTACCAAAGGAGGTGCCAGAGGTTTTGACCAAGCTTCTACCAGTCAGTAGGGAGGTCGAGGTTAGGCCAAAGTATTCCACCTCACTCAGCAGGATGCTCAGGCATCTAATGCAATCGTGGCAGGTATTATTTATATTTGTTACCTAGATGCTTGGGTTCTGTTTGATCTGGGTGCCACACATTCCTTTGTATCTCCTGTATTTTTTTTAAAATCTTATTGGCAAGCTTTAAGGATGACTTTTCCTTTGTTTGTCACCACTCCTCTAAGCGATTCTTTGGACACCGATGTTGTTCTTTCTGGTTGTCCAATTTTCATCGGAGGTAGAGAATTGCTAGCAGATTTGATGTTGTTGAATGTGATGGAATTTGATGTTATCCTCAATATAGAGTAGTTATTTCAGTACTATGCCATTGTGGATTGTCGGAATAAAAAGGTGATTTTCATAATTCCTGATGAAGAAGAATTTAAGTTTGTTGGTAATATGAGTTCTGCACCTCAGAATCTCATCTCTACTATCATGACTAGGAAGATGTTGAGGAAGGGTTGTCAGGGTTATTTGGCATTAGTCATGGATACTTCAATGGAGAAGTTGTGACTCACATATGTTCCTGTTGCTTGTGAGTTTCTTGATATTTTTCCTGAGGAGTTGCCAGGTTTACCACCTTACAGAGAGATTGAATTTTGTATATATGTGGTTCCAGGCATTACCCCTATTTCGATGCCACCTTATAGAATGGTTCCTGTAGAGTTGAAAGAGTTGAAGGAGCAGTTACAGGAATTGCTAGATAAAGGTTTTATCAGACCTAGTGTTTCTCATTGGGCTGCACCAAACCCTGTTTGTAAGGAAGAAGGATGGTACCTTAAGACTGTGTACTGACTACAAAGAGCTGAATAAAGTGATAGTGAAAAACAAGTATCCTCTTTTGAGGATAGATGATTTGTTTGATCAGCTTCAGAATGCACAGATCTTTTCTAAGATCAATTTGAGGTCGGGTTATCACCAGTTGTGGATCAGTGAAGCCAATGTTCCTAAAACGGCATTCCGCACTCGTTATGGCCACTATGAGTTTCTGGTTATGTCATTTAGCTTGACTAATGCACCAGCAGCTTTCATGGATCTAATGAACAGGGTATTCAAACCATTTATGGATTAGTTTATGGTAGTCTTCATTGATGATATACTAATGTATTCAAAGAGTATGGAGGAGCATGTATATCACTTGAGGACTGTACTATAGACACTGAGAGAACATCAGCTTTATGCTAAATTCTCAAAGTGTGATTTCTAGTTCGAGAGCATTGCATTCCTTGGACACGTAGTGTCTAAAGATGGTATCCAGGTTGATTCATAAAATATTGAGGTAGTGTCTGAGTGGCCTAAACCGACTATAGTTATGGAGATCTATAGTTTTCTAGGTTTAGCTCGGTATTATAGGAGGTTTGTATAGGATTTTTCCAGAATTGCAGCTCCTATAACTCGCTTGACTCAGAAGAATGTGAAGTTTGAGTGGTCAAATGCTTGTGAGAATAGCTTCCAGTCGCTGAAGGAGAAATTGACCACAACTCCAGTTTTAGCTTTGCCTAATGGAGTAGATAAGTTCACAGTGTATTGTGATGCCTCTAGAGTTAGACTAGGTTGTGTGTTGATGCAGAATGGTAGGGTGATAGCTTATGCTTCGAGGCAGTTGAAGAAGCATGAACAGAATTATCCTACCCATAACCTAGAGATGGCTGCAATGATCTATGCTCTCAAAATCTGGAGACATTATCTATACGGGGTAACTTATGAGATTTTTATTGATCACAAGAGCCTTAAGTACATTTTCCAACAGAGAAATCTGAATCTGAGGCAGAGAAGATGGTTGGAACTGTTGAAAGATTATGACTGTGAGATCCTTTATCATCCAGGCAAGGCTAATGTGGTAGCAGATACCTTGAGTAGGAAGTCCTCAAGTAGTCTTGCTCACATTAGTGTGGAGAGGAGACTGTTGATCCAAGAGTTGTATGAGTTAATGGATCAAGGTCTGATGATGAAAGTGAGTAGATCTGGTGGATTGTTAGCTCAGTTTGAGGTTCAATTTGTGTTAAGAGATAGGATTAAGGCAGCTCAGAGCCGAGATCCTATTCTAGAAGAGCTTGCAAAGAATGTTTGAGTAGGGAAGTTCATTGATTTCACACTTGATGATGATGGTATTTTGTGGATCAGTGGTAGATTGTGTGTTCCTAATGTGGATAATTTGAGAGAAGAGATCTTTGAAGAAGCACATTCTACAACTTATAGAGTACATCCAAGTGTCACTAAGATGTACCACAGTATCAAAGACTTGTACTAGTGGGATGGACTGAAGAAGGATGTAGCTGATTATATTGCTAAGTGTTTGACGTGTCAGCAGGTGAAAGTTGAACATCAGAAGCCTTCTGGGAAGCTTTAGCCTCTTCCTTTTCCTGAGTAGAAGTGGGAAAGGATTGCAATGGATTTTGTGGTTAGTTTACCTCATTCCAAGGATGGATACGATTCCTTCTAGGTGATTGTGGATAGGTTGACCAAGTCTGCACATTTCTTACCTGTGAAAGTCACTTATTCTGTAGCTAGATTAGCAAAGTTATATGTGAAGCATATTGTGTGCCTTCATGGAGTGCTTGTCTCCATTGTGTCAGACAAAGGTTCAGTGTTTACTTCTTATTTTTAGCAGAAGTTGCAGGAAGTGATGGGCACCAAGCTAGATTTTAGTACTGCTTTTCATCCTTGGACAGATGATCAATCTGAGAGGACGATCCAGACACTATAAGATATGTTGAGGATGTGTGTTTTGGATCTAGGAGGTAGTTGGGATGATCATTTGCTGCTTATGGAGTTTGCTTATAATAACAGCTACCATAACAGTATTGGGTTGGCACCATATAAGGCTTTGTATAGAAGGAAGTGTAGATCCCCTCTGAGTTGGGATGAGATTGGAGAGAGAGCATTGACTGGACCTGAGATGGTTCAGGATACTGTAGAGAAGGTTGCCTAGGTTAAGAGGAGATTAAAGACCATAGTTAGTAGGAAGAAGAGCTATGCAGATTTGAGACGTAGAGATATGGAATTCCAGGTAGGAGACTGTCACGATCCAAACTAGGAGTCATGACCGGCCCTAGGGAACGGGAATTATTTTGAATTAGGAACCTGTACCAAGCCTAAGAAAATAAAATCATACGATAAATAATTAAAATTATGACAGAATTAAAAATTTTCGAATCGATATATAACATAAATACTCCAAATCCTTTCATAAATGAATACATATTCATACAGTGTTCAAATACAGATTCTCAGAGTATTTAATATCAAAAAAAATAATACTTTTCCGATACAATAACACTACTACTGCAGTTTCTAGAATACAAATCAGATTTCAGAATATACATTTACATAAAATAGTCGGGACTGAAGAATACCAGCGAGGAACTCTACGACTAAAGTCTGACGATAAAGGATCTCCTGAAAAAAAAATAATTGAGGGGGGTCAGACCTCACTGAGTGACTTATTATACTATATATACATGAAATCTAAACCATAACAATCAGGCATTATTATATATATGTATATACACACAATTCACATAAATGCCAAACTCTGTTTTTATAAATGTACTAAATGTAGAACACGTTTAATTAAATTCATGAAGGATCCATAGAACCCTAATAATAGCAACCTCAAACAACCCCATCATCACTATAGCCATACAGGCTCACTTGATTCCAAACAGAACACTTATTCCAATCTGGACAGCAGACTGGCCCTAAGACACTAAGTCGACCGAGCTCCAGCAGTCTGGATGTCAGTGTGATTGGCCTCGAGACACTTGGTCAACTGAGCTCCAGCAATCACACTATTTATTACCTCACATCTCAATTAACCCAATAGATCATTCATTCCACTATGGACAGTAGACTGGCCCTGAGACACATATTCAACCTAGCTCCAACAGTCTGACTGTCAATGTGATTGGCCCCGCAATCACACTATCTAACATACTATTAATCTTAGTCAAATCAATCAAATTAATTATAATCATCAAAATTAATTGTCACTCAACCCTTATTTATCGCACCGGTACGTACACGGTTCTAGTGCTGCCCATTAGGAAGCACGTTCTATTGATATCCTTCATTCACATAAATCATTCATTCTGAAAATAATTAATGTAAAACAATATTCTTAATAGTAAAATCAACTATATATATATATATATATATATATATATATATATATATATATATATGTCAAATAAAGTATGAAATATACTAAAGGTAAACCATTAGTATAGTTAAAAACAATTAAGTGTGTATCAATAATATAACATGCATTTACTTATAAATATACCTAAATATACAAAAGATATACCCTAAGTATACCACTAATGTGTTAGGTTTGAATTAATAATAAAACATGCATTTATTTGGAAAATATATAAAAAATATACCAAAAATAAACTTAAAAACAATTTCAATGTAGATTCATAATATAACATGCAATTATTTAAGAATAAACCTAAAATATACTGAAACTATACCTAAAGTATACTAATCATTCAATAAAATAATTATGACTAAATGTACATTTTAAAACATGTATATATATTAAAATGTATTAAATATAAACCCAATTGTTTAGTGTGCATATATTAAAATAACATGCATATATATAGATATAAAAATACAACCCTAGATATACAAAATATATTATAATTTAAATCACTTTAAAAAAAACATATAATGAAAATGAAAAACCTTAAGTGATGCATCTTATATGAAATGCATATATATACAGTATAATAACTCACATGTTAGCACTCCACGAGACAAATTCGGCGGACCTGATCCGTTAGACCTCGGTCTCGGCGTAGTTAGAAAAATAAAATAATAATAACCGTCAGAATAACTGCTAACTCTATACTTCTAGGATTACTATACACAGATTCAATCAAGAATTCAAAATTAGACTCGAACCGGTTATCACGTTTTACGAGAAATTGATCGAAATTTCAGCAGAGTCTCCTCTGTAAAACAGACATCTCTCTACAAAAGTAGGGTTGTTCCTGCACAGAAAATACACTTCGAATACAAAATTCTCCCAATTCCTCGGTTAGGATCCCGAACTACTGAAATTCCCCAACCGAGGTCCACAGTTCAACACAAGTTCAATAACACAATAAAATATATTAAAATCAATAAATACCATAAATACCCTCAAAATATCAAAATACAATATATTTAACATTAAAACGCCAAAAATAATTATTTTCCCAATAATTACTTAAAAACCATAAATAATAATATAATATTATTAAAAATCCATTTTTCCAATAATTACACAAATAATAATAAAAAATAATTTTACAAATCCAAATAATTTAATTAATCCAATAATATAACAACAAGTTATAAAAACCCATTATTTTATCAAAATAATATATAATATATTATTTGAAAATAATTTTTTGAAAATTAGTTTTTAATTAGTTAAAAATAGTAAATAATTTGTAAAAATCATTTTAGTACCTTAAATAATTATAAAACCAACTAAAGCCTAATATTTAACTATAATCTTAACAAAATTACATATTTACCCTTATAATTCAAAAATACACATAATATACTAATATTACTCCAAAATTCTATAAAAATTATATAAATGCATAAAAATTATTTTCTTAACATATATATTACTAATATTAACTAAAACACATTATTAAACAATAATTTCAACAAAAACCCAACTATAAGCTAATTATCCAATATTGACATAATATAAAAATATTTATAAAAATTACATAAAAATCACAAAAATTATAATCTCAACACCATAATTAATAATAACCCATAAAAACACTAAATCAACAAATTTTATAATTAAATAAATTAATTTACGAAAATTAATAAAATAATAATAAAATATTCAAAAATTCACAAAAATTGAAATAAATTCCAAAAATCATACAAAAATTCATAGAGGTAAATTAAGCTTCTAGGAACAACTTTTGTGAAAGGAGTTTGCAAGATCCATCAAGACCAAGCTTAAAAAAATTCAAAAACCCTAAAACTCCATAAACTAAAAATCAACAAAACTCAAGTAATAGGTGATGAAAGCTTAAACTAAGCTTAGATTCATGCTTAAACTAAGCTTAGATTCATGCTTACCAGAGTCTAGAGAGTCGATAGAGACCAGAAGCTCGAGAAACGGTGGCCAGAAGTGATGAAGGCACAGTGGATGTTGGTGATAGGGACGGTGGAAGGGGAAAGCTTCTGCATTTTTTTTTTCTGTGTTTTGGTTTTGTTGAATGTTTTTATGTGTGTGCATGTATTTTGTGTGGATATATACACGTTAATGTGTGTTTATATATGTGTATGTCTATTGTTTTGTTTGTTTATGTATATATTTTAATAATAAACTATATAATATAATATAATAATAATTCTTTATAATAAATTAATCTCAACCACCCATTATAATCTATATATATATATATAGGTACACACACATGTCACACATATGCATAATAATATACACAATATAAAATCAATAACAATTAAAATTAATACTCTTAATAAAATAATTGGATAATAAGAATAATATTCATAATAATATTAAAAAATAAAATAATACTAATGAAAATATTAATGAAAATAATAACCATGATAATAATAACACACAACACATTTGAAAATAACAATAATATAAACAATATTTATGAAATAATTTAATAATGCGATAATGTAAATCAATAAAAAATAAAATAATGTTAGTACTTAAAAATAATATTAAAATAACCATGTACTAAATTAACATTATTAAAATAATAGTATTCGAAAATAATAAATATACATAATGAAATTTAAACGTCCAAAATAATATATTTACATAGAAAATTCAACTAAATATAAAATAATAATAATTAATCACAAAATAGTAAAATAATTAAATTAAACTTTTAAAAATTATTAACACTGCATATCTCATTATTTAATAAAATAATTTAAAAACCAGGGTTATCACAGAGACTATGTGTTTCTAAAGATGTCTCCGATGAAGTGTGTGATGAGATTTAGCATGAAGGGTAAGCTAGCACCGAAATATATTGGATCGTTTGAGATTCTAGAGAGAGTGGGCACTATTGCATATCGGTTGGCTTTACCTCCAAGTTTGTCTCAAGTGCATCCAGTGTTCCATACCTCGATGCTGAGGAAGTATATTTCAGACCTTTCACATGTGTTGCAGCCTGATAGCGTGGAAGTGAATGAAGACTTAACGTTTATGGAAGAACTTATTGCGATCGTTGACTATCAAGTTCGATAGTTACGTTCAAAGCAGATTCCAATGGTAAAGGTGTTGTGGCGAAGCAACAATGTAGAAGAGTATACTTAGAAGACTGAAGCTGAGATGCAAGCTTTTTAGCCGTATCTCTTTCCTCCTTGATTCTTGTATTTATTCTTTTCTTCAATTCGGGGACGAATTCCTGTAAGGAGAGGAGACTGTAATAACCCTAGTTTTTAAATTATTTTAATATAAAACGAGATATGCATTGTTAATAAATTTAAAAGTTATATTTAATTAGTTTACTATTTTGTGATCTATGATTATTATTTTACGTTAAATTATATTTTCTACGTTTTATTTTAAAATTTATTATTTTGGACATTTAATTTGCATTTTTTATATTTATTATTTTCGGATAGTATTAATTTAATAATATTAATTTATTTGCATTAATATTTCTACTATTATTTTTATCAACTTACAATATTTACTTTTGTAATATCCCGTGTTTTTAAATATCTTTATACTACATCAGGATATGCAGTGTTAATAATTCTATTATATAATATTGATATTTCATGAGCTTTATTTAATTTAAATTGAATTTTTAATTGTTTATTATTATTTTAAGTGTTTTACGTAAAATTTTCCCGGGACATGCATTTTCGGAAAAATTTTCACGTAAATAATTTACTATTAATTATTTAAAATAGATTTACGGACTTGCATGAACTCATAGATAATTTTAAAATACTAAATAATGTATCTATGTGTACTTATTTATTTAATTAGTGTTTAATTAATTACCCTATTATTCTATTATTTATTTATTAGTTTTATTATTATTTAATTATTATTTAATTATTTTTATTTAGTATAAATTATTAAAATATTAAATTATATGTGTGTGGTGTATATTTAAGGTGTGTGGTTTTATATTATTTTAATACATAGTGTAAAGTATATATATATACATATAATATGTCAAAAAATCAAATTTTTGGAAAATTACAATTCTGCCCCCGACTCTTCCTCCTTCTTCCCCAATTGCCTCCATCGCCGTCCGACCACTGTCATGCCTATTTCTTGCTGTTGGTGGGCCATCCAGCGTGCCACCACCTTCCTCAGCCTTCCTCGCCGCCTGTTACAGCCATTTCCGACGTCTGGAGATCGATTTTGGGCGGAGAAGCCGAAACTTTGACCACTGTCGTTCATAACGTTTTCGGCCACCGTTTTCGACACTGCCTGTCTCTTTCTTCTCCTTGAGCTCCGGTGAGCGTGATTCCAAGATTTTTTTTTCACTTGAAATGGTCTTAATTTTCTTAGGTTTCGATTTTTCGAATTCGGCCTATTAGGGTTCTTGATTTTTTTTAATTTCAATTTGATTTATTCATGAAAAATTCCTTCACAAATGTTGTTCCCCTTAGCTTAATAAACATGTATGGATTTTTTTTGGAATTTTTGGAGATTATTTTGATTTTTGGGTACTTTTGAATATTTTAATATTATTTTCTAATTTTCAAAAATTAATTAATTAAATTATGAATTTTTATGAATTTCTATGTATTTATTTTGAATTATTTCAGTTTATGTAATTTTGGAAAAATTAGGTTAATTGTGTTTTTAATTGAAATTAATTGGGTAATTGAGTTTAATTATTAATATTATTGATAAATACGTTGAGAAAATTAATTTTGGATAATTATATAATTTTTGGTGAATTTTTGAATGAATTTTAGTATATTTATATATATAAGGGCATTTTGGTAATTTTACACGAAATTGGCTAAAAATGTAATTTAATTTGTTTTAATAGATATTTAAGGTATAAAAATTATTTCTACAAATTATTTAGTATTTTTAACTAATTAAAACTAATTTTCATGAATTATTTTTAATTATATATATAATATACGATTTTTCTAATAAAATGAGTTTTTATCGGTTTTTACTGTGTTTAAAGGCTAATTATGTAATTTCTAGTTATAAAATGTATTTCTGTGATATAAGGGTATTTTTGGTATTTTTATATTATTCTGTAATTGTGGACCCCGATCGGTAGACTGTAGTTTGGAATCCGACCGAGGGGTTGTGGATGAGTTGTTGTGCCTATTTTTTGAAGTGTGTTTCTTTGCAGGATCGGCTCTACTCTTTGAGTAGAGAGATGTCCGTTTTACGGGGGAGGTTCTGCCGAATTTTCAGTAGAATTCTCGTAAAACGTGATGTCCGGTCGAACCCTAATTTCGATTCTGTGTTTAATATTCTAGATCGAGTTCTAAGATTTTCTGTTAGGTTTATTATGATTTCTGTCGTTATTATTTGTTCAGTTGCGCAGAGACCAAGGCCTAATGGACCAGGCCCGTCAGACCCATCTCGTGGAGCGCACTAAGTGTGAGTTACTATATTATATATATATGTTTTTAGGGTGCATGATTTAGAAAAATATGTTTTATTTTGATTGTTTATGCATGAATAATTCAGTTATTACCTAAGTATATTTTTAGTTTATTTTGGTTTATTTCTATATATTTTGAATTATATGCATGCTTTATTAACCATTTATGTTTTAAAATGCTTTTCAATATATTTCTGGCTTAATTTGCAATTTAATTGAATTTACTTGACGTATATATACTTGAAATATACCTGGTTTATTTTTGGTATATTTCCAGTATATATATGGTTTATATGGTTATTTTATTTAAATTCATGCATCATTTATTTGTGAACGAATGTTTTATATTTATTAATGAAGGATATCAATAGAACGTGCTACCTAGTGGGCAGCACTAGGACCGAGTACGTACCGGTACGCTTATAGCATTTAGGTTATATTACTAACCATTTGTGGACATTGATTGGATTTGATTATTTGATGTGTGAGATATGGTTTGGAGGTGTGATTGCTGGAGCTCGGTTGACCAAGTGTCTCCGGGCCAATCACACTGGTAGTCAGAACGCTGGAGCTCGGTTGACTTAGTGTCTCGGGGCCAGTCTACTGTCTAAATGGATTAAGTGAATATATTTGGATTAAGTGAGCCTGTATGGCTAGAGTGTTGTCTAACACTGTTTGAGGTTTCGATATCATGGGGTTCTATTTGATCCTTCATAAACGATGATTTTCAGTCAAATATATAAAAATGAATTTCTTGCATTTGTGTGTGTTTGCCTGTATATATACATATTATATATACTTTTGACTGTGTGCATTGGCATTTAGTATGCATGTATATATATTATAGTAATTCACTCAGTGAGGTCTGACTCCCCTCCGTTGACTATTTTTCAAGAGAGTCATCTTCCTCAGACATCAATAGCAGGCCTGTACGCCGGATTTCTTCCGCCCCGGCTTCTTTGTGTAAATTGCTTATCTGAGTCTTGGGTTTATTTTATCTAGACACTGCAGTAGTCATTAAATATTTAAAGAGATGTTGTATTATATATTTGAACTGGATTTGTATTAAAAGAGTTTATATATATGTGATGATGAGGATTTGATTTAAATCCAGCTTGTGCAAATGTTATTGTGATATTTATGATTTTTATTTCCGCTGCATTATATATTGTTATTACTATTGCATGTTTTATTTTATTTTTAGGCTTGCTACGAGTTCCGGATTCGAAAGAATTCCCGTTCCCTAGCACCGGTCATGGCCTCTGTTTTGGGTCATGACAATTTTATTATTAAATTGTTTTATTAGTATTATTGATATCATTATTATTTATTGTTAAGTATTATTTTATGTGAGTTTAATTTGTATGTGTGTGTTTATATATATATATATATATATATATATATATATATATATATACATTTGCAAAAACATGAAGAAACCAAAATATAGAAAACCAAAACGTTGCAACCTCTCCTCCCTGTGCCACTGTCTAATTTTCTTATTATCGGTGTGCCTCCTCCTCTTGCTCACCGGACCGTCACCTTCTTTCTGCTAGCTTTACCGCCCTTCTCCTCCTTCCCCAGCGCCAACAGCATGCAGTAGCAATGAGTGGGCAATTCTCCATTTCTTTTCGGCCATCCTTGATTCTGGCCACAATTTTGCACGTTTTCAGTCTCTTTCAACTCCTTGAGCTCCGGTGAAGTTGATTCCAAACTCCATTCAAGCACTAACTCGATCGTTTGTGAGTTTTCTCAATTTTTCAGTTTTGAACTATTTTGTATTTTCTATTTTTTTTAGTTGATTTTTGGTTGATTTATGTGAACTCCCTCAAGAAAAGTTGATCCTAGTAGCTTAATCTACATGAAACTATTTTTTTTATAATTTTTGGAATTTATTTTAATTTTGGTGAATTTTTTTATTATTTTATTATTATTTATTTAATTTTCATAAATTAATTATTTAAATTATAAATTTGGTTTATCTGGTGTTGTATTGAGTTATTATTAATTTTAGTCTTGAGAAATTAAGTTTTGAGAATATTATATAATTTTTATGAATATTTATAGTTTATGTAAATACTAGAATGTTAAGTTAAATATGTATTTTTGTTGAAATTATTTTTTAATAATGTTTTTTAGTTAATATTAACTAATATTAGTATTATATATGTTGGTAAAATAATTTTAATGATTTTATATGATTTTTATAGAATTTTTTAGTAATATTAGTGTTATTATGGATATTTTGAATTATTAGGGTAATTGTGTAATTTTAATAAAATTATAGTTAAATATTATGTTTTAAGTGGTTTTAGAATTATTTAAGGTAATAAAATGATTTTTATAAAATATTTACTATTTTTAACTAATTAAAACTAATTTTTGAAAATTATTTTCAAATAATATATTATTTACTAAATTAATGATTAAAGGGGTTTTTAATAATTTTTAATATGTATTTATGCTATTTGAGTTATTTTAATATATAAAGTGAATTTTTACTAATTTATATTGAATTATTGAGAAATTTAATTTTTGATAATATTATATTATTATTTTGGGATTTTTATATAATTATTGTGAAATTAATTATATTTAGTGTTTTAATGTTAAATATACTATATTTTGATATTTTTAGGATATTTGTGGAAATTATTGATTTTCAACACATTTATTGTATTATTTGGATTTTTGGTGAATTGTGGACTTCGGTTGGGAGTATTGTGTAATTCGGGGTTGTAGACGGCAGGGTTTAACGCGCGTCCAAGATTTTAGCAACCGCGATAATGTTTAGGCTCAGGGCCTTAGAGAACACACTAACCACTGTCACAAAGATGTGGCGTGGAGATGAGGAGTCACCACCCAGGGTAATAACTTGGACAATTTGATTGGTAGTACTCGATTCTCTAAAAGAAAATTAGCACCACAACCAGGAAATTATGGATACTGAATACTAACTTCCCTTAGTTTCGTGTTCATTTAGAATTATTTTATAAATAATTATTTCATTCTCTAATTACATGCAATTTTATTAAACCCTAATTAATATCCATCAACCCAAAAAGACAACAAGTCAATAAAATTACAAGTAAAAATGCACTCAAAATCACATCGTCCCTAAGTCCAAATTATATTAATTTTATTAAATAAGTTAGCTACATCTACATTTTATTTACAAGTGAAAATAGAATAAAAGTGGGCTTACATTTTAATAATTAATGAGCCTAAATCTATTTTATAGTCTTTTTAAGATATGAGCTTAAGTCTATTCAATTTTAAAGAAAAATTAAATTAGTGGGCCTAAGTCTAACTTAATTTTATTTTAAGTGAAATGTGGGTCTAAGTCTATTTATTTTAAAAAAAGTGCATTTAAGTGGACTGAGTTAGGTCTAAACAAGTTTTAATTAACTAAGTGGGCCTAAAATCTAATTAACCTAATGGGCCTAAGTTGATTTTAATTATTTAAAGTCCTAAACCATTTTTAAACCTATTTATTTAGTGGGTTAGATCTAAATGTAGGCTTGGGGCAAAAAAAAAAAAGATAAAAAACCCAAAAAACATAAAAAACATAACAAAATCAAATCAAACACACATTCACATATGATTTCTAAAAAAACCTAATTTAATTACATACAAACCCTAATTAACTAAAGCCACCATTAATTTTAATTAATTTTTACCCAATTGAACCTAATTACTAATTAATTTTAAAGTGCATAAATATAAATCTTTTATTATTCCTACTACTGGGGCTATTACAAACTACGTACAGAATTAAAATTAAATAATTATACACCCAGAAATTAAAATAAATTACACAGGATACAAAAAATGCAGAACAAAAATTAAAATTCTAAGAACTATTATTAAAACAGTATAGGTTCTTCCATGGCATTTCATGGATCTTCTGTTTAATTAAACACAGGCGGTTTTCCCTTCCTCAATTCACATACGGACATCAAAACAAAAAAAATAAATTAGCAATGAAATCAAATAATCAAAATAATAACAAAAATAAAAGAAAAAACATAAATAGAAAATAATAAAAAAAGTAATAAAAGAAATAGAAAAATAACACTAGAGATGCTATGCAAATGCTCTTTTTGAGCCCCTCAGATTGGATTATCACCGTTAAAATTAAGATATTGTTGATTCTGGACCATTGCCTTCGAAAATTTCAGTATCAGAAATTAGGGTTTTATGCTCGCAGTCTCACTTTTTTTCTCACTGTGTCTTCTTTCTCTTAGTCTCTCCCTGTAAAAAATCTTTTCGAAAACCAGAAGAAAAAAAAGTCGCCCCCAGTAAAAACCTCTCCTCACGCACATATGCAGACTCTGCTTTTAAATGCAGAGTCTGCGTGTACTGAACTTCCTCCAAAGGAGGAACAGACCTATCTAATCAGATAACGTTTGTTTTTCTTTGATTTCCAAAACCTTCCGCGTTTAAACAACCTTATCAGATAATTTTAAAGATAAATTTTGAATTTTTAACCAATCAAAACGCTAAAAAATCAATAAAAATATCCGAAAAAATAAAAAAACTATATTTTAACGTGTCGGCATTATACAATGTCAGTCGACATTGTGTAATACCGATCGGCATTACACTAATGTCGATCGGCATTAAATGCTGACTCTTTTTTATCTTTACCAAAAGACCCCTTAAAAATGACTTATTTGCAATCAAATCCTAAAAAACGCTGCAATTTTATTCCTAAAGTCTAGAAAATCAATAACCAAGTTTAATTTTTGAATAAATTTCATCATAGGGGCTTACATGGAAATTGTGCACAATTGCATCCCGAAATTGGGTGCTTACAGGGGTCCCAACTGAAGGTGTTAATATTCTATTGTTTAGAAGTGTGTTTTCTTGCAGGACTGGCTCTACTTTTTAGTAGAGAGATATCCATTTTACAAAGGAGGTTCTACTGAATTTTTGATAGAATTCTTGTAAAACGTAACATTCGATCGATTTTGAATTCTGTGTCTGTCTGTGTTATATATTATTAGATTGAGTTTCTCTAGAAGCTTAAGTTAGATTTATTCTCATTTTTATATTTGTTTTATTATTTTGTTGTGTCGAGATCGAGGCCTAGTGGACTGGGCCCGTCGAACCAGTCTCGAGGAGGAGCACAAACTTGTAAGTTGTTATTTTATATATACATCGTACTTAGGTTACATGTTTTAGAATATACATGTTTTGAATTGTATTTATTTATAAATTGTTTTATTGAATGCTTAGTATGCTTTAAGTATATTTCTAAATAAATGCATGTTATATTATTGATTTATATTTAAATCATTTTTAAGTATATTATTGGTTTATTTTTTGTATATTTCATGCTGGATTTGAATTTATTTGACATATATTTATACTTGAAATATATTTAGTTTACTTTAGGTATATTTTCGGTATATGTATGGTTTATTTTTATTATTATGAATGATATTACGCATTATTTATTTTCTCGTATGAATGTTTTATTTTAAATGAAGGACATCAATAGAACATGCTACCTAGTGGGCAGCACTAGGACCGTGTACGTACCGGTGCGATATATTTAGGGTTGAGTGAGAACTACTTGTGGTAAATTATGTTTTGATTTGTGATCGATTGATTGATTGATTGATTTGAGATGTGATATGATTAATAGTGTGGTTGCTGGAGCTCGGTTGGCCAAGTGTTTCGGGGCCAATCACACTAACAGTCAGACTACTGGAGCTCGGTTGACTTAGTGTCTCGAGGCCAGTCTACTGTCCATATGGAATAAGTGAATTAATTTGGAATTAAGTGAGCCTATATGGCTAAAGTGATGTTACTGATGATTGAGGTTGCGATTAAATAGGGTTCTATTTGATTCTTCATAAACATATGTTTTTCAGTATTTATATATAAAGTGATTTTCAGTATATGTGTGAAATGTTTGTATATATATTTATTATATACAGATGATTGATTGCATTTGACACATAGGTAATGCATGTATATATATTCTAACAATTCACTTAGTGAGGTTTGACTCCCCTCAATTGATTTTTTTTTAAGAGATTCTTCTTCTTCAAACCTCAGCAGTAGACTCATTCGTCGAATTTCTTCAGCCCTAGCTTGTTTATATAAATTATCTATTTGATTTTATTTGTACTCTAGATAATTGCAGTAGTGAGGTGTATTTGGTTTTTACTGTATGTTGGTTGTGAATTCAAAAGCCTTTCTCTGAATAATGTATTAATATATTTTATTTTATGATGTGACAAAGTTATTTTATTGTATTGGTTTGAGATTTTGATATTCGTGCATATTTTATTTTAATTATTGCATGTTTTTATTCTTTTAAGGCTTGTTATGGGTTCTAGATTCGAATGAATTCTCGTTCTCGAGCGCTGGTCATAACTCTCGGTTTGTGTCGTGATAGAGGAATAGGTGACGAGAAAGTAAATATTTTGATTGTATATATTAGGAAGGAAATATTTGTATACAATTAGGAATAAATTCTTTATTTTATTTAAGATGTTATTTTATTCCTAATTGGGATATGAATAGGTTTCCTATGTATATATATAAGGGTTGTAACCTCTCTTTTAAAAATATATGGAAATATATTTCCCTTAAATTTTCTCTTCTTTTCTCTGAATTTTATTTTTTATGGTATTAGAGCATACCCATTGAAATCGAATTTTTTTTATTGAATCCTTGAAATCGTATTTTTTCTTCTTTTATCCTTTGAATCGCTTGAGTTTTTGAAACCATAACCAATGAAAACACACCCATCATATCCCATGGAACACCCAATTTTATTCAAACTCTTCAAAACAATATTCCCTTTCCTACGGGAATTATTTTTTATAATACGAACTATCCTCTATAATCACAATTCATGGAGAAGTGAATTAGAGCTAAAAATAAATATGGCTTCCTTACTAGCATAATGCTAAAACCATCAGCAAAAGATAAAGCTTTGGAGACTTGCATTATTGATAATAACTAAGTCAAAAGTTGGCCGATTGATTCCATAAGTCCAACATTAATGTAGAGATTCATCCGTCTTCCAATAGTAAAAGAGCTATGGGACACTATCTCAAAAACTTTCTATGATGGATCTAATGAAACTCAGTTGTTCGAATTAAACTAGAAATCATTCACTACCCATCAGAATGGTAGGCCATTACCTAAATATTAAAATGAGCTGGTTGCAATATTTTCAGGAAAATTGATGCCTAAACTTATGCTCAATAGGAAGATGTTAATGAAGTAGTATCACTCCATAAGCATATTACCCGTCTTTGAACACATATTTTCCTAGTCAAGCTGGGTTCAAAATTTAATAATATTTGGAGTAAAGTACTATGGAAGGATCCACCTCTTGATCTTGAGTCTAGTTATGCATATGTGTAGAGTGATCATAACCAACGACATACGATGGAAGGGCTGAAGATTCTGCCGGACCATGCAGTACTTATAGCAGCTCAAACTCATCCCAAGTTCAAAGGGAATGTACCGAGTAAGTCTATCACATACACTTGTACTCATTGTGGCGAAGTTGGACACACTAAGAAACAGTGCTATGAATTTGTGGGATATTCAGAATGGTGGGATTTCAATACAAAGCCTTGTAAAAAGCTAAGAAAAGCTGCAATTTCCACCTTTAGTGGTACTAAACCAAGTAGTGATCTTGATGCAACATTAGGTATGAAAAATCTTACTCAAAATAATACATGGATTATTGATATAGGTGCTACTGATCATATGACAAACTCCACTCACCATCTTACATCCAATCGACCATCAACCCAACAAAATATCCTAACTACTAATGGAGGTATAACACCAGTCACTCATAAAGGATCAGTATCTAACTCTGACTCTTTTAATCTAGATATTGTTTTTATTGTTCCATCTCTTTTTTATAATCTACTATCTATTGGCCAAATCACAGAAACATTAAATTGCACTGTCAAATTTTAGCCTAATTATTATGTATTTTAAGATATTGCAACGCACTAGATACTTAGCTCTGGTGTTAAACGTGGAAAGTTGTATTATCTTAATTTGCATGATGATCTGAGTCAGCAGTCAAGTCAAGTTAATAGGATTGGTAGAAATTGCTCGGCTAAATACCAAGTTATTTTATGGCATCATCATCTTGGTCATCTTTCTTTTTCATTATTTTAGACAAATAAAATCGGAATTGTTTTTTACTACCACAGACTCTGAATTCAAGTGTGATATTTGTGAATTAGCAAAAAGCCAATGGATTTCATATGTACTAAGTTATAATAAAAATTCAATTTCATTTATGACCATTCATTATGATGTATGGGGACCTGCTCAGATTCCTACTCTTCTAGTGCTTGATATTTTATAACGTTTATTGATGAATGTACCCAGATGACCTAGGTATCACTACTTTCAAACAAGGGAGATGTATGCTCTACTTTCCAAGACCTATACAAAATGGTGGTTACACAATACCAGAGTAAAATCTGAGTCTTGCAGTCTAACAATAATGGGGAGTATCTTAACTCGGCTCTTAAAGATTATTGCCATAAGCATGGCATTTGCCACCAAACATCATGTGTTGACACTCCTTAATAGAATGGTATAGCCAAATAAAAGAATCAACAGTTATTGGAAGTCGTCCGATCATTATTGTTTGACATGAATGTTCCTCAAGAATACTGATGAGAGGCTATTCAAACTGCTGCATATCTTATAACTCGGACTCCATTAAGTGTCACGACCCAAAACCGGGAGTCATGACTGGCACTAGAGAATGAAAATTCTTTCAAATCCAGAACCCATAGCAAGCCTTAAAAATAAAAACACATGCAATAATAATATAAAAATACGTTAGAATTAAAACTTTATTTAATATAAGAATAAATCTTTAAAAATATTTCATAAAAGATTCAGATACAAAATCTCAAATCAAAACAACACACTTCTATCATAATAATACTACTATTGCAGTTTCTAGAATACAAAAAAGTGTTAAGATATAAAATTTACATAATCTAGTCAAGGCTGAAGAAGACTGACGTAATGTATTACTAGAGAGGTATGAAGAAGAAGAAGATCCCGTAAAAAAAATATATTGAGAGGAGTCAGACCTCACTAAGTGAATTATTATAATATATATAAATGCAACCTAAAGTCATATATAGTTAGGCATCAATATGAATATAAATATATACATGCATTACACACAGATGCTAAAATTCGCTTTTATATAATAATAAATGTAGAAAAAGTTTATTTGAGTGAAGGATCAAAGTAGAATTCTAAAATATTACGCAACCTCAGTCAAAATATCTCACTAGCCAACATGCTTACTTAATTCCAAAATAATTCTCTTTTCCATTTTTGGATAGTAAATTGGCCCCAAGACAATAAGCCAACCAAGCTCCTACAATCTCACTATCAGTGTAATTGGCCCTGAAACACTAGGTCAACCAAGCTCCTGCAATCACACTACTCTCTCACCACAATTCTCAATAATCATATAATCAAATTTCACATAAAAAGATTTCATAATCTCAACCCTAAAATCTAATGCACTGGTACATACACAGCCCTAGTGCAGCCCACTAGGTAGCACGTTCTACTAATACCTTTGAAATAAATCATATATTTATTGGAAATAATAAAATGCATAATTTTAAACATAATGACATTCATTTTAAAAGAATATACCACTTATATACCAAATATATACCTTAAGTATACCAAAAATATACCAAATATATATAATCATTTAATAAAATAATTCATGTTTAAATACATTATGAAAATATGTATGCTCATACTTAATAATTCTACATACAATGCATATATAAAATAATAACTCACAATTGTGCGCTCCTCTAAACAGACTCGATTGGCTTAGTCTGATAGGCCTCGTTCTCAATGCAACTATAGAAAATAAATAATAATAACAATATTATAATTGAACCCCTAATTTCATATTTTTAGAAATTCTAAAGAGTGACTCGATCTACGACATAATTCAACCAAAATTCAAAAACTCAGGATCAACTCGACGTCATGTTTTATGAGAATTCTACCAAAAATTCGACAGAGTCTCCTCTATAAAATGGACATCTTTCTACTGAAAGTAGAGCCGATCCTGCAAACAAACACACTTCAATAATACTCAAAAGCACAACACCTCGGGTTAAGACCCCGAACTACACAATTTTCCAATCGAGAAACACAATTCTAATAAATCAATATTTAATAATAAAATAATAAAAATCATTAAAATCCATAAACATCAACAATAAACCACAATATAATTTATTTAAATAACAAAAACATTAATGCTAATTATTTTTCCAAATTAGTTAATAAAATCTCAAAAATTTATATAATATTAATAAAAATCTATATTTTTCAATTATTTGAAATTAAATAGTAAAATTCACAATTTATTATTTAAATAGTTCAAATATGTAATACAAATAGTTAGAAATTCATTTAATCACAAAAATAGTAAATAAATTTATTATTTGAATATATTTCCAAAAATTATTATTAATTAGTTAAAAATAATAAATAATTTGTAAAAATTATTTTAATACTAATTATTATTCCAAAATTATTCAAAACATACTCATTAACCATAATTTCAATTAAAATACAAAATTTACCAATTTATATTAATTTTTCCAAAAAATAATTTTTCACATAAACTTTCAAAAATTCATAATAAATAACGGAACACAATTTCAATAAACTTCATTCACAAACTATAGTCCAAATATTATAAAAAAATTATTAAAAATAAAAATATTTTTCGACGAGGGTAATTGAAACAGTGACTTGCCAGAAAATTCAAAATTCAAAAATCAAAATAATTCAAAAAAATTAACAAAGAATATATTTGGAAAGCTTAAGCTACACACAACAACTTTTCTAAAGGCATTAAGCTTAAATCATAGGAAATCTCAAAAAATGGAAAAAACAAAGTTGACCTAAACTAAAATTGATGATAACTCATAATATAGATGATCTAAACTTGAATCAAGTTAAGAACTAGCTTGTCTGGACCTAGAGGATTCGATCAAGCCCTACAACATGAGTTGGAGCCGCCAGAAACATCATCAACGACGTGAAAAAGCTACTGTTATTGTTGCTGCTACTGCTATTTCTCATTTTCCAACAACGGGAGGAGCTCTGACAGCAGTTGAAGGTAAAAGGGAAGGAGGGGAAGTGATGGTGGTGGCAAGCGGTGGCATGGGTGGTGGCTGGTGGGTCTGTGCAGTATTAGGAAACTCCCGTCTAGAGGAAGAAGAAGAAGAAAAACAAAGAAGAAAAAGAAAAGAAAAAGAGAGGAATGAGAGAATACCTAAGATTTTTAATGCTACTGCCCCTATATATATATATATATATATATATATATATATATATATATATATATATATATATATATATATATATATATATATATATATATTTATTTATTTATTTATTTTCTTTAATATATATACATATATATATATATATAACAATACACTAATACATATATAAAATAATAATACTAATAACAATAATGACAATAATAATAATGATAATGATAATAATAATAATAATGATAATAACAATAACAAACATAATAATAATAATAATAATAATAATAATAATAATAATAATAATAATATTTTTAAACAATAATAACTTCCAAATAAATTTCTCTACGTAATAGAATAAATAAATACTATTCACAACAATAACGATAATAATATTAATAAATGAATAAATAATCATATACATACTAAAATTAAATTACACACAAATAATTATAATATATAAAAATTTAAAATATTATTAACACTGCATATCGCAAAATACTTTTTAATAATTTAAAATATCGGGTCATCACATTAAGAGTACTCAATTTCAAAATGCCTCTTTAGAAACTTTAGGAACTTGTCATATCTCCACCTTTCAATAATCTTAAGCCCCGAATCTTTGGATGCTCGACATATGTTCATCAGTAACTTGGCAAATTAGATCCTCGAGCTATCTAATGTATCTTTGTTGGCTATGCGGATCTACAAAAGGGATATCGGTGTTATTATCTAAATGCAAAGAAGATGTATGTAACTTGCGAAGTTCAGTTCCATGAAAAAGCTCCCTTCTTCACCCAATCCGAGTGCTCTCTTTAAGGGGAGAGAATTTTAAGCATCTTTGAAGATAGCACTTCGAGTATCTCAAACATTCTAAGCATCTCACCTGGACAAACATCTGATGTTCTGAGTATCTTAAATGTTTCAAGCATCTCAAATATTTCGAGCATCTTAGATGTTTTGAGCATCTCACTTGGACAGACATCTGATGTTCTGAGCATCTCACCTAGACAGACATCTGATGTTCTGAGTGGTCCAACTATCTTATCTAGATAGACAATTAACAATAATCCAAGTATCTTGCTTAGACCAGAAACAAATCAAGATAGTATGTCTTCCCAGCCCATACCAGAAGTTGAAGAAACTTCAGATGTGCACAATAAGGAGGCTTTAGCTAATCCAGATTAGAAGAAAGACATGAATGATGAAATAGAGGCATTGTAGAAGAACTGCACATAAGATCTTATCTGGATAGACAATTGACAATAATTTGAGTATCTTGCTTAGACCAGAAACAAATCAAGATAGTACATCTTCCCAGCCCATACCAGAAGTTGAAGAAACTTCAGATGTGCACAATAAGGAGGCTTTAGCTAATCCAGATTAGAAAAAAGACATGAATGATGAAACAGAGGCATTGCAAAAAAACTACACATAAGATCTTGTTCCACTCCCTGAAGGAAAGAAAATGGTAGGGTACATGTCACACCCGTGCCCTAATTCTAAGTACATTTGCATTCATTATATATTGCATTTAGATATATATTGATTAAATTTAAGTATAAGCTAGTATATCTAGTTAAGCTAGTGTTTCGGGTTAAATTATGACTTATACTCAATTAAATAGTAAGAATTTTTTAATTTTAATGACACTAAAAATAAACAAAAAAAATAAGGATATAAGGTTAAATTGAACTAAAGGATAAGAACTTTAACATTAACAAAAGATGAGGACTCAAATTAAAACAATGATTGGCCTAGATTAAAACATTTGGAAGTTTGAAGTTGTATAGGTAATAAAACCATTTCATTAAGTGTCTAAATGTATATTTTATATGTTGATTTATCCAAATTGGGGCTGCATCCTATCCAATTCGTGGCTTAGGTGCAGCTAATAAAAAAATCACTTATAAAAAAAAATAGGGGAGAACTAGAAATCTACTTGATTCTTCTAAGGAGCTTATCTTTTTCAAGTTGAATTAAGAGGTGTAAAGCAATTTTAAGCCAATAATCATCTTCCCCAAAGCTTTATTGATTGAATTAGTAAGTAATTTTCAGTGTTTTGGTTGATTTAATTTAGGGTTCTTAAGTTGTAGATTTAGGGTTCATAATGTATGCTTTATCAGTCTTTGTAATTCAATTATATCTTAATCTAGAGAGCTTCAAATTAAGTGATATTTAATGATCTAGAACCTTTGAAGAATTTGCTAAAATTTTTCCTCTTTGAGCTCGATCTGATTCAATCTCTACATTAGGGTAATAAGAGAAAATATTTTATTGCTTAGTCTATCAGTTTCTTTAAGTTGGTTATAATTCATTATATATAACTCTATTGCGGGTGTCCAATTAGTGTGAAATTTTTACAAGATGTTATAGACATATAGATCTAAGATTGATTAAACTTTCAGCTAAAATTCCTTTTCTATAAGTCCTAGCAAGTTTTCAAAGTCAGCTCTGAAAACAGCTATTTTAATTATATGAATCAAGTTTATAGAGTTCATGAGTTAAAACTAGTCTAGATACCTTTGGTATATCTTAAGCTAGGAAACTCAAAATTGAGTTTATTTTGATTTTAAGAAAAATTGAAAGAGTTCTCTAAAACTTTATAGGTTTGATGAAGATCTGATTATGTTTTAATAGTGGTCTAACAAACCTGTACTTTTTATTACTCAATGTCTTTGAGTAATTGAGCTGCTTGTAATGCGACCTTTATAATTTTATTTGTGGCTATCGAATGAAAATTAAATTTTTGTTAGACATACTAAACACAAAGACCTAGGTCTGGTTAAAATTTGAGATTAAAATTAATTTTCTATAGGTCAGAGCAATTTTAATAATTTAGGTCTAAAAATAGCTATTTTAGAGTCAATGAAGCTGATTTGTAGAATTGAGCTTAATTGCATTTTATGCATATTATTTCAGGGCTGCATGCTTAGAGTAGCATGTGGGATTATTAAATTGATTATTATAAGTTAAATTGTATCTGTTAGGTGCTGGAAAAGGCAAAGGAAGTGTAGGTGCAAGTTAAGCAAATTTGGTGAACCAAATTTATGTATTTATAGGCTGTTTTGGTAAGTAGATGTTCAAGCCCTTTAAATATTTTTATAATAGCAATAAATTGATAATTTAAATGTTGTTTTATGAACCAGAATTGATGTTTTAGAATGGTTTTAATTTAGCTTTGTTGATACTTGAATTACATGTTTTAATTTTAAGCTTTCAAGGTTTCAATTTACAAGTTAAATATGTTATTACTATAAGCTTTTTTTAGTAATTTGATTTGAGATTATTTTGGATACTCAATTATTTAAATGAGATTATAACCATCTTGATTTCATTCCTTTAAAGTATAATGAGAAGTGATTTGATTTTAAATACTCTAATGAATTATAAATTTGATGGAATTGTTTTGATTAATTATTTGATGAAAATGGTATTTGGTTTTGTGTATTACCACCCTATATGAGATGTGAGAATGTGCTGAGGAGTGATATACACATTTAATATTATGATGGTTATTATTGCGCAAAAATAATAGAGCACTTAATTACAGGATGGTAAAGAAAGAATGGTCATTCTGTGCTAACGTAGTCGAAGGGTTAGCCTTCAAGTGTGCTTAGAGAGTGAGTTTTCGATGGCCTATATGTTAGGATTAAGTTGTGATGCTTATTATAGGGATGGTTAATACATGTGAAATGTTGTATTGATATTTAAAAAGACATGTGTTTTACTTGACTATACTTTGCACAAGTTTAAAAGTGAGAAAGATTTTATGTTTTAAGTGGATTATAATATGATTTCAAATACGCTATTATTATCATTTGAGAAGTTAAATGTGCTTGGTTTAACCAAATTGCTTTCTACTTGATATATCTCTTTATTGAGTATTTTTGTACTTATTTTACTCTGTTTTATAAACATTTTCAAATAGCAGGGTGGTGGACAAAGTTAAATAAGTGTGAATAGAATTTTCAAAATAAGGTTGGTCAACATCCTCATTAGAGAAGTCTTGTTCCTTAGTTTCTTAAGGTTGTTATAGAAGTATTGTAAAAGGGTATATTTTTAAGTTTAAATAATGGTGGCTAGGTTATATGCAATATAACTGTTTGGAAATGTATTTTATATTATCTTAATGATATTTTCACTACTGTGTTTTTAGTTTACAAAGATTTTTATCAATCTATATGTATTTTTACTATGTTATAAATATGAAATTTACTATTCATAAATATATATTGTACTATTCATAAATACATATTATTTTAAAAAGTTCTTATTCTTTAAACGTAACATATGAACAAGATTAAACTTTTAAAAGAGTTTAATTTAAATCGTTTTCCAAATATAACGATATTTACAATATATTTACACTAAATTAAATAGTTTAATTAATTGTTGGTTTTAAATGTCCATCTCGTACTATATGAGATTTGGTATGACAATTTTGGTATCAGAGCATGGTTTAGAATCCTTTGGGATAAAAATGTGAGTGCATGTACATGTTAATAATTAAGCCTAAGTGTTTATATTTTGAATAGGATAAGTAGGGAGGGTCTGACTGAAGATCACGCTGACTTAAGTGAGTCTAAGTCTGAGTCTATGCATGGGGTTGAACATACAAATGCACCACCACTACCAGCATAGGAATTACCACCACTAATGCATATAATTCACTTGAACATATACATCTCAAATGACTCCATTTGACTATATGTATTTTACATACTTTCATTTGTTGTGTAATTTCCAAAGTGCATTTCAATGTTATATTTGAGTATGTGTAATATATATTGTATTTAGGGTATTATAAAATTTAACATTTTGTCAATAAATAAATATGTAGGGAATTAAATCTAGTTGACTTATCTACATGGATTGATTTGAACTTTTGAGTTAATAGTTGATTAAAATATAATAATATATATATATATATATATATATATATATATATATATATATAATAGTGTATATTTATAGGATTGTCTTTGTCTTATATGAAACTAAAAAAAAAAAAGTCCTTTCTTTTTCTCTCAAACTCTTAAATTTAAATCTTGATGATTTCAACTCCTAATTTGGTAAATTAATTATTTTCGTTGTAAATTATATTTGAAATTATGTAGTAATGGTGTGAAAATGATTATAGAGCTTTTAAATTCTATTTTAGAGTAGAAATTTTTGCACCCATATTTTTGTGGCCATAAAAGAAGAATTAGAAGAAAAATAAAACATGAAACTTATAGATTTATATCTTATCTACATTCTTAAAAAGTTGTATTATGAGATTTGATGTGTGTAAAGAGAACTCATCCTTGGGAGTGAGGCTGATTCTGTTTGCTACGTCAGCAGGCAGTCCTATCTTTCCTAAATAATATGAGGGTCTTAAAGGCTAAATTATAAAACATGAAAGTTGTTAATTTATGTGTTAATGAAGGGCCTAAAATAGGGTTTTGCAATTGGACTTGTATAACTTGAGAAATTCTAAATTGAAAGTGACCTACTCGAACTATTTTTGTGCATGACATAGGTCTATATTCAAAATTTCACCAATAATTGTAAAAAGCTTATATTGTGTTGAATTTTGGATATGTTATAGCCATGTGTGTCTAGTTTTGTCAAAAAAAAATCAAGTAATTTGAAATTGTGTAGTGAGAGCTATTCACTCTTAGGTCAAGCAAGGTCAAACTGTCCAACAAGAAAGAAATATGCATAAATGTTAGTGTTACATATATAGAACATATCTTAATTACATAATAAGCATAAAAACTCATTGTAGATATATTCTTCATTAAATATATTTCATACTTTAAGATCTCAAAGCATTAGTAAAGCTCGAGAAGGTGATACAAGTTATCCATAGAGTGATTGACAACTAAAAAGTAAGTATAAGTATCGATTAAATTCTTTAATGAAATTGTGTGATTGATATGGGTGTGAACATGTAATGGATGAGTTATAGTTTGATTGACAATGTGTACTTTATGAGATTTTAAGGTGAATTGCTTTTTGGTTTTGGCTACCACCTCTTTCCATTTGATTAAAAAGGGATGTGAAGCTTATTTGGCTAATGTGGTAGATGTATCTAAAACTGGTCTAGGAGTAATAGATGTTCCAGTAGTGAAGGAGTTTGCAAATGTATTTCTAGAAGATCTATCGGGTTTACCTCCACATAGAGAGACTGACTTTAAGATAGAAACTATATTAAGGGTAACACTATAATCAATTGCACTATATCAAATGGCACCCTTATATCAAACCTTAAGTTTGATTGATTCTAAGGTATTTGTAGAATGAGAATGAAAGAACGCTACAAAGATTGGTTATCTTAGAGAATTTGGTAATAACGATATGAGATTTTAATATGATTATGGTTTAAAATTTGGGATTGATAATGAGTCTATGGAGTGATGATCATGTTAGAGATGGAATTTGTATTTAATAATGTTGAATTTGATTTATTATATCTTACATACATAGATGATTTACAGTGAAAGATGAAGTGCAAGTAGGAATAACTTATAGAAATATAGTTTATGAAATAAGAATAATATTTAGAAATAGAATAATATTTGAGAAATTGATGATTTGAGGATTTAAAATCAAAATATGGTTATAGTTGATAAATTTTGTGGACAGTAATGGAAATATAAGAACTTCCTGCTTGTATTGAGTTGAATTTTTATTTAATAAAGCACCATGTTAATTTATTTCATTTAAGGATAGATTAAGCTATGATAAAGAATGTATTCAAACTAGAAGTAGTTTATCCAAATATCATTTATGGGAATTATATATAGGTCTATATATTAAGAGAGTGTGTATTTCATTAAGAGAAAAATGGATGTATGAAAGGTGGATAGGAAATGAAGCACACTAGGAAGCTTGAACTTATCACATGGTGTAATCAAATGCCAATAAGATGATGAAAAAAGATGAGTTAATGTTACTTGTTGGTACCAAATGGCAAAAAGGATTGTTATGTAGTAGTAAGTATAAAATTAATAGATTCTACGAGATATATGCATAATAGAATGGTAGTCGCATAGACAAGCTTGTTGAATATGAAATAAAATTTGAGATTCAAATCTATAGTTGGAGTTGTTTAACTCAAAGAAACTAAAGGTATAGTCTCAGAAGGCCGAATGAAGGATTTAACTGATTGATCTTATGGAACAATAATGTAGTTTAAAGGATGTTAGTCATCCTAATGGAGGAATTATTGTTAAAAAAATTATTATGAAATAACTATATAAGAAAATTGGTGAATTTCATGGGAAGGTAAAATTTGAGGAAAGCAAAAGAGAAACGGGTGAAAATTTTATTTAGTGGGTTACGTTTGATTTATTACATTCTGAGATATATGAATGAATTGTGATGAAAGGTCGGGTGTTGGTAGAAATGATTTATAAGAATATAACTTATAAGAACATAAGTAATATTTAAAGGTTGATTATGATTGAGAATTTAAGGCTAGTTATGAATATATAATTGATAAACATTGAAGACAATACTAAGTTTACTTAAAACTCCACATCTATTAATGGATGGAATTACATATGTTTATGGTATAGTAAAATTTTCTTTTATAATATAGGAGTTGAAACATGATTTTAAAAAAATGAGATCAAGTTAAAAGTGATATTCTAAAATGTCATTTTTGAAAGTCTATATAATATTTCAAAGGTATTCCACTTTGAAGGAAATAGAAATTTTATGCACAATAGTTAATGATTTAATATTCTATCGGTTGATAATATTGATGTATTATATAGTCAATATTCTTAGACATATCATTGCATGGTTTAGGGTTAAGGTTGACTTAATTTGAAGTAGGGATCAACAAAACTAGGGTTAGTTTGTTGGTAAATGTCATGGTGATAACCACAATTAAGGCTTTAGAATTGCAGATGTTGTTAAACCTTATAAGGAATAATTTTTGAAAGTTATTCTTATAAATGCAGTGATAATTGTCTATATTACTTTAGGGAATCATATAGCATTTAGCATGTCTAAATGTGCATAAGGACTTCATAGCTAGAGATCATAATGTATTGTAAAATAAAATGATTTTCATAGTTAAAGTGATATAGAATAATCAACCTTTGAAAGGAAGATATGAGATGATATTATCCAACATTGGTGATCCCCATTATAGGATAAGTGTAGTGAGAATGCATCGAATTTCAAGGACAAAATTCTTTTTAGGGGGGAAGAATTGTCACACCCATACCCTAATGCTAAGTACATTTGCATTCATTATATATTGTATTTACATATATATTGATTAAATTTAAGTATAAGCTAGTATAAATAGTTAAGCTAATGTTTCGGGTTGAGCCATGACTTATACTCGATTAAAGAGCAAGAATTTTTGAATTTTAGTGACACTAAAAATAAATAAAATATTAAGAATAATAAGGATATGAGGTTAAATTAAAGACAAGGATAAGAACTTTTAATGTTAGCAAAAGATGAGGACTCAAATTGAAACAATGATTGGCCTAGATTGAAACATTTGGAGGTTTGAAGTTGTATAGGTAACAAAATCATTTTATTAAGTGTCTAAATGGATATTTTATATGTTGATTTACCCAAATTGGGGTTGCATCCTATCCCGTGGCTTTGGTGCAGCCAAAAAAAAAAGAAAAAGAAAATGAAAGAAGATCACTTAGAAAAAAAAAAGGGAAAACTAGAAAACTACTTGATTCTTCTAGGGAGCTGATCTTTTTCAAGTTGACTTAAGAGGTGTAAAGTAATTTCAAGCCATTAATCATCTTCTCTAAAGCTTTATTGAATGAATTAGTAAGTAAATTTTAGTGTTTTGGTTGATTTAATTTAGAGTTTTTAAGTTGCAAATTTCAAATTCTTAAAGTCTAGTTTATCAGTCTCTATAATTCGATTATATGTTGATCTATAGAGCTTCAAATTAAGTTTATTTGATGATCTGGAACCTTTGAAGAATTTGCTAAAATTTTTCCTATTTGAGATTGATCTAATTCAGTCTCTACGTTAGGGTAATAAGAGAACATTTTATTGCTCAGTCTGTCAGTTTCTTTAAGCTGGTTATAATTTGTTATATATAACTCTATTTGTGGGGGTCCAATTCATGTGAACTTTTTATAGCATATTATAAACATATAGATCTAAGACTACTTAAACTTTTAGCACACAATTCCTTTTCTATAAGTCCCGGTAATTTTTCAAAGTCAGCTCTGAAAGCAGCTATTTTGATTATGTGAACCAGATCTACAGAGTTACTAGTCTAAATACCTTTAGTATATCTTGAGATAGGAACCTTGAAATTCAGTTTAGTTTAATTCTAAAAAAAACTAAAATAGTTCTCTAAAACTTTATAGTTTTGATAAAAATTCAATTATGTTTTAATAGTGGTCTAACAGACCTGTACTTTTTATTGCTTAATCTGTCTAAGTAATTAAGCTGCTTGTAATGCGACCTTTATAATTTTATTTGTGGTTATCGAATGGAAATGAATTTTTTGTTAAATGTACTAGACACAAAGACCTAGGCCTGGTTAAAAGTTGAGATTAAAATTAATTTTCTATAAGTCAGAGTGATTTTTATAATTTAGGCCTGAAAATAGCAATTTTAAAGTCAATGAAGCTTATTTGTACAATTGAGCTTAATTGCATTTTATATATATCATTTGGGGGCTACATTGTTAAAATAGCATATGAGATTATTACATAGATTATTTATAAGTGAAATTGTATCTGTTTGGTGTTAGAAAAAGTAAGGGAAGTGCAGGTGCAAGTTAAGCAAATTTGGTGAATTGGATTTGTGTATTTATAGGCTATTTTGATAAGTAGATGTTCAAGCCTTTAAAATTTTTTTATAATAGCGATAAATTAATAATTTAAATGTTGTTTTATGAACCAAAATTGATGTTTTATAATGGTTTTAATTCAGCCTTGTTGATACTTGAATTACATGTTTTAATTTCAAGTTTTCAAGGTTTCAATTTACAAGTTAAATATGTTATTACTATTAGCTTGTTTTAGTAATATGATTTAAGATTATTTTTGATACTCAATGAATTCCTTTGAATTATAATACGAAGTGGTTTGATTTTAAATATTCTATTGAATTGTAAATGTGATGGAATTGTTTTGATTAATTATTTGATAAAAATGGTATTTGGCTTTGTGTATTACCACCCTATGTGAGATGTGAGAATGTGCTAACACGTGATATGCACATTTAAGATTGTGATGGTTATTATTGTGCAATAAACAACATGGCACTTTATTGCATGACTGTGAAGGAAGAAGGGTTAAATCTTGTTCGTGCTAATATAGTCAAAAGGTTAGCCTTCAAGTGTGCCTGGAGAGTGAGTTTATCATGGCTTGTATGTTATGGTCAAGTTCTGATGCTTATTATAGGGATGGTTAACACATGTGAATTGTTGTATTGATGTTTAAAAAGGCATGTGTTTTACTTGACTATACTTTGCACAAGTTTGAAAGTGAGAAAGATTTTATGTTTTAAGTGATTATAATATGATTTCAAATACGCTATTATCATCATTTGAGAAGTTAAATGTGTTTGGTTTAACCAAATTATTTTCTGCTTCATATTTCTATTCATTGAGTATTTTTGCACTCATTTTACTATGTTTTATAAACATTTTCAGATAGTATGGTTTAATAGTTGGTGGATAAACTTAAATGAGTGTGAATAGAAGTTTCAAAATAACGTTGGCCAATATCCTCATTAGAGAAGCCTTGTTCATTGGTTTCTTAAAATTGTTATAAAAGTATTGTAAAAGAGTATATTTTTAAGTTTAAATAATAGTGGTTAGGTTATATGCAATATAACTATTTGGAAATGTATTTTATATTTTCTTAATGATGTTTTCACCATTGAGTTTTTAGTTTACAAAGATTATTATCAATCTATACGTATTTTTACTATTTATAAATATGAATTTTACTATTCAAAAATACATATTATACTATTCAAAAATACATATTATTTTAAAAAGTTCTTATTCTTTAAATGTAACATATGAACAAGATTAAACTTTTAAAAGAGTTTAATTTAAATCCTTTTTCAAATATAATGATATTTATAATATATTTAGTCTAAATTAAATAGTTTGTTAATGGTTGGTTTTAAATGTCCATCTCGAGATATGTAAGACAAGGTGTGACAGTGTAGGTGGATATTTACTGTCAAACTCAATCCGGATGGAAGCACTAATCGATATAAAAGCTCGGTTGGTAACAAAGGGATATACTCAAAAGTATAGAATTGACTATGAAGATACATTTGCTCCAGTAGAAAAAATGAACACCATTTGAGTTATTTTTTCCTTAGCTACCAACCTAGACTGGCCACTACAATAATTTGATATGAAGAATGCTTTTTTGAATGGAACCATAAATGAAGAAGTGTATATAGATCCACCACCCGGAATAAGATGTACTAACCAAGTGTGAAAACTAAAAAGGGCATTGTATGGACTCAAGCAATCGCCTCAAGCATGGTTTGGACAACTCTCAACTTTCATGAGAAAGCTCGGTTATAAGCAAAGTGATGTTGATCATATGCTATTCATCAAACAAAAGTTAGGTAAAGTCACCACTTTGATTGTGTATATTGATGATATGGTGGTCACTGGAAATGATCCGAGTGAGACAACAATCTTGCAAAGACAGTTAGCATCCGATTTTGAACTTAATGATTTGGGCAACTTGAAGTATTTTTTTTTAGATTAAAGTTGCAAGATCAACTTAAAGGATTTCTCTCTACCAACGAAAGTATGTAATGGATCTACTAACAAAAATGGGTATGCTTGATTGTAAGCCAGTCGAGACTCCAATTGAAGTCAACCATGGACTATCAATCTGAGGAGATCAAGTCCCAACTGATAAAGATCAATATCAAAAACTGGTGGAAAGGTTGATTTACTTATCTCATTCTCGGCGGACATTGCTTATGCTATGTGTTGTAAGTCAGTTCATGCATTCTCCAATTAAAGAACATATGGGTGTAGTATAGCGAGTATTAATATATCTAAAGTCTTCTCCAGGCAAAGGTTTATTCTTTGGGAGAAATAAGGATTATGACATTACTAGTTATACAGATGCTGATTGGGTCAGAGATCGAACTGATCGGCAATCAACATCTGGGTACTCTACGTTTATTGGAAAGAATTTGGTCACTTGGAAAAGTAAGAAATAGAAATTCATAGCAAGGTCGAGTGCTAGAGCCGAGTTTAGAGGAATGACTTATAGAGTGTGTGAATTGCTCTGGATAAGGCAAATTATTTAGGATTTGGGACTAAAATATTTGAAGCCTATGTTGTTACATTGTAATAATAAGGCAGTCATAGCAATTGTAAATAACTCAATTCAACATTATCAAACTAAGCATGTGGAGGTTGACATGCATTTCATCAAAGATCATATGAATTAAAGAACAATTGATCTTCCATTTGTTTCTTCTCATACTCAGCTAGCTGATATACTCACGAAGCCTATATCCAGAAAATCATTCTACAACTCACTTGGCAAGTTAGGAACAAGTTATGAATAATTGACATATATTTACCAACTTGAGGAGGAGTGTTGAGGAATTAAATATTTTAATTGTATATCTTATGAAGTAAATATTTATATACAATTAGAAATAAAGTCTTTTATTTATGATGTTATTTTATTCCTAATTGGGATGTAAATAGATTTCCTATGTCTATATATAAGGGTTGTAATCTCTCTTTTAAGAATATATGAAAATATATTTCTCTTAAATTTTCTCTTTTTTCTTTAAATTTTATTTTTCAATAGCCACCTAAAACCAAGTTTAAGAGACAGATCAAGCTTGAAGAGTTAAATATATCTGGATCTCTAATTCCTCCTTATAATGTGGACAAAACCACATCATATGAAAATAACTATTAATGAAAGAAAATCTATATAAATATACAAAAAAAATTATTCATACAATGGATTAAAAATTCATATAGATTGATTTGAGATCTGATATCAAATCATGTAGATTTACTAGAAATAATATATAAAAATACATTTTTTGAGTGGTTTTTGGCCATTAAGAAACAATTGACTATTTGCTAAAAAAACGAGAGAAAAAAAAAAAGACGAACAGGGAAAAGAGAGACGTTGGGTAGGTTTTTTTCTCAATTTCTGTGTTTGTCAACGAACATACATTTTGTGATGCTAGCCACAAATTTAGAATATTTAATTATTAATTGTATTTATTACTCCGCTCCTTTTTTTTTTTTTTATTAATCCGTTCTTGCTGGAGTACATAAATGTCGAAAGGAAAATCTCTATTTTTGGTCTTTTAATTTTTTAAATTTTTTTAATTGAGTCTTTATATTTTAATTTTACTTTATATGATGTCAATATTTTTATTTTCTTCTTCATTAAGTACTTATACTTTTATTTTCTTATATATTAATCTGTCAAAATTTCATTTTATGTATTTAATATTATATCCAATTTAGTTCTTACAAAATATATAATTGAATCTGTATATTTTTAAATTATATTACTTAAATCCTTACAATTTTTATTTTTAGTCAATCAAATCTTTATTTTTAAATTTTTTAAATTGATTGTTAAAATCTTAAAATGTAAATTCTTTTATTTTTTTATCTAGTTAAAAATATAGATGATCAATTTCTAATAAATTTCTATTGATAAAATTGTTTATGATTTTTTAAAATTTGTATAATAAAAATTTAATTCAAATATATAAATGACAAAAAATTTTATATTTTTTATTCAAAAATATTTTAACTAGTTATTAGTTTGTATAGAAAATTAATAAATTTGTGATTTCGATAATTTAAAATTCTAATTAAATATGTAACTAATAAAATTTTTTAACACATGGTAAATTTAAATTTTATATCATCATTAATTAAAATATAAAGATTTAATAAATAAAAAATTGCATTAACCAAATATTTTATAATTCATGTGACGTTAAAACTACAATAATTCATGCATATAATTAAGATACAAATGCTTTTATTTATTAAATTTATCTATCAATTAGCAAAAATATGAAAATATTTATAACATTATTTAACATTTTTATAAGTAAATGATTTATATAAAAGTCTTAATTCACTAAATTGAAAGTCTCAAATTATAATTAAATAACTTAAAGGTAAATTAGATAAGAAAATAATTTTAAAAAATAATGATTTAGATTTCATTAGATTACTTTAGTGAAAAAAAATTAATGCAATTACAAATTTATTAATTAGGTATATAAATGATGATCATAATTAAAATATTTTATATCACAATAGATAAAAAAATATTTATTATATATATATTTAATTTGGATTTCTATTATATATGTTTTAAAACTATATATATATATATATATATATATATATATATATATATATATATATATATATATATATATATATATATATATATATATATCTTTTATTAATATAAATTTATTATAGATAAATGACCTATATTTTAACTATATGAAAAAAAAATTAATGAAAGAATATGTCTTTTAAGATTTTAATAATTAAGATACAAAGTCAAAAATAAAGATTTAACTAGCAAAAAATAAAATTTTTGAGGATTTATTTAGTACAGTTTAAAAATATAGAGAATCAATTATATATTTTATAAGGACTTAATTAGATATAATTTTAAAATATAGGAACTGAATTTTGACATAGGGATTTAATGTATAAAAAAATAAAAGTATAAAATATAATGAAAAAAAACAAATGCATAAGGATCACATAAAATAAAATTGAAATATAAGAACTCAATCAAAAAAACTTAGAAAAATTAAGGGACTAAAAATGGGGTTTTTCCTATGGCAAAAATTGCTTTTGGACTGATAGTGGCACTTAATTCTATTCACAATCAATACAGTTGCCAGCAAATTGGACTGTCCCACGCCAACCAACCACCACAAGCCACAACAACGCCTCCACCACCGCAACCCACAACAACCCCTCTCCTTCGAAACATTTCTTTAAAAAATAAAACAAAAAAGGCAAAGAAGTACTTGAAAATTAAGTCTCCGTCCAATTTAAATATGAAATTGGCAACATGACAAAAAAACTCTTGAGCATTTAGTACCTTAAATTATAAAAAAAAAAGTATATCGTAGCTTATAACTTTTTAAAAATGGTTCAAATATATATATATATATAAAGTATATCGTAGCTTATAACTTTTTAAAAATGGTTCAAATATATATATATATATATATTACTTTTACTTAATAAATATTAACTTTTAACTTTTAGGATTATAAAAAGTATAAAAAAAACCCTTAATCTTTAATTTTAGTATAATTAGACCTTAAATTTTTTTAAATTTAAAATATTTATTAATTAATATTTTATTTTAAAATTTTATTTTAGAGTGTAAAATTATTTTTAAAAATTAATTTATTTTGAAGTATATACCACTTATTTTCTTAAAAATAAATTTACAATAAATTTGATAAAATTTATTGAAAATATAAGAAATATCATTAAAAATTATTAAACTATATATGTTTGTTCTTAAAAAATAATAATTATTTAAAAATATTCTTATTTTTAAGAATATAAAAAATTTTATTCATGAAGGCATACCATTTCACAATAATTTTCATGAATGAAAATATTTTTATTTTTACAAACATTCTATTTCACAATAGTTTTCATGAATAAAAATATTTGTATTCATAAAAATAGTCTATTTCATAATAATTTTCATAAATAAAAATATTTTTGTTCTTTAATATTTAAAATTATTATTTGTTAAGAATAAAAATATATAGTTTAGAATAATTTAAATCAATAATTTTTTAATGATAATTTATACACTTTTAAATATTTTTTGTCAATTTTAGAATGTAAATTTAATTTTAAGAAAATAAGTGACATATATTTTAAAATAAATAATTTGAAGAATAGATTAATTTTTTAAAATAATTATTTTTTAATAGAAGTTTACTCTCTAAAATTATTTTTTAAATAAAATTTTAATTTCTAAAAAATAAATAAGCATTTTAAATTTAAAAATTATTAGTTTTTAATTGTACCAAAATTAAATATTAATTTTTGTACTTTTTATAGTCCAATAGCTAAAAGTTATTCTCTATTAAGTAAAAGTTAAAAAAGGGCCTATTTGAATCATTTTTAAAAATTTATGAGTTTTGAGGTACTTTTTTAATTTATAGTGCTAAATGCTCTAATTATAAAAGTTCGAGAGTTTTTTTTTTTTTTTTGATAAATTTGCACGGCTAGAATTTAACTATATTTTTTTTTTTGCTAAAAAATTTAAAAAGACAAATATGACCTTCTCTATTAGAGAGAGAAATTTTCAAGAAGTTTTCTAAAATTTTTGATACACAAACGTTTCGAAAACATAAAAATGTTTACTACTGAGAGAAATTTTCATACATCATATATAGGTACCAATAGTAATTAAATTCTTACAATAAATTAGAGTGATTTGTTTGATTTTTCTGTTAATAAAAAATTCAAATTATTAAAAATTCATATGTATCTAAATCACCAGCTGCATCAATCATTTTGTTGTTTTTTTTAAGGATTGAGGAGAACGATTAATTGAGAATAATTTATTTTTAAATATAAATTTACTACGTAAAAATAATTTTTTTTAAAAAAACCAACATCAGCGTAACTTTGAATTGCAATTAATGAAAAGGACATCTTAAATATTGATAGTGAGGATTCCTTTATAAGTAATGATCATACGTAGGACCAATTCATAGCTTCTGAATTATGGACCGCGTGTTGCATGTTGTTATTTTTGCCACTTTTGTTCTGATTTTGCAAAGCAACCTAACTCAATCGATTGTCAGATTAAATGTAGTACTGATCATATAACATTGATTGCATGTTAAATTATATTTTAATGTATGATAAAAAAAAATTAATTTTATTTTTATTTTAGAAAAATACTGATAAAAATTGTTGATTCTCCTAATTTTTCTTTGGAAATTTTTAGTTCTTTGATCATTTTATTTTTCAATTTAGTCTTCAAATTACAAAAAGTTTTAACAAAATTATTTTTATCTATTTCCAAGATTCAAATATTATTTAGGGTGAATTTGGTGCTCCATGTCTCATTAATTTATGCTTAATCAAGAAAACATGGAGTTATTTGTTAATTTTCTTCAATTTTGCACTAAAATAGAAATATTATATTGTTTAGGGAGCAATTGTAAAAAAAAGTCAAAATTTAATAACCATTGGAGTAATTAATGCATTGTTTGATAGTTCTTAACTACATGTTAATATTTTTTTAACAAACTACACGTTAATATTAATGCTGTGATTTTTATCATTTTGAATTAACATCCCTCTCGAGTCGCGTAAAAACACAATTTAGATTATTTAAATCATTTCTACTTTTAAATATAAAAAAATTAATTGAGATTTTAATAAAAAAAAAGAGAATTCTTTTTTTTTTTTTAATTGTTGGAGTCATATATATATATATATATATATTTAGGAAGTTAAAAACTTACGACACCACTTACGTACAGAGATTACAGCTGCCAGCTAGTTTTCCCAACTCATAAACGAAAAGTTGAGAGACTGAGTAATTATTTCTGAACATTGAACATCAAGTATCATCACATAAATGAAATGGGTCTTTAAGCTAATATTAATATTCTACAGATACTACTACTGAGGGATCTTGTTTAACTTGCAATAACAATAATCGCCATATTTCTTGGTCTTGTATTTAGGTGGATTTTCTTCATTGACAAGCTTTGGATGAGGTCCAACAGCAAATTCTGGTGGTGGCTCCAAGAACACTGGCCATGAAATTCTTGCTTTTTCTTTATTCACTGTTGTTCTATGAAGCACACTTTTGTATTTTCCATTGCTCAAAATCTGCAGCAGTAAATAAATAAAAACCACCCAACAAACATGTCATGTTCATTCACATGTCTATCCATAGGTTATGCGAAATACACATGTACGACCCAGATCAAAAAGTTTGGTATGCAATGACTTCAAGCAAATTTATCGTGTATGGACCTACATACCTTTCTTTTTCCTTTTCTCCTCCTTCTCTCGTAGAACCTTTTGTAGTTAGTGATTTTGGAAAATAGTTTTTGTCTTTTTTTTTTTTCAAAATCACCTCATTTAATATTTTTTTATTATATTTTGATCATAATTAAATTATATATTATAAATTTATGTTATTTTGTATTATTAGGGTCTCCATTTTAGTGAGGTTGTGAACTGTTTTTTTGTGTCTCTTAATGTACTATAGTTGGTTAATTTAATATCAAATTGAAGCACTATTAAGATTTAAGTGTATAAAGTTTAAAAAAACTATTTGGAGTTAAGGAGTCAAGAAGGATGCATTGAACGAAAGGAACAGAGAGACAACCTACTAACCTACTGGATTGATAAGCTGTGTGTATTCTGTTTTGAAATATGATGAACCCTCTTATTTCTATTTTGGTAGAAGTTATATTTAATTTTCTTAATTTGTTTATTTTGTTTGATATCTTCATATCCATTAGTTATGCATAAAACTCTCATTATTTAGATTGAGTTTTTACCATAACTACATAAGTAATGGAGTCAGATTAGCTATAACTTTTATTTTATTATGATATTGGTATGTTGTTACTGAATTTCGTGCTGGATTTGTTCTTTCATTCGCTGGTGGCATGTAATTTCCTTGGAAAACAAAAAGTAAATTTATCATGTCAAGTACAATTGCTAGCTTACAGAAATGGCAAAAGTAAAACTAAAAAGGAAATACTTTTGAATTAAAAGATTGATAAATTATCAAAAATAAGATTAAGAGATTCAAAAATAAATGGTTTCACTATCAGCTAGTAAAAACTATTTTCATTGGTTTGAGTTTTTATATTTGTATTGAGTCAAATTGAATTGGTTAAATTCTAGAAGACTATAATTACTGGTGAATTAGATAAAATTAAATAATGATTTTATTTTAATTTCTTTTATTAAAAAAAGTCGACTGATCTTAACTTAGTTGAAATAAAAAAAAATGAAAATTAATTCTACCACTTCCTTTTACTCTCAGTCCCTCTTAAAATTAGAATTTACTTTTGAAGTTGTTATTTGCATAAGTTGTGGTTTTATTTTATTGATTCTAGTAATTATTTTTAGATTCCGATTTTTCAAAGAAAAAGTATAATAAATTATATTTTAGCTAAAAATAAGTAAATAAAATTTTAAAAGTTGAAAAAATTATATCAATGCCAAAGTGGTGTCCCGCTAGACTGAGAGAAATTAGGAGAGGAGCTTACCTCCATCTGGTCGCCAATATGAATAACGAGGGCATTAGGGACGTAATTGACATCATACCATAGTCCATCTCTAGAGGCTTGAAGACCCTGTACATCATTAGGCACAAGAATGGTAATGCAGGACATGTCCGTGTGAGCCACCACTCCTAGTGCAAGATCCGGCCGTGGGCACGGTGGATAATAGTTTATTTTCAGAAGGTAAACTAATTCATCCCCACCTACACCTTCCTTTACTTCATGCTCTTCAAGTCCTAATCCTGAAGATAAGCTCTTCAACAGTTTGTCCACTACTCCATGCAGGTGCCTTGCATACTCTTCATTAACTTCCCTGCCATGAGTAACATTTCACAAAAAAGTTATATATTGAAATCATAATTCAACCCCAAAGAAGGGTTAAGAGAGTTTGTCCCTTTCCTCAGCGGTATGATATGAATTCGATCCTTAGGGTCAGTATTCAGAACGAGGAAAGAGTTTATCTAAAATTTCTCTAAATGCACAGAACGAGGTAAAAATGCATTCTTAAAATCACCCTGGAAGCATTCATGTCATGTGTGCCAATTATGATATAAAAGATGAATGGAAGATTGTGCAGAACCTGTAAGAGGGAGGAGTTTTAGGCCAAAACCGGTAGTTGATAGCAGAAGGAGGCCAGATGTTATGGAACAAATGATCAACCCAACCTTTTTTGTCGTCCAATTCTTTTTGCAGAAATGTACCATAGCCTTCCCTAGAGCCAGGTGGCTTAGCATAAACTTCTTTCTCTTCTTGTGGGAGCTCAAAGAACTCCTTACCCACATTTTGTAACGTGCTTATAATTTCATTAGGGATGCCATGGTTGATTATTTGGAACATGCCCCATTCGTTGCTAGCCTCAATTATCAAACTGTTGATCTTTTCTTGATCTGGGTCCTTCATGTCGATGACTGGCACTGCAAGTTTGACACCATGAACGGTTGTGAGTGCTGGCTGCTCATTCTGTGTTCTGATGAAAGCTTCCGGTATGGTGTCTTTGGATAAAGAAGAAACGTCTTGCACCCTTTGTATCTCCATTAATTAATAAACAAACTTCTGCAAGAGCAAAGAAAATGTTTTAAGTTTTCAAGATTAATTGTGTGTCTATGCTTTTTCCACAGGTTATATAAAACATAAACGTATTATACAGGCATCAAGCTAGAAGCAGTCGGTGTCTTTATTTTCCTTAAATGCAGCTTTAAATTGGCTAACAGAAACAACAAAATTGTGTGTGTATATAGATGTTAATTGTCCACAAATAATACGCAAACTGAATTGGAAGTTTTTCTGAATTGTCCACCATGTATGCACTTTTCATTTTTATTATTTAATATGTGTCGCATTAGTGACCACTAAACTTAATTCATTGAGAACAAATAAAAAACTTTATACGCTCAGTCCTCAAGGCGGTGAGCAACTCTTGCTATTGAAAGGGTGTGAAAAACACAATTCTCAAACTCTACCTGCAACAGTAGGTAAGGAAGTTGCCGGCTCTCTCCTTTCTCCGGAGATGACAGTAACTCAACTGGTTAATCTTAGGCATCTCCTATCATAAACATAAAAATGCAATAAATTTTACTCTAAAATACATATGATGTACATTACTTCATCTTCATTTTCAAAAAAAAATATTTTTCACGTATTTATATTCAATACTAATATTATATTATTTAAATATTTTACATATTACACTCATAATTTATTCAATACTTACAATATACATCAATATATTTATTTATAATAAATTTTATTACTTGAATATATTTATAAAAATAAATAATATATTTTAATAATAAATAATATAAATACATTCATATATTTTAAAAATTAAATATTATAATATATGAAGATAACTAAAAGACATTAAAAAAATTTACTAAAAAAAATATAAAATTACATCTTAAAATTAAAATAGTCTATTACAAGTGCTAATTAAATTGAAAAATACAAATCACATATTAATAATTTAATCATTTGAATTTGAATTTTTTTTTTCACAAATATTCAATTAAAGTATTGCGAAGTGCAATATGAGCATCTTTATTCTTAATTCATCAGAATAAGAAATTGTCCAAAGTTTAATATTATTTAAGTAATTTAATATTAATCTTATTTAAATAAAAATTATTTATTAAACAAAAAATTAATATTATTTTAATAAAAATAATTAAATTAAATTTATATGCATTTAATAATAATATGATAAATATAATATAAATTTAAATTAAATTGAACAAAATTATTTGGACTATATTAAAATAAATTATTAAAATTGATTGTTATTGAAATTTTAAAAAAAAAGTACAAAGGCATAAAATACTCTGCAAATTTTGCAAAATGAAGCAAGAAGTGGCGCAGCGTTGGAGAGCAAAAGGGGTGCTTTTTTGACATTCTGACACAGGGTTGGACATGCACTTAGTCTTGATAAGGCAAACTCATCATGCATTGTTGTTTTACATTAGGAAAAGAGTAAAAGAAAGAGAAACAAGAAGTGATGGGAAAAGGACAAGATAAGATGGTGAAGGATTTACAATCTCTTGGGCTCTATGGGCTTGAAAACACAAATGATATGTCTCTAAGTCATAAGATGGAAGCCCCAAAAATTAATTGATTGAAGGCCCAAAGCAAATCTGAAATCAAAGCTACAGGATAACAAAGAAACGAGCTCAGCCTCAAACTCCTACCCTTGCTACACCTCTTTCAAGAGAGGCACTGTTTGGCTAATTGTTATATTATGAATTACTATTTATATTACAATATGGACTAAAGATCAATACACGTGCAAGATAAAAGTATGGAGTGTTTTTTTTTTCCCGTCAAATATTTTTTTTACGTAAATTCATTGATTTTCACATATATATTCATTAATGATCAAATGAACCTGTAAACAAAAATCAATGAGCCTATTGCAAGTGTATTAACCTTTACATGTATGTTCATTGACTTCCACCTGCAGGCTCATTGATTTTCACCTACAGTTTCACTTCACGATTGATTTTTTTCTCACACATTCACTATTTTTTTCAATTTGTGTCCACTATTATACATATGCATGCGCTGCAATTTTTTGTACCATCATTAATTATCTTTTTCCTAAATGAGGAAAAGAAATATTGTATCTTGAAGTGGTAAAGATCTTGAAAATCTTCATGAGATTGTATCTTCTTCTGCAACAGTATATGCAAATGAATCCACTTCAGATTTCAGCCCATCTTTGCTATTTGAGAAACTGAGGAAATGCAAAGAAGGAGCGGAAGATGATCTGAATTGAACGAATAAGATGACAAAGAAGAAGAAAGTGTTGGATTTAGAAGCTTCAAAATGGTAGCCATGGTGCGACAATCAATCGGAGAAGAAGAAAGGTAGATAGATCAAGATGAAATAAAATAAGAAGAGCAAGTTGGATCAGGGATATTGACAATAACAACAATGTTGCAAAGGAAGACTGTGTTAAAAAAAAATAAGAAGCATTAAAAAAAAAAAGACTTGTTTTCACACTCATGATAGACCCCTGGTCCATATTGCAATATGGATAAGGGTCATGATATAATTTATGCTATTTGGCAAGGAATTACAAGAATAGGGGGGATCAGTGCAAAAAATGCAGTGAATGTCAAAAAACAGAAGATTAAAAAGTATAAAATCAAAGAATTAGCTCAACACTCTCCCTCAATTTAGTGTGCCAACAACTCAACTACTGTTTTTGAACAAAGTCTTTCTCTAAGTCAATCCCAAACCATCATGGGACCTATTGTTGACCAAGTTGGAGGCTCAATTATAGCTACTGAGAAGAGCCCTGCAAAACTGAATATCTAAAGTGTTAGATGGCACTTTTTATTTTTTGCTTTGATTTTATCCTCCTGATGTAGTTTCTTTTTAGTTTTAGTTGTGGAGGCTTATGGTTTGTCATATTCATTACTCTTACATAATGCTAATGGATAGTACGAGTAAGGTTAATGACTTTCATGGACATGTAAATCCATGGCTCCCCTTGGCTTATATCTCTTTGTAAGCTTTGGTTTCTTTAAGGATAATCCAGCTGATAAAAAAGAATGAAAAAATTATGTAACTTAAATTTTGTCACAAGGATCAATCTTGAAGCCCTCTTGAGTAGTTTCTGCTTAAGAATAAGAAAAGGTAAGGCTCGTGAGGTAAGAGTTTGGAACAAAATGAATTAAACCAAACCTCTTTTTTTTTTTCAATTTATTGAGAATCATTTCCTAGGACTAATTTTCTTTACAATGATATTTTAAATTTATTTTATAGTGTATATAGTCGTATTAAATTAATTGTTAAGTGATTTTTATTTTCTTCATGATACTACCTAAATCAATTAGATCAGTTAAAATTCACTAAATTTTAAATAATAAAGATTTTGACAAAACCTAGTTCAATAATTGTTGCATTTTTTTGTTTCATTCATTAAGTACAGTTGTGCATGGCTACCACATATATCAGTTAATTTATCAACAAATTCTATTTTCTTCCAAAGTGAATTTCATAATCTCTTTTATTTTAGTATTAAATAATTTTTATTCCTCATTTTTAGTTTCTTGAACAGAATAATCTTTCTATTATATCTTTTCATTAAGATTTGAGTGAATATATATCTTATCAATTTTTTCTTGAACAAAATACTCTTAAAGGTTACTTTAATTGATAAAAATAAATGATATTTTTTGGGACTTTTTCAAAAATGTATAAGAAAAGAAAAATATTTTCACTTTTACAGTTAATTAAAAAAAATTTACCAAAACACTAAAATACAAAACCTTTCTTTCAAAGACACAGTCTCTCCATCTTCTTCTTCTCTCTTTTTTTCTTTTTCTACAACTTTTCTTTTCTTTTCCTCCCTTCTTCTATTTCTTCTCCTTCCTTCCTTCTTCTTTTGTCTTTTTTTCCTTCCTTCCTTCTTCTTCTTCTTCTCTCTTTTTGTCTTTCTCTTTATTTTTTTTCTTTTTCTCTTTTTTAATTCTCTACTACGGACTTCTTTTTCTTCTTCTCTTTTTTTTTTTATTTTTTTTCTTTTCATTCTCTATTCTTGCATGATATTGTCAATATCATCTCCAAAACAAAACTAAACAACCAGAAATTTTTCTCTTTAAAAATTATTATTCATGGCTTTTTTTATTTATTGATCTAACTTTTACTTTTTTTAATCTTTTCGCTTCCATGCCAGCAAAGATCTTAAAGACAAAGCATGCAAAGAGATAATGAATGACTTTAAGAGTAAAATTATCTTTTGATTTTTTTTAAAAAGTAAGAGTTTTCATAGCTAAAAAATTGAACTTTATAATTTTTTTAAGCGTTGGAATTTGAGTATTGTATTGGTTTTAGTTTTATTTGTTTGGATTGATAACACAATGTGCTTTCTTGGTTCCTTATTGTTTTGGCGGCTATTTCTCTGGTTGTTTTGGCGGTTGTTTCTCTTCCAATTTTAGCGATTGTTTCTCTAGTTGTTTTGGTGGTGGTTTTTCTTGTTGTTTTGGTGGCGATTGTTTTCATGGTTGTTTTTCTGATTGTTTTAGTATTGGTTTTTTTTTTAACAGTTGTTTTTCTAATTGTTTTTTTTTTTTTTAGTTTTATAAGGTTGTTTTTCTAGTTGTCTTTTTTTAGGTTGTTTTTTCTTTGTTCCTTATTGTTTTGGTGGCTATTTATCTGGTTGTTTTGGCGGTTGTTTCTCTTGTTGTTTTAGCGGTTGTTTCTCTTGTTGTTTTAGCAGTTGTTTTGGTGGTGGTTTTTCTTGTTGTTTTGGTGGCAATTGTTTTCATGGTTGTTTTTCTAATTGTTTTAGTAATGGTTGTTTTTTTTTACAATTGTTTTTTAGTTGTTTTCATAGTTGTTTTTTTTTTTTTCTAGTTTTATAAGGTTGTTTTTCTAGTTGTCTTTTTTAAGTTGTTTTTGGTTCATGGTTGTTTTTTATTTTTTTGTTGTTCTGTGGTTGTTTTCTAGTTACTTTGATGATTGTTTTTCTAGTTGTTTTGGCGATTATTTTTGTGATTGTTTCTATTTTTTGGTTGTTTCTTTTTTGGTTTTATAAGTTTATTTTATAAATGGTTTTTCTAGTTGTCTCGACAAATGCCTACAAAAACTCACCATTTTCTTTTTCATTATCATATTCTTCTTCTCCTTTTTTAAACTCGTCATCTAAAATTTAAAAAAAAAAATTACTTTGCTTTATTCTTCAACACCATAATCCTTTTCTTTTTTAGTTTATTTTCTAAAAAAAATAGAAAAAAGAAAAAAAAAGAAGGAAAAGAGAAAATAAAGTAGGAAAAAAATGAAAAAAACTAATAAGAAAGAAAGAAAAATAATAAAAAATAAAAATTAGAAATTAGAAATTAGAAGGAAAAGAGAAAGAAGAATTAAGTTAGGGAAAAAACAATGGAAATATAAGAAATAAAGAAAGAAATAACGTAAAAATGAAAAAAAAAAAAAAAAAAAAAGATGCACACGTGAAAAAAAAAAAAAAAGATAATACTTTTGAAAATATTTTGACTAACCCTAGTGTAGGCTGTAATTTTTTTTTAGTTAACCCAAATCCAATTCTTTGAAAGGACATTTAAATAATTTTAAGTATACTATATCAACATAAAATATATAATTTTAAAATTATTCGAAAAACATATAATTATGATTGATACAAGCAATTTCTTAAAAATTAAAATTCAAATCCCGGATGATTATAAATTAGAACACCAAATTATAGAATATTTTTGGCTAATTAATTTAAATATGGAGAGATTAGTTCGTAACTATAATTTTTTTTAAAAGAACTTCCATTATTTGTAGTTAAAATAAAAAATAAAAAAAAGGAAGCCATGGAATTTTTTGGAGGGAATTATATATATATATATATATATAAAAGAACTCTAATTAATCAAGCGCCACAACTTCAAGTATCAACATATAGGTACCTTACCTACATGGTAAATAACATTTTTGGCCTCTCAATTTTTTTTTTAAATTCTTTATTACATGGCAAAAAATATTTTTACTTCCCAAGTTTTTATTTAAATTCTTACAACGATGATAAATTTTAGTTTTAATTCATTTTATTTTTTAAATCACAAATTTATTTTTTAAATTATGTATAGTTATAAGATTAATAATTATAATACAGTGATAACTGTAAACTAATATTTTTATTTGTCAAAATTTAAAATTTTTTAATTCGAAACTGTTATATCACAATTTATATGCATATAGAGTTAAATAATATATATATTATAATCCAATTAAAATGTTTAATTATATTTATTTATTTATTTATAATTCAATAAAGATTTATATATAGTACTATTTCTCTAATTTTTGGTGCGTACTAAAAGATTGTTTAGTGAATCTATGCAAGCGTGTCAAAGGAATATTTCCTCAAAGTAAAACCCTAACTTCTTTTAGATGATTTGTTGGTTCCCAAACTCTTTTACCATAATTTGTTTGGATTTCAAACATATGAAATGAAATTTAACGACAAAAGGAATTCTTGATTAACAAAGAGAAGTTGTATTGACTAAAATTTAGTATAAGCTGAAAGATGATTTGTGCTTTAAAACTAGAAAGAAAATATTTCTATGAACTAGAATTCTCTACTAAAATTAAAAATTGATGATGATTTATGTTGATAATTGATGATGATTGGTGTTTGAAAATTGTTGATTGGTTGTAGATTGTGTTGTTGGTGATTGGTGGATGTCTTCCTTTATCATCTTGTGTCATTTTATACTTGCAAAAATTATTTCCCCAAATTAATTCTCCACCTAAGGAGTTTTCTATTCTTGGAGAAATAAATTTACTTAACTCCTAGACACCTTCTTCTCCAAGCTTGATCTTCTTCCTCAAGGCAATTCACATCCATAACTTCAAAATCTTTTATCTTTGCCATTAAATTACATGGTATGGGCTGGCTTTTACTCATTTTTGGGCCTCAAAATTTTTAATTAATCAAAATTGGGTTAATAATTAACGAATAATTAATGGGCTTTTTAATTTAACCCAAAATTAAATTCGGGTCCAGACAATGACCACCACATATAATTAGTTTGGGACAAGGTCAAAGCTAATTATATAGATATAAGTATCCACACCAAGGCCCTTCTTCATTCTTTTTTTTTTAATTAAAAAAAAATCATTCTCTACACCAAAAATCTCTCTCTTTTCTCTTTCAAATTGCCAACAAATTTCTCTTCCAAATTTTAATTCGTTCACAAATCCACCTTACCCATAGCCTTATCTTTCAAAAAAATCACAACACCCATGTTAATTTCTTTACAAATGTCATTTTCTCCCTCAAAATAGTCGTTCTCTACACTTCCTCACTTCTTCAAGCTTTTTTTCAAATGACTCATATATTGCTCTTTTAAATTTCAATATTTTACAAAATTCACTTTGCTCATTATTTTATTTCTTCAAAAATCACAAGACCCACATTAATCTCTCTCAATTATTTAAAATTTCAAGAACTCATGGTAAGAGAGGAAAAAAAAACCTCTCTACAACTCATCTTTTTTTTTTTTTTAACATCAAAAGCTCATAAGTTCTCAAAATTTTCATCCACCCAATCAATTTTTTATTACCCAAAGAATAAATTCAAAAATCACAACACCCATGTCAATTTTTTTCAATTTCTTCAAGCCATGAGATAAGGCTTTTTTTTATCTCCTCACCTCCTTTTTTTTCTCCTCTTCCCCACCACTCTCTTTTTGCGAAAATCACCCAAGTTAATGCCCAAGCTTTTGCTAGCTCTCCACCTCAAGCCATCGTCACCAACCTCCGACTCCGCCCAATGCTTCATCGCTCATACACCCAGTAGCAAGCAAGCAACCCTACCCCAAGTTGCTCCATCACGTAAGGCTACTACCTCACTTGACTTTAGTTCCAAGTAGCATCATGACGCTGCCCCAAGGCGCAGCTTCTTCCTATAGTCAATCACAGTAGCTCCAACCAATTCTCCTCCATCAACTCCCCAAAGCAAACCCATTAAAATTTATTTTAGAGAAAGACGTATTTTATTTTTTTCTTTTTATTTCAAACTTTGAATGGGTTTGCGTTATTTGGGAATTATTCTTGAGATGAATTGTGATTTTTGGTGTGAACTTCATGTGAGTTGAAGCTTATTGTTGCTCTTGAGAAAAATTTGAAGTGCATTTTGTACTTGGAAGAATGATTTTGCTTGATGATGTTTGTAGATTAGTCAAAAAATTGGATATTTAATTCAATATTATTCCACTATTTTTTATTAGCAATTGATGCATTTGATCTTAGTCAAAAACCTATATTAATTTCGGCTATTTCCCCAAATTTTCTTTGTGATTTTTGATATCTTGTTTGCATCAATGTTAATAATTTTGAATATTGACCATTATTTTTTGAGAAAATGCAAATTTTGCTTGTGCATTTGTGTTTGGCCAAATTCTTGTTTAACCAAAAATTAATTTTTGGTTTTCCATTGGTTAATTTGCTCTAAGAAATTATAATTGGCATTAGATAGATTAACTTGCTCTTTAGCCAAAAATTTTGTGTATTCAACTTATCAACTTTCTTTCCTAGGTGATTTGCTAATTTTATATGTTGGAACTTTGCATCTTAATCATGGGATAATACAAGCTTAATTTTCTTGGGGGAAATATGCTTTATGCTAACGTTTGTGCTAAAAATGATTAAATTTGCAAATTTTAATCAGCTCTTACCTCAAAATAATTTAGCATTGGTTTGATGATCTTGGCATTTTAATGCACTAACTCCTCTTAGCCAAAATCTTAATTTAATTTTAGCTTATTTTAGATTTAAACCACGATCTAATGATTTGGATTTTAGTAATTTTGTGATTTTGAAAGTGGAGCATGTCTTTGTTTTGTCAAAATAAGAATTTATTCATGATTGATCTTTATACTCTAGTATAACCATTTGAACTTGAAGCAAATGGCTAAGTTTGCTCTATTTAGCCAAAGACTTTAATTTTTCCTTAGCTCCATTTGGCTAATTTTATTGTTAAACTTTAGAAAGCTCAACTTGATAGCCTTAAAAACATGTTTCCATGATTTTTAATAAAGTTCATATCACATTCAAAGATCTTGAAAATTCTTGAATGTTTTTTAATTTATTAATTTCATAAAAATGGTCATAATTTTGCTTTTACTCTAGTCAAAATACTTGTTAGTGCTAAGTTGATTCAATCTTCGTTGTTTATAAATTTTTTAATTTTAACCGAATAAAGAATTTTTCTAATTGCTTTGCAAAATTTTTGTGCATATTTTGAATGAAATTAAACCTTTGAACTGGCCTTGAAATTTATTTCAGCAAGAAGTCAAAAATATTAATGTGAAAAGCAAGCAATATTTTTGGATTAATAAACAAAACCTCTTTAGTCCATATATAATTTTTGCTTCTGAAGCCAAAATAAGATACATGTCCTGCTTTTATTTTTAGCAATTTTGACCAAAATTTATCTCTACGTTGATCTTTTGTTAAATTTCTATGGTGTCAAATTCATGCCAATCATAGCTATTATTTAAATGTTAGTTCCATGGCCCATAATGTAGCTTATTCCTAAAATTTATGACATTTTAGCAAAACTTTAATGAAGTTAATTAATTGCTTAGTCATTTCTCATGTCTTTACTCTATTGTTTATGATTATTTTTCACTTTACTTGAGCATCATTGGTTTAAAACTTGGCATGCTCGTTCATTTCTAAGGTTTTAAAGCTTTTGTTATTCATGTAGGCTTTTTGTTATTAATGTATTTTCACAAGGCTTAATGTTTGCATAAAATTTTGTCAAATTTTATCTTCTTAATATTTAAATTTGTATTCTCCACAAGGTTTGGCCAAGATAAAATGGATTTTTCTTGGCCTAAAGTTTAACTAAAAACAGAGTTTTATTATGAATTCTCCTGATAATTTAATTTTCAGACAAAAATTGAGTTATTTTAGCCATTGAGGCCAAAATAACCTTGTCAAAACTACTTTTACCCTACACCTTTATTTAGGAAAGTTAGCCTTCCTTGACCTAGAGAAATAGGCCAAAACACATTATTGCTTCTTTCTAAAACACTTTATATTTATTTTAGAAAAATTTTGCCAAAATTTCTTCTATTGTTGAATTTATTTTTTTAATTCGACTTTTATTAAACCAAATAAAACGAGATATGCATCTTTACAAATAAATTTAATTATTTTACTAAATTTAATTCTTTGGATGGTTACATTTATCCATCTTTACAAATAAATTTCCTTGGGGAAAAAGGAGTGTTATGACCCATATTTTAAAATTATATTATTTTAAAACGAAATATGTAGTGTTAATAAATTTTTAAAGTTTAATTTAATTATTTTACTACTTTGTGATTAATTATTATTATTTTATGTTTAATTGAATTCCTACGTAAATATATTATTTTGGAACTTATTATTTTGGATGTTTAAATTTCATTGTATATATATTTATTATTTTTGAATACTATTATTTTAATAACATTAATTTAGCGCATGGTTATTTTAATATTATTTTTAAGTACTAACATTATTTTATTAACTGATGTGATTATGAGTATTATTAATATTTTTAAATTATTTAACTATCATTATTAATGTTATTATTGTCATTGTTATTTTATGTGAGTTATTATTATAATTATTGTGTGATATTATTATCATAGTATTATTTTAATATTAATATTTTTAGTACATTATTATTATTATTTTTATTGATTGACATTATTGCATTATTAAATTATTTCATAAATATTGTTTATATTATTGTTATTTTCGAATGTGTTGTGTGTTATTATTATCATGGTTATTATTTTCATTAATATTATCATTAGTATTATTTTTATTGTTTAATATTATTATGAATATTATTCTTATTATCCAATTATTTTATTAATAGTATTAATTTTAATTGTTGTTAATTTTATATAGTGTATATTATTATACATGTGTGTGACATGTGTGTGTGTGTGTGTATATATATATATATATATATATATATATATATTAATGAGTGATTGAGATTGATTTATGGTAAAGTATTATTATTATATTATAAAATATTATTATTATATTATATTATATTATATAGTTTATTATTAAAATATATACATATACAAACAAACAAAACAACACACATACATATACATAAACACACACATTCACGTGCATAAATACACACAAACACACAAATATACCCATAAACATATACACACACGTAAGCATATACAAAGATACAAAACAAACACAGCAAACAATCAAAAAACGCAAACAACAAACAAACTCTCTGTAAATCTTCATCTCCTACCTTTTACACATCCGATTCTTTCCTCATCGATGTGCCTCCATCACTTCCAACCGACCACCACCTCCTATAGCCTCGCCACCGTCGTTTAAAAGCCTTGAAGCTGTTGAAAAACTGAATTCTTCACCTACTGCTACAGTAGCTCTGGCGAGGATCTAACCACCTTTACTTGAGTTCTTGGGTTCTTTGGATTCCTTGAGTTATGAGGACTCCATTTCTAAGCTCGGATTGAGCTCAAACCATCTCATTTGTAAGTTATGTTGAATTTTTGTTTTTGAGCTTTTAGGATTTTTTTTTGGGTTGATTTTTATTGATTCAAGCAAACTCCCTTTGCAAATGATGATCCTTATAGCTTGAGCTTCATGAATATATATATTTTTTATAATTTTTGGAATTTATTTTAATTTTAGTGAATTTTTTATTATTTTAATATTATTTAATGAATTTTCGTAAATAAATTAATTAAATTATGAATTTGGTTAAATTATTGTTATTATATATTATTATTAATTTTGGTGTTGAGAAATTAATTTTTGGGATTTTTATATAATTTTTATGAATATTTTTAGTTTATGTAAATATTGGATAATTAAGTTAAACGTGTACTTTGGTTGAAATTAGAGTTTAATTGTATGTTTTAGTTGATATGAGAATGTTATTTGTTGACAAAATATTTTTTATGGAATTTTATATAATTTATGTGTATTTTGAATTATTAGGTTAAATATGTATTTTTGTTGAAATTATTGGATAAATATGTGTTTTGGTTGATATTAGTATATTATATGTTGATTAAATAATTTTAATGTTTTTATATAATTTTTGAGGAAATTATTTAGTATATTGGATATTTTGTATTATAGGGTTAAATATGTCATTTTGTTAAGATTATAGTTAAACATTATGTTTTAGTTGGTTTTATAATTATTTAAGGTATTAAAATGATTTTTACAAATTATTTACTATTTTTTTTACTAATTAATACTAATTTTCAAAAATTATTTTCAAATATATATTATTTATTATTTGGGTGATAAAAATGGGTTTTAAACTAATTTTATTATATAATTAAACTATTTAAGCAATTAAATGTGAATTTTATCATATTATGTTGAATAATTGTAAAATTGAATTTTTATTAATATTATATAATATTTGAGATTTTATTAGCTAATTGTGATAATTTTAGAATATTGTGTAAATAATAAATGTATTTATTATTTTGAGACTAAATGGGTATTTTATTATTTGTATGATGTTAAATTGTGATTTTAAATATTATTTGCAATTTATGTTAATTCAATTGTAAAATGGGGATTTTATTCCATTTATAAATTTTATTATCAAATATTATTTAAATTAGACTTTTATGTTTTAGTTGGAAAATAAAGGTTTTTAAATATTTTTATGGGTTTTTGATGATTTTTATTATTTTACTATTTAATATTATTGGTTTGTGAATTGTGAATCTGAGTTGGGGATTTGTGGAGTTTGAAGTCCCAATCCGAGGTGTTGCGCTTTGTGATTTTAGAGGTGCATTTTCTATGCAAGATCGGCCCTACTTTTGTAAGGAGATTTCCGTTTTACAAAGGAAACTCTGCTGAAATTTTAGTAGATGTCTCGTAAAACGTGACAATTGGTCCGAGTTTAGTTTTGAAATTTTTGATTGAGTCTTTCTATATTAATCCTAAAAGCATAGAGTTAGAAGTTTATTCTGATGGTTGTTATTATTTTATTTTTCTAGTTGCACCAAGATCGAGGCCTATCGGATCTGTCTCGATGAGTCTGTCTCGTGGAGCGCGAATCAATGAGTTATTATACTATATATATATACATTGCATATAGGATGCATGACTTAAGATTTTTCATTTTCATTATATGTTTTTTTAAAAGTGATTTAATTTATAATATGATTTGGTATATTTTCAGTTTATTTTTAATATACCTTGATATATATATATGTTTGCATAGTTTCAATATACATTTATTATATCTTGGAATATTTAGAGCTATTTTGATATATGCATGTTATATAATTAAGTATCTTTTTAGTATATTTTTAATATATGTTCAAATTAAATGCATGTTTTATCTTCGTTATAGACTTAGCATGTTTAGTATATCTCAGGTATAATTTTAGTATATTTTTGGTATATTTTGAAATAAATGCATGTTTTACTTTCGATATATACTTAAATTGTTTTTAAGTATATCATTGGTTTATTTTTGTATATTTCATGTTTGATTTGAATTTATCTGACATATATATACTCAAAATATACTTCATTTATTTTAAGTATATTTCTAGTGTATATATGGTTTATTTTGCTATTATGAATGTCATTCTACATTATTTATTTTCCCTTATGAATGATTTACTTTAAATGAAGGATATCAATAGAACATGCTACCTAGTGGGCAACACTAGGACCGTGTACGTGCCAGTGCGATAGATTTAGGTTTAAGTGAGGAATTACTTGTGGTAATTATGATATGATTAAGATGATTTGATTAATTTGATTAAGATGTGACGTGATTGATAGTGTGATTATTGGAGCTCGGTTGATTAGGAATCTCGAGGCTAATCACACTGACAGTCAGACTGCTGGAGCTTGATTAACTTAGTGTCTCAGAGCTAGTCTACTGTCCAAAATGGAATAAGTGATCTATTTGAATTTAAGTGAGCTTGTGTGGCTAAAGTGATGATATGGTTAATTGAGGTTGCTATTAATAAGGTTCTTTTTGATCCTTATTAATAGCAGAGTTTGACATTTGTCTGTAACGCGTGTATATATATATATATATATATATATATATATATATATATATATATATATATATATATATATATATATATATATATACATACGGGTGTCTGATTATTATGGTTTAGATTGCATGTATATATAGTATAATAATTCATTCAGTGAGGTCTGACCCCCCCCCCCTCAATTATTTTTTTTAGGAGATCTTATATTGTCAGACCTTAGTAGTAGAGCTCTTCACCGGTGTTCTTCTACCCCGGCTAGATTGTATAAATTTATATTTAAACTCTGATTTGTATTCTAAAAACTACAACAATAGTGTTATTGTATCAAAGGAGTATTATTTTATTTTAATACTTTGTACTCTGAGAGTTGTATTTGAATATTGTATGAATAAATTTATTTATGAAAGGATTTGGAGTGTCTATTTTATATGTTGATTCGAAAAAAAAAATTTAAATTCAGTCATACTTTATATTTATTTATTGCAAGTTTTTATTTTCTAAGGCTTGCTACGGGCTCCGGATTTGAAAGAATTCTCATTCCCTAGCGTCAATTATGACTCCTAGTTTTGGGTCGTGACAAGGAGCTTTGTTTATTTTCTATGCATATTTTGCATGCTTCAACATTTATGACTTGGTGAAACTTAGTGCAATATTTCATTGTAGCATAGTTAAAACAAATTAGCATGTAGCTTATGAAAACCACAAACACCCTATGCCTTGGTCAGTAATTATTTGTACATCATCATAAAGTTTATTTATCTATTGTAGCAGTAAAATGTCAAAATATTACATAATCTCATGACAGCAAATTATATTGCTAATACAACTTTTATTTTTCAGCCAAATTGATTATTTACTTCATGAAAGCATCCAATTTTAGGATGTAATTGTGCACGCGTGCGACGAAAGCCCCTATAATGAAAATCTAATTGATAATTGATCTCTTATGTCGAGTTTCACAATTTGAAGTACTAAATTGCAACATTTTATGAATTTAATTGCAAAATTAGTTTTTTTAGGGATTTGATTGCATAAATTAGAAATTTCTAGATACCTTTTTGTAATTTAAAAAAATAAATAATTTTTTTATCAATCGACATTTAATGCCAACTGGCATTACCTAATGTTGACCAACATTACGTGATGCCAGTTGACATTATGGGTTAAAATCGGCTAATTTTATCATTTTTCATTTTTTTCATTGGTCCAGGACACCACATGTTTGAGTATGGGTCTTTAATTTTTTCAAAATCCTATCACTTATCATCTCATTATGTTGATCTTGAAAATTCAATAAATAAAATGTAGACTGAGAGACTCATGATCTCACTCCTAACTATCACGTAACTTCCCTACGTGATCGCAGGAACTAAAGTGGTTGGGTCTAGCTTTAAAAGCCAGAAGGGGAGGTTATGAGGATGGGGGCTAGCTAGAGAAAGAGAGGTAGAGAGAGTCTATAAAAAAATAATTGTGAGAAAATCATAAAGAAGAAGAGCTACGAAAAAAACTAGAGAGAAAAAAAAACCTAATTAGCCATTGAAAAAAGAAAAAACCTTTTAAATAAATACGTTCTTTGCTTTTAAAGTCCAGAGAATCAAGAAAAAACTACAGAGTCAATCTTAAAACAGTAACAATCCTAATCTGATGGGCCATCAAATCACACTGCACAACATTCTTTCTTTCTCTTTTTTTATTTATTTTTAATTTTATTTCTTTATTTTTAATTATAGATTAACTTTTTTTGGTTTTATTTTGTTTTTGATCCTTGCTCAATGGTACTCTGGAGATGAGGTTAGAGATATGAAATTTTGGTAGTGATCATTTGAAGAATCAATGGAATGCCATAGATTAAGATCTATAAAACCCCCATGGAATTTAGGATTTATGATTTTTGTGTTCTTTTAATTTGCTTTTATTTTAGGTTGTAATTAATTTGATTTTAATTTCTGCATAGTAGTTTGTAATAGCCCCAATAATGGGAAATAGTAGAATTTTATATTTTCTGCACTAAAATTGATTACTAATTTAGGTTCAATTAGGTAAAATTCAATTAAAATTAAGGATGGTAGTAAACTAACTTAGGGTTGCATGTAAATTGATTTAGGGTTTTTCTTAAAAAATCACATAAATTATGTGTTTTATCTGACTTTGTTATGATTTTTATTTGGGTTTTGTTTTTGGATCTTTTAGCTCTTTGGGCCTAAAGCCCACGTTAGGATCAAAACCAATTAATAAATAGGCTTAAAAATGGTTTAGGTTAATTAATTAAAATCAATTTAGGCCCATTAGATTAACTTAGACTTAGGCCCATTTTTAGGTTAACTAAATTAATTTAGACTTAGCTCCGTTCATTAATTTCATTTCTTCTAAAATAAATAGATTTAGGATCACATCACTTAATTTAAAATTAAGTTAGACTTTCTCCCACTTATTAATTTAATTTTTCCTTTAAAATTTGGTATTCTTAGGACTATTCCCTTAGTTAAATTAAATAAACTTAAGTTTACTAAAGTTAATTAAAAATGTAGGTCTTTCTTTAGTCCAATTCACTTGTAAATAAAAATATGTGGAAATGGCTAACTTTTAAAATTTAACCTAGTTTAGACTTAGGGACGTTGCCTTTGGTATGCATTTTTACATGTAATTTTATGACCTATTGTCATTTTTACGTTACATGGATGTTTGCATGTAATTAAAGAATAAGATAGCAATTCATAAAATAAATCTAAATGAACACAAGACTGAAAGAAGTTATTATTCCGTTCCTAGAATCTCCTATTTGTGGTGCTACCTTTCTTTTAGAGAATCAAGTACCACCAAAACAATTTGACCCAGTTATAACCTTGGGTGGTGACTCCTTATCTCCACACCATATCTTTATGAGAATGGTTAGTGTATTCTCTAGGGCCCTAAGCCCAAACAATGTCACAGTTGCTAAAATCTTAAAGGCGCGCTAAACCCCATCATTTACAGTGGTGACTCCACTAGGGATAAGAGATATCAATTCTACTTATGCTCTTTAGAATTATTTTATTAATTATCATTTTATTCTTGCATTCATTCTGCATGTCCCTATTAAACCGATGACATTGGTTTATGATTCCATGATTCTACTAGCTTCATGGAGTTGTAAATTGGCTAACCATCATTCTTAGCTTTAACTTAGTTCAAGAGAGATTACTGGGCTCATCTAACTAGAGTTTGTAACCTAAGTCCTAAAGGGGGTAGTCTTCTCTTAAGTTTGCAAAGGATGTTATGCCCTTCTAACCTTGATGGAAGAGCTGCTTAAAGGACAAGGCATGGGATATTCATTTGACTTTGATGATATGCTGCTAACATAAGGTAATAAGCTAGCTGAGAAGTTTAAAATGCCTCAACTATAAAAGTTTGATAGAACTATAGATCCTAGGATTCATCTCAGTCAGTACACAATAACTATGAACAATACTAAAGCCCCATTAGAAGTGATCACTAGGTTATTTGTACTATCTTTAGAGGGAATGGCTATAAATTGGTATTATGGGTTGGAAAAATCTGTAAGAGTTAACTGGAAAGAACTATGTATTGCCTTTTTAAGATAATATGATTATAACACCCGATTGGAAGTGTCCATCAGAGATCTAGAACTGACAAAGCAAAAACCCAATGAATTTTTCTCTGATTTCCTTACTAGATTCATGAATAAAGCAGGGCTAATGAAGAATAAGTTGGCCTAGAAGGATCAGGTTAGGATGATAGTTCAGAATATGTCACTTTATCTAGTCGAGAGGTTATAGATGATGAACCCCAAAAATTTCATAGACCTGTATGATGATGGTCTTCAAGCATAAGAGATTGAGAATGATAAGAAAAGAAGCTCTAGAGACACTAGAACCTGAAACTACCCAACCGAGGGCACACAATAAGGAAATACTAGTTAAGTTGTGGAGGTACGCTTAGTTTAGCAACCCCAGAGATTCTCTAACTTTAACCAACCACTCTCTAAAGTCCTAGAATGATTGATTCAAAGAGGCTTACTCTAACCCTTAACCTTCTCTAAACCACCTAACCCGAATGTTCCAGGCTATGACCCCAATAGCTATTGTAAATTTCACCAAGTAGCTGGCCACTCCACAAACACATGTATTCACCTCAAACATGAGATCCAAAACTTAATAGACTCCAAAAAATCACAGCCCCTGAAAAATCCAACTCCAACCTAAACACTAAAAATAATCCCTTCCCTGACTAACGAATGTCCCACTACCGGCCACTATGATGATTAACTTAGGAGTGAGCGAAGAAGAAGTGCTAAACTCCTTTGAAAACCTAAACCCTACAACTAATGGAGAATTTCCTGATGCCTCTAGAGGAGTTAAGGATTTACTAGGGTAGCCCTTAGGGAAATTCGACTATAAGGTGTTCTATTCCAAGCCACTATCTGCTAATATTCCTTTTGAATCAATTGTGCCTTTAGGATAGGGTGATAAGTTTAATGACGAGAAAGAATCCAAAACCCCAAAACAACCAAGAGTTAAGGATTTATTAGGGTACCCTCAGGCAAATTTGATTATAGGGTATTCTATTCAAAGCTTGATTCCAGTGATATACCTTTTGAGGGGATTGTGCCTTTAGGATAGGGTGATGAATTTGATGATAGGCCAACATAAGAAGAGAATAAGGAGTCTCTCATTCCTAAATAGGGGATTGAGGAATTACCGAGAGCACATCTGGGAAAGCTTAGCATGGAGGGAAAGGAAACATGCATAATAGAAGTATGGAAGGACAAAAAGAGGGATAAAATCATCGAAGTTGTAGACATCAGGATGACTCTAATAAAGAGAGTCCCGCTGGTCTGGATGTGTGGAGCAATGACCCCAAAATGAATCATGTCACTAGAAGTAGGAGGAATTACAAGATAATAAAAAAGAAGATTAAGAGAGTTATAGAAAGTGAAGAAACGAATGATGTAGAAATAGAAGAAAGGGAAAAGAAAGACCTGATTCTGGAACAACTGAAGAAGGCTAAGGCAAATGTCAGTATCTAGGAACTGCTGATGCACTCAGGTAACCACAGAAGAGCTCTAGTGAAAGCTCTGTCGAATACGAACATTGAAACAACAGCCATACCTGAGGCTATAGTAGCAAAGGTTATAGAAAAGAAACACGGGTTGTTATCCTTCTCAGATGATGACCTGCCTTTGGAAGGAAGAAATCATAATAAGACATTGTTTATCCTAGCTAAAGTAAAAGGAAAAAGAATAAACTTTGCAATGGTTAATGATGGTTCTGCCATTATTGTATGCCCATTAAAGATCTTACCTAACTTAAGTTTGAAAGTTGAAGACATGACATTTTCAAACCTCATAATCAAAGCCTATGATGACAGCACTAGGACTATGGAGGGGACATTCCAAGCTCTGGTTAAAATAAGACCCGTGGAATTAACCATTAAGTTCACCGTGCTGGATATACCAGTTACTTATGCCTTGTTATTGGGTAGGCCATGGTTCTATGCTCTGGGAGGGGCACCCTCGATTGTGCACCAAAAGATAAAATTCCCTCATAAAGGAAATGTAGCGACAATCAAAGTAAGAACCAATGTAGTTGTGGCCGTCATATTGAAAAAATAAAAATAAGTGTGTGTTCCTCCCAGTTTTTAAATTGCTGGGATATTTGATGAGATTGAGATAGTCCCAAGGATTGCAAAAATAATGGAGAGCATGAATTAATAACTTGGATATGGGCTAAGCAAGAATGAGCAAGGAAGTCCTAAGCTACTGGAATTTAAGAGTCAAAATGACACTAAAGGATTAGGGTGTGCTAAGACAGTATCTACCAGTAGAAGGGTAAGAAAGAAGGAGAAGGCCAAGAGAAATAAGCCCTTGTAGAGAGTTGAGCCGTTAAGTAAGAATTTCATTAAGCCAGGAGAAGGCAAATACTATTATCTAGGTGCTAAGGAGTCTGTTAATCTCACTAGCAAAAATGTTTCTGGGTTTGAGATTTTCAAGGACTAGATTGTGGAAAACTTAGTCAAGAGCAATAAAGAAGTGATGAAGCAAGTAGCTGGAAGAATGGGGAATGCTGCTGTTGAATAGCTTCTGTGTTTGCCACCTGAAGAGGAGCCATCCCAAGATTTAGCTACTCTTATTAGTGATAGCTTTATTAATGTTTTTTATGAAGATACTGATGTAATAACATCCGGTCTCTATGAGGATGAAAAATATATTCTTTCCATGGTCAATGATATGAACGCTGGTTTTGCTTACTTATGTGATGTGTATCCTGATAGTTCTGTGCATTATAATTTTGATCGTTCATGTATGTTTGACAATAATTCAATTTAATTTGATTCATTTAACATGGGCACGAATGATAATCCAAAGTACATTCTTATATCATATGATGTACCTCCTAAAGAGAGGAAAAATTTTGAGGGAATATTAACAAAAAGAAAAGTAGTATTTGCTTAGACCTATGAAGACATGCCAGGTTTAGACAGGGACATTGTAGAGCATCACATTCTAACTCATCCTAAAATAAAACCAGTTAAACAAAAATTGCACAGCTGAGACCAAAATGGACTGAAAAGATAAGAGAAGAAATTATTAAACAAATTCAGGCCAACTTCTTAGAGGTAGTAGATTATCCCCAATGGCTAGAAAACATAATCCCAGTACCCAAGAAAGATGGTAAGGTGTGAATGTGTGTTGATTTTAGGGATTTAAAATAGCATGTCCAAAAGATGACTTCCCTTTACCTCATATTGATATGATAGTGGATAATATGGCATCAAGTGCGTTGTACTCCTTCATGGATGGGTTCTCTGGGTATAATCAGATAATGATGACAGTTATAGATAAGATCAAGATACCTTTCATCATGGAATGGGGGATATATTACTACAAGGTTATGTCTTTCAGGTTAAAGAATGTAGGTGTAACATATCAAAGGGCAGCCACCGCTCTTTTCCATAACATGATGCATGAGGAAGCGGAGGTATATGTAGACAATATAATGGTCAAGTCAGAAATAAGAGAGGGGCATTTTAAAGCACTGGACAAATTCTTAGCACGCATGAGAGGTATAATTTAAGAATCAACCCGAAGAAATGCATTTTTGGAGTTACTTCAGGGAAGTTGATGGGGCATATAGTCAATAGCAAAGGAATCAAAGTGGATCCAAATAAAGTGAAAGCCATTCAGGACATGCTAGCACTAAGGACAAAGAAAGATGTGAGAGGATTCATAGGTAGGTTACAATATATTAGTAGGTTTATTGCAAGGCTTACTAATATTTATGACACCCAATCTTTAAGCTTTTGAGAAAAGATCAACTTGTAGAGTGGAATGATGACTGTTAAAGGGCCTTTAATAAGATAAAGGAGTATCTCACTAATCCCCCTGTACTTAAACCACCGAAGCTAGGTAAACCCTTAATCCTATATTTGGCTCTAGAAGAAAAGGCAATGGGAGTAATGTTAGCATAAGAAGGGTTGGATGGGAGTGTATTACCTCAATAAGAAGTTCCTGCCATATGAAGAAAAGTATGATTTGGTGGAGAAGACATGTTTGATAATGATATGGGCAATAAGGAAATTGAAGCATTATTTTCAGTCTTATAGGGTTCAGGCCTTTTCAAAAATAGACCCCTTAAGATACTTACTGCAAGCACCTGCTCTGACCCAAAGGATGTCTCAATGGTTTGTTCTCTTAATTGAATTTGATATAGAGTACATTATTACAAAGGTTATTAAGGGAAGGGCAATAGCAGAATTCCTAGCTTAAAAAGCAGTAAAGGGCGATGAATAGTGGTGCTTAGAACTCCCATATAAGAATCTAGCAATTATAGAGCATCAGGAATGGAAGCTTTATTTTGGGTGCAGTAAACAATAAAGGAGTCCGATTAGGAGTGATCCTCATCACGCCAAAGGGAGAAACCATACCAATTGCCAAGAAGCAAGATTTTAAAGTAACCAATAATATAGCTGAGTATGAAGTGTGTATTCATGGAGTAAAAGCGATAATGGTAGCTAGAGCAAATGAGTTGTTAGTATACGGGGATTCTATGTTGGTTATCAGCCAGGCTAATGAGGAATGAGAAGTGAAAGAGGAAAAGCTAAAACCCTACGTTTGCTATTTGAAAGCTTTAACAAAGAATTTCACAAAATGTCTCTTTATCCATCTATCAAGAAATGACAACTAGATGGCAGATGCACTGGCAACACTCTCTTCAATGTGGGATAGTGTGACTGGGTTGACTATGAGGCCGTTAGTGATCATGAAATCAAAGGCTCTGTGTTATGAGGGTGAGCAGATTATAAGAATTCAGATAGGGCCTCAAGAGAAGCCATCATTTTATGATGTTCAAAGGCTTATTAAAGAAGGAAAATATTTAGATGACGCCACTTCAAAAGAAAGATATGCCATGCATGTTCTTGCATATAATTTTGCAAGTCACGATAGGGTGTTGTATAAGAGAATACTAAATGGAATGTAGCTCAAATGTCTCAAGAAAGATAAAGCAAAGAGGTGATGAAAGAGGTCCAGGTAGGAGCTTTCAGTTCTCATATGAATGGGATAACCCTATCCAAGAAGATAATAAGATAGGGATACTACTGGATGTGCATAAAAAAGGATTGTATTAGAACCGTGAGACAATGCTATTAATATCAAATCTATAGGAACCTTAACCACCTTCCTCCAATGGTGCTGAATTATTTATCATCTCCTTGGCCTTTTGCGGCATGAGGGATTGATATCATAGGAGAAATAAGGCCAACAACATCAAATGGTTATGAGTACATAGTTATGGCAATTGAATACTTCTCTAGATGGGTAGACGTTGAGTCTCTTAATGCTCTAAAGGAAAAACAGATGGCCCAGTTCATTGAGAATAATCTTATTTGCAGATATGGGGCTCCACATCATGTAGTGATAGACAATAGGGTTCAGTTTCAAGCAAAAATGGCAAAGTTATTGCAGAAGTATAGGATCGAGCATCATAAGTCTTTACCATATCGACCTCAGGCTAATGGAGCAGTGGAAGCAGCAAAGAAAAATATCAAGAAAATCCTCTCTAAGATAGTCAAAACTTATAAGGATTGGTCTGAGTTTCTTCCCTTTGCCTTGTGGGGACATAGAACTACAACTAGAACTACCACAGGCCAAACTCTATTCTCCCTGGTATACGACTGTGAAGTAGTTTTACCAATAGAAACTAAGATCAAGTCTCTAAAAGTAGTTATAGAGGCCAAAATGCCTAAGAGTGAATGGGCATGGAAAAGATATGATCATCAGGTGTCTCTGGACGAGAAGAGGATGAATGCTTTGTTTCATACCCAAATATACTAGAAGAGGATAGTAAGGGCATTTAATAAGAAAGTAAAGCCAGGGAAGATAAAAACTAGGGATATCATACTAAAATAATCCAAAGCAGTGGTCTTTGATCCAAGAGGAAAGTTCACACCAAACTGGGAAGGACCACACTTAGTCAAGTCAGTTTTGCTAAAAGGATTCACCAAGATATCTTATTTTAAAGGGAATGAGTTCATGGAGCTTATTAACCTGGATCACCTTAAGAAATACTATCTATAAAAATAAATAAAAGTTCATTGACTAGAAAAACTAAAAAGGCTAGTTAAGCAAAAATTAGGACATTCCCACTGTTCAGAAAAGTCAGAAAGGGCTGACAGACAAAAATTAAGGAATAAAATAAAATAAAAAGAGGTCCTGTTGATTAGAAAACCCACAAAGGGTTGGTAAGGAAAAAATTAGGGAAATAAAATGTGAGCGAAAAATATTCATTTAGAAAATTCGAAAGGACTAGCTGATAACAAAAGTTATGTCATGTGATGTAGCAAATGTACTCATTTTTGCCTTAATTAATGAATTTTATTGAAATTGAAAATTTTTTATGACATTGCATGTTCTATCTTATTTATAATAGATAAGCACTAGAAAGGAAAATAGAACATAAAAGATTAAGACTAGCACTATAAGATCATTTTGTTATAATGGTACCTAAGTTTTCTCTTCTGAGACTCATCATGTAAAACTTGGGTCCTCTTGCATTTGGAAAATTCGGGTGACTCTGTAGCTTGTATCACGACCCAAGTCTTGTAGTTATCATCAGTAAGCTCAATTAGCATTTAAGGATATGTTATGCTTAAGAGTCTTGCAAGGCTATAAGTCCCTAACCTTATCCAAAAAGTCTTGTTTGAGAAGGAAGCCTTCAAAATCAGGTAGTACAGTAACAATGAACTGCGGGTGACCATACTGGCGATAGAGACGTGAAGGAGAAATGAAGGTCGAAAAGCGCAAGCCTGAGATGGGAACGCAATGATCATATAAATCAAGAGTCATAAACTTTAGCCTCCACTAAGGAAAGCCCATGTAATCTTAATATTAGTGATGCCTCTCATCCAATCAATCCAATGATCTATAATGTACTTGTACTTCATCTTCAAGGGTCGAGACTATAATTGATGAGGCTGATAAGATAAAAGATTGGCAAAGGCAACAAGCAAGCTCAATTTCTCTTGCAACCAAATCTGAAAAGAAAAAAAAAAGAAATAAATAAGAAGCCCACTAAGTTGAAAACTCAAAAATGGTGGCTTAAGCAAAAGTTAGGGCAAACCTGCTAAGTTGAAAACCCGAAAGGGCAACTTAGGAAAAAGTTAGGGTAAAATAAATAAATAAATTCACTTAAGATCATCTGTTCATCCAAGTCTAATTTCAGGAAAGGAAAGTTTGAAATAAAGCAGTACAAAAGATAGCTTGTCCTAACTACAAAATAGAAAATAGCCTGAAATCAGTCATCCCGATCTGCAGAATCAGGCCATGGGCTCCATCCTCTACTAGGGTCATCACGATGATAGGTATCTTGAGGTGTAGTAGATGGAGTACCAGCACTGTAGGGATCAAGGCCTGAGTTAACAAGCCACCGACATCTCAATCTCTTGGTCCAGATCCCTAGAATAACTCTGCATATATAGGAAACATCATATCATATGCATTTCATGCATACCATGCATACATTTGCATAATAAGTGTATATGCTTACCCACTAACTATTTGTGACTTGCATGGTAAATAACCTTTGAGACGAGGTGAGTCCGTGCAAATACTCTACCTATGTTCGAGGGACCTATTTTGTAAAGTTGTACTAACATCAATACCAAGTGTACAGGTAATATAACAAATAAGTCAGAAAAACTCACATGAGAAGTATCTACTAGAGAAAAGTTGGGGAGCTAAACATTACCGAAATGTATATGTTTCTTAACTAGAGCTTGAACAGTAAGAGCCCAATAGAGCATGGATCTGTCAGGAAAAAGAACATTGCCAAAAATAGCATCACCAAAAGCTCCCTCACGGCTAGTCCTAACATGCTGAGTGTGCTGAGCATGGTAAGGATTGGGCCCGAGGACCTCAAGTGCAATCTCAATCTTAGGGGCAGCCTTACTCTCCTGTGTAGTCTCAAACCCCTCATCAATCCCAGCCACCTCCTCCATCACTTCATCAGCAAAGGAGTGAACCTCCTCAATCTGTGAAAAGAAAACTGCGAGAAGAGAATAAGTGATTTGAAAAACTCCAGAAAAGAAAACTGTGAGAAAAGAATAAATGATTTAAAAAACTCCAGAAGAGAAATGATTAGAAGTTACTTCAGTCTGATCAATAGGAACCTACTCCAAGAGGTTCTCATGGATGAACTACCGATAATGGCGAGATCGCTTAAGAAAAATAGTGGCATCATATCCTTGTAATGCCTCTCTTAACTCTAAGCCCGTCAGATGAGAACTGTAAAGCATCAAGTGGGGGACAGTAACAAGAATACGATGTTAAGAAGGTCTAAAGCTCTACTGATACACCCACTCTCCCAAATACCACATCCGACAGCCATAACCAAGGAGCAAAACCCTCATCTCCTCAAGTCATACTATGGTATCCATGAAACCATATCGCTGCACGTCATTAGCTCCCTCCAGCCAATCAAAATAGATCAACAAAATTTGGAGTAATTAAGTTTAACTTGTATTAAGTCATGAAGTACTAATGATTTTATTTTCTTACCAGGTCCTACTCGATGGTATTCAGCTAATCATGGTAGTTTTGCAAAGTATTCCTGACACTCGCTAGATAGGAAGAGCCCCATCTCTCCATCAAGGGGAGAATCCTGTCAGAGCTAATAGTCTCGAAGCCATGAATCAGCCCAATCTCTATGCTCCATATCAGAAATAGAGAATAAGTCAACAAAAAGAAAGAAAAAGAAAAGACAAGAAGAGAAATAAAAAAGGGACAGCCTCACATGTAGGACAAGCTAAAAGTCGCATATAGTGACAGCACCTCTACAGATAGTGTCCAATTTGTAATATAAATAAGCTAATGCCATAAATCCCCAGTTGAGGATGATAACACGGTTTAAGTCTCGAAGAGGGCCAAGAAGGGCAATATTGACCTCATGACCAATCTCACAGAAGAGGGTCGTGTTAAGCAAGATCAGGAGGAAGCACCTCATCTTATGAGCAATTTGATGAGGTGTGGTGGTGGGAAGATGTCTGAATCTTTCAATAAATAATGAAAAAACAATGTTCTTCCGGTTCTTCCATGTCGGGAAAAATCTAGTCAAGTCTCGACATATTGACTCTGCGCATGCTCAGGAAGACTGCAATAACTGATGTAAAAGGAAATGGGAGTCCCTCTGAAGGCGATCTCGGTGATTGCAGAAAAACTCATAAGCGAAATAGTCAACTCGCCTATACCAGTATGGAACGTATGGGTGGTATCCATCCACTGCTAAATCAGTGCGAATAAAAAATTATGATTAAACCTCCCTGGAGCAGTTGGAAGCCTAGTGACAAATCATCTGAACTTGAAGACCCATACTAGCTGTGCAACATCCCCTGGTAGCTCGTGGAATAATTCACGAGTAATGAAAAAATAGCTTATGAACTTCATCGATCGCTAGGAGTATTTAGAGAACAAACAAGCATAATAACAATAAATAAATATATTAGAGATCGATAAAATAGAATGTCGATCGGCATTCTACAATGCCGATTGGCATTCTACAATGCCGATTGGCATTGTCTAATGCTGATTGGCATTGTCTAATGTCGATCGACATTATACAATGCCAATCAGCATTGCACAAATACTAACCAATTTTTGGACTTCTAACTCTGATTTTTAAACTTTTAGTCGACCATTTAACTGAAATCCTATGTTCCTGGGATAAATATAAATTTTTCACACATTTTTTAGTGATTTTTAATCCAATTTCAATAATATACACACTAATTTACATTCTAAAATTAATTATGATTACTAATTGTATGAATAAATTTTTGTAGAAATAAATAGAAGTAATGAAGTGTTACCTCATTGCCCACATTTGTTCACCTATGAAGGTGAAGGTGAGTAAAAGGAAGCATAGTAAAACCTTCTTGAAGTCCAAGGTTATTCTGAGGAAAATAGAGAGGAACAATGGCTGGATCAGCTGAAATCTCTGCTCTTCTGTGTAGCTTATGTTGTGGGTCAGCCATAGGATTTTCGACAAATCATGAATTAGACTTCGGATGAGCAAGAAATCAAAAGAAGAAAATCAAAGAAAAAAAGAAAGAAATAGAGAAGGAAATGAAAGAATAGCATCAAAAATAAGGAGGGAAGCTTCTTATAAATGAAATATATCCATTTTGGTCCCTTGACTATACATGCATTTAAAATTAAGTTTTTCTTTACAATTTCATCCATAATTGGATTGTAATTAGGATTTAATTCCTAAATAATTCATTCAACTCATGTCATTAATAAATGAATCATTATTAATTGCATTTGTATTTAAATTTTGAATTTTTTTCTATTAAGTACAAAATGCATAATATAATTACAAAATGTAATTTTACGTGCATCATTTTAAATCAAAAGATTTCAAAATTTGTTTCATGTTACACAAATTTTTAAAATTATCATGTTATGTGTTGCACAATAGTCATGACATGAATTTTAAATTCCACATGTTATATGCTTCAATAACAGTTATAACATGACTTTTTTCAGACTTTTTACCACCAAACACTATACAGTAGTTATGGTGATGTCACTAGACATCCCACAGGGAATATAACGGATCTTAAATCGCTAGACGTTCCACAAGAACTACATCACCATTTTTAAAGCTTTTTAGACGTCCCACAGAAAATACAATGAAATTCATTATCACTAGACGTCCCAAAGGGAATATAGTGTAGTTTACTAGGCACTAAATAGTAGTTATAGTATCATTGCTAGACGTTTCATAGGAACCATAGCACATTTTTAAATCACGAATCGCTATACATCCCGTAGGGAATATACCAAAATTTTAGATCACCAAATTGCTAGACGTTCCACGGGGACTATAACACTTCTTTTAAATTAAGTCTCGCTAGACATCTCATTAGGAATATAGCGAGAATCATTGTATTTATTTCATTAAAACATTCCATAAGGAATATAATGAAATCCATTATCACTAGACATCCCAAAGGGAATATAGTGCAGTCCACCAGACACTACACAATAGTTATGGTATTATTGTTAAATGTTCCATAGGAACTATAACATGTTTTCAAATCACTAGTCGCTAGATGTCCCAAGGGGAATATAGCGAAATGTATAAGTTTCACTAGACGTTCCATAGGAAATATAGTGAAACATATTAAACATAGCATCTTGCTTAAAATTGCTCAGCAATTTAAGCATCAACAGGTCAATTAGGATACAATGAAGTACCCTAATTCTTTCTTTCAAAATTATGTGCTACTATTGCTTTACCGCAATTTGTCAAGCAAACAACGACAAAGGGGGGGCAACTGTAAGTACCCAATTTCGGGATGCAATTGTGCACGCGTGTGATGAAAGCCCTTATAATAAAAATTTAATAGAGAATTGATTTCTGGTGTCGAGTTTCATAATTTAAAGGACTAAATTGCAATGTTTTGTGGATTTAATTGCAAAATTAGTTTTTTTAGGGATTTGATGGCAGAAATTAGAAACTTCAGGGAAGGTTTTTGTAATTTAATAAAATAAAATTTTTGACCGACCGGCATTGTGTAATGCCGATCGGCATTATTTAATACCGACAGGCATTACGTAATGCCAGTCGGCATTATGGGTTAAAATTAGCATTCTGTAATGTCAATTTTTGCTAAAAAGTGATTTTTACGGAATTTTTATACTGATTTTATCATTTTTCATTTTTTTCATTAGTCTAGGACCCCACGTGTCTGCGTGTGAGTCTTTAACTTTTTCAAAATCCTATCACTTATTATCTCATTATCCTAATTTTAAAAATTCAAAAAATAAAATGCAGACTAAGAGACTCATGATCTCGCTCCCAACTATCACACAACTTCCCTACATGATCACAGGAACTGAAGTGGTTGGGTCTGGCTTTAAAAGCTAGAAGGGGAGGCTGTGAGGATGGGGGCTAGTTAGAGAAAGAGAGGCAGAAAGAGTCTGTAAAAAAATAGTTGTGAGAAAACCTAAAGAAGAAGAGCTGCAAAAAAAAAACAGAGAGAAAAAAAAACCTAATTAGTTACCGCAAAAAAAAACCTTTTAAAAAATATGTTCTTTTTTTTAAAGTCCAGAGAATCAAGACAAAACTGCAGAGTCAATCTCAAAATGATGACAATTCTAGTATGAGGGGCCATCAAATCACACTACACGACATTCTTTCCTTCTCTCTGTTTTTTTATTTTTTTTAATTTTATTTGTTTATTTTTAATTATTGATTGAATATTTATTGATTAAATTTTTTTAGTTTTGTTTTGTTTTTTATCCTTACTCTATGGTACTCTCGAGGTGAGGTTGGAGATATGAAATTTTGGCAATGACCATTGGAAGAATCCATGGAATGCCATGGATTAAAATCTGTAAAACCCCCATAGGATTTAGGATTTATGATTTTTTCATTCTTTTAATTTTCTTTTGTTTTGGGTTGTAATTAATTTGATTTTAATTTCTACATAGTAGTTTGTAATAGCCCCAATAGTGAAAAATAATATAATTTTATATTTTCTGCACTAAAATTGATTAGTAATTTAGGTTCAATTAGGTAAAATTCAATTAAAATTAATGATGCCAGTATATTATTTTAGGGTTGCATGTAAATTGGTTTAGGGTTTTTTTTTTAGAAAATTACATAAATGTTGTGTTTGATCTGACTTTGTTATGATTTTTGTTTGAGTTTTATTTTTTGGATCTTTTAGCTCTTTAGGCCCCAAGCTCACGTTAGGATCAAAACCACTTAATAAATAGGCTTAAAAATGGTTTAGGTTAATTAATTAAAATCGAGTTAGGCCCATTAGATTAATATAGACTTCGGCCCATTTTTAGGTTATCTAAATTAATTTAGACTTAGCTCAGCCCATTAATTTCATTTCTTCTAAAATAAATAGATTTAGGATCATATCACTTAATTTAAAATTAAGTTAGACTTCGGCCCACTTATTAATTTAATTTTTCCTTTAAAATTTGGTAGACTTAGGACTATTCCCTTAATTAAATTAAATAGACTTAAGTTTACTAAAGTTAATTAAAAATGTAGGTCTTTCTTAGTCCAATTCACTTGTAAATAAAAATATATAGAAATAGCTCACTTTTAAAATCTAACCTAGTTTAGACTTAGGGACACTGAATTTGATATGCATTTTTATATGTAATTTTATAACCTATTGTCTTTTTTGGGTTAGATGGATGTTTAATTATGATTTAAATAAAATTGCATGCAATTAAAGAATAAAATAGCAATTCATAAAATAAATCTAAATAAACATAAGATTGAAAGAAGTTAGTATTCCGTTCCTAGAATCTCCTAGTTATGGTACTAGTTTTCTTTTAGAGAATCGAGTACCACCAAAATGATTTGTCCCAGTTATTACCCTAGGTGGTGACTCCTCATCTCCACACCATGTTTTTTTAACAATGGTTAGTGTGTTCTCTAGGGCCTTGAGCCTAAATAGTGTCGTGGTTGCTAAAATCTTGGACGCGCGCTAAACCCTGCCATCTACACTTAGCCTATTTATTTTGTTACTTTCTTGCTTGGGAATCTAGGAATTATGCAACTTTATTTATATTTTCTTCCTGCAAACTCATCTTCAATGTTGTGCACCTTGGGGATTTCAATTTACCTTGACTTTTAACAATCAGTATGCATCTCTTCTTGATATTTCTCTAGTTCTCTCTTTATAAGGAATATGAATCTATTTTCCTCTAGTCATTTTGCTTTGTATTTATCTGTCTGCTTTTCATTAACCAGATTCTTCAATTTTTGCACCATTTATCACACCACACACATATACCACAATCATGAATTACCAAAATATCAAATTTTCAGCCATTATGCTACTGAAATTTCATCAACACATCACCATTCACAGTTTTTATTCACACACCAAAGAAAATAATAAAAATAGAAACACACCTAAACTTTCAAAACTTAAACTTTATTTATTTAAGATAATGGCTATCAAGCTAATTTGTAAATCTAAAAAAGTAAAATATTGTCACTAAGTGGCAATTCTTGGCCAAAGACTAGTAATTTATTTTATTTATTTAGCTTTCATTTTCACACATAGTGGGAAATATTTTTTCTTCAACTTTAGTGCAAAACAATCTCTCTTTAAATTTAGTATTGCAATGGAATCTTTCATAAAGAAAACATTGAGGGATTTTTTTTGCTAATAACAATAATTAAAAAAACCATTATTGTATTGATTACTTCTCATGATGATATCTCCAAAATGACCCTTTTCGGTTGATCAAGCCTTATAGCCTGAATTATGACACCACTCTAATTCCCCTCTACTTCTCTTAGGGAAGTTTCCTCCGAGTTTTTTGAATCTCAATGATATCTTCCTTATCCTTTTGCATTATGGACTTAAAAGGTGAATCCTTTATAGCTTTAGGCTTGAATTTGGCCTTATTATGAGGTTAGACCTCATGTTCTTTCTGTCTTATTTTAGTTACTTTTTATCTCTGCAATCTTCTCTTCTGAGTACGAGTTAATGGATGGAGAAATTTTATATTTTTCACCTTACGCCACTAGTTGTTTAGTGGAATAAGTTGTGGCACCAAAAATTCATTATTGAATTTTAGTGCAGGCCTTTCATCTTACCTTAACATGAATTTATGGTTATTTATTAATGAATTTAGAGTATGTGGCCTTTTATCTAATGCTAAAAATTTTCTGTGAGGAATTGACCTTCAATAACTTCTAAACCTGTTGGATTCATGTTGAAAGGTTGAACCACCTCCTCTTTCTCTCTAATTTTCTTTTGTAAATCCACCAATGTTCTTGGATCTATATTGGCAAAGTTGGTTGATGTCATCAAGGAAAGTAAATTCCTTTTATAAACGTTGTCTCTTTTCCCACCCTTAGGGGTTGAGGAGAAGGCAATTGCGCTTAATGCATCAACATTTAACTCTAAAGAACCAGTGTCTGGCCTTGAGAAATTGATTATTTCTCAAGTGAAATTTCATCTCTTGTGCTTTGCTCTTATCCTTTGGGAATTGATTTTTGACCATGGGGAATTAGTGTTTGACCTTGGGGAATTTATTTATGGCCCCGGGGAATTGATGTCTTACTTTAAGAAATTGTTTATTCCTTATCAAAATTCTAAACTTGGACTTAAGGAATTGTTATATGACTTTGAGGAATTATTTATTCCTTATGAGAATATTGCTCCCCAAACCTCTTTTTAATGAACAATCTCCTGGTCATGAATTTTAGATTGTGGACTTAAATTTGACTTATTATTAATCATTATAAATCTGGACTTCTTTAAATTTTACTTTAGTAGTATATGAATGTCTAGATTACTTTTGATGTTGAATCTCCACTTTTGGTATAGAATTCTGACTTTCCAATCTGGAAAGTTTTTCATTTATTCTAATAAATGAACTATTCATCTCATGTATATTATTGATTTGCTACATAAAATCTTGGAAAGAATTTTTTCTTTGTTGCATCTGCTTCATTCCTTCTATGAGAACACTAATGTGTTCATTAATAGTGGTATCAATGATCTTCAAATTTTGGCTTGAATAGCTAAAAGGTGCATCGATTCAAAAATGAACCTGAAGCACCAAGCCTTCATTAATTTATTTCCATGGACTACTAATTTTTATAGGTGAATTGTTGGTCCTTTTACCAACTTCAAAAATTTCTTTTTTAACTCTATTCACCGTGTTGAAACATGTCCCACCATGTAGGCCAAAATTGTTTTCCAATTTTTAGTGCGTGCTAAAAGATTATTTGGTGAATTTGCACGTGCGTGCTAGAGGAATATTACCTCAAAGTGAAACCCTAACTTTTTTTAAATGATTTATCAATTCCCAAACTCCTTTACCATAATTTGCCTAGATTTCAAGTAGATGAAAGGATATTTAATGACAAAAGGAATTCTTGAATAACAAAAGGAAGTTGTATTGATTGAAATTTAGTACAAACTAAAAGGTGATTTGTGCTTTCAAGCTAAAAAGAAAATATTCCTGTGAACTAGAATTCTATGCTAAAAATAAAACTTGCTTATGATTGATGTTGATAATTAGTAACGATTGGTGTTTGAAGATTATTGATTGGTTGTAGATTGTGTTGTTGACGATTGGTGGATGCCTTCCTCTATCCTTCTGTGTCTTTTTATAATTGCAGAATTTATTTTCCCAAATTAATTCTCTAGCTCAAGAGTTTTCTGTTCCTAGGGAAATAAATTTACATAACTCTCAAATGCCTTCTTCTCCTAGCTTGATCTTCTTCCCCAAGGCAATTCACATCCATAATCTCCAGAATCTTTTATATTTGCCTTTAAGTTACACTGGTATGGGCTAGACTTTTACTCATTCTTGGGCCTCAACAATTTTAATTAATCAAAATGAGGTCAATAATTAATAGACTTTATAATTTAACCCAAAATTAAATTCAGGTCCAAACAAGTACTGAGAAAAGGCTATTACTATGGTATATATACATATCTATATAAATGTAAGTAGATTAATTTTTTATTAATTATAACCATTGATATATATGTATATAATCTATAATGTATATTAATGATTTTAATTAAATAAAGATTAATTTATTTACATAATGTAGACATTCGATTCGATCGGCCCGTGATAGGGGGCGAACTGTGGATGCTCAATTTGATCGACCCGTAATAAAGCCCAATAATGAGAAAATATGAATTTTGAATGTACAAGAGGCCTGGAATCTTCTTCATAAGGGACCTAAGAATCCAAACTCATTTTAATCTCAAACTCATGCAAACACAAAGCCTAAACCCACAAATCCAAGCCTTTGCCCACTTTGGCCCAAACTTAAAAATAGCGAGAAAAATGTCCTTGAGAAGGATAGAGGAAAAAACTTTACTTGAAGGTTCATTTCTCAAAGAAGAAGAAGGTGAACTCTTTCATTTTGAGAAAAGATCAAGGCCAAACAATCTTTAAGGGCTAACTATTTTGGATTAATAGCTCATATATTAGTAATGATCTTCACTTCTTTTCAATATTAGAGTTATATATTTGCATAATCCTTTGTCTATTTGCTTGTTCACTTGTTTCTTATTTCCATTAATCACCTCATGCCATGTTCTCAACATGATCTATTGAGCTATTAAATATAGTTGTAAGCTTGGGTTATTTGCATGAGATATTATTTACTTAAGATTGAAATTTTTGGCTCTTTTAAGAGTCTCTATGCCTGTTGATCAGATAACGCTTCTTCAAAGAGGCGTCACCTCTCTACAATGAGGTGATCGCCTCATTAAAAAGGTGATCGCCTCATTGAAGAGGTGATCACCACTATGACAGAGTCTCGTGCAACTTTGCCTTGATGTTCTTTACAGCCAATGTATGATTCACATTCCCATGCTTTCGTATTTTTAATTTTTTTTACATGATCATGTTTATTACATTATTTAGTCAGTATTTAAGCATTTTCCATCTCTATTAGCATTTATCAAAATCTATGAATTGACTTGATGGTTCCTTCTGTAGGATTTTACATGTTTTTATAAGTTAATATTTTGTGTATTACAGGCAATCAGAATGATCTTGATCATCTAATCTAGCCCCAAACTCTCTTGCACTTTCGTTTATATTTATGCATAGTTTAATGTTTGTTTACTTTTGGTTTATTTTTCGTTTATTTTATGTTTCTTTGAACAAAACATTGTAATCCATAATCCTTTTCCCCATTTATTTGAAAGTTATGGTTGTAAATTATTATTTGTATTATTTATACTGAATGTCGGGCTATGAGCATGAAAATTGGATTAATTTACAAACTTGGACTTAACTGTAAAACTTGGAAAGTGGATGGAGGCAAGTGTAATTCTGAATGTAAATAAGGAAATGATTAAATAATTGAAGGTAATAATTCCTTCACACATGGAGGCCAACCGCAAGGTTAGGTAAGCATTCCAAAAGTCCATATCCAATTTTTTATGACGGCTTCTGAAAACCTCCGTGGAATCCAGTTGCCGTATAAGTATGTCATAGTTCTCATCTAGGTGGCAACTCCATCTCTAATTAGATTTTATGACCTGTTTCGTATTTCCTAGTAAATATCGAGGTTATATAGTGTCGTGGTCGTCAAATACTTGGATGCGCACTAAATCTCTCTACATGCACATAAATTACAAGTGTATTAAAGAAATATTAAAAAACTAGAATTTTTTTTAAAAATTAATAGAGAAAGAAGAAAAATAGCGTGAAATTTACTTTTTCTCCTTAACATTTATTTAATTTAATTCTTATTTAAAAAAAACATTTATTTAATTATATGCACAAAATAGATACACTTGCCAGCCAATTGAACGGTCCCATAATCCCTTACGCCTCCCCAGCAAGAACCACAAATCAAAACCAGCCCTGCCCTAGCCCTGCCCTAGAAAATCTCTGTTTCCCCAAGGAAAGCAAAGGCAGCTTGCTAATTAAAGACATGAACAAGGGTCTCCATCAAGGACTAAAAGCCATCCGGAAAACTATACAATTAGTGTTTAAATTTTTTAGTTTTGCTATAATTTAGTGGTTTATGAAGAATTATGGGTGTTGATGAGTCATTTATCCCACTGACAAATAATTTGAATAAGTTAAAGTGCTGGTAATGCAATCCACAAACTTTTATTTAGGTTCATGCAGTTTAATTGCTGCCAAAAGTTGAGTCAAATAGTACATGCAGTTTAATTGCTGCCAGAAGTTGAGTGAAATAGTAGTTGAAAGAAAATTATTTTTAGTCAAGTCTTCAGTTTGAGCGGAAATTTTCTCTCCACGGCACGCACTTGCAAATACAATTTTTCTTATTTATGATAAAAAAAACACACGACAATTTTATAAAGACACTCAATAACCAATGTGGTATCTAAAGGACTTTTTTTTGGTTATATTAATTAAATAAAATAATAAATAACATACAAAATATTATTATCGAAATTCCTGTCTCCATCACCTGCATCTTGGCGGCCCAAGACTCTGTCTATCTTAGTAGCAACACCTCCTCCATCGAGCCAGCCACTCAGGGCATGGTTTGTGCTCAGCCCAGTCTAAAGTAGGCGAGGCCTGCTCTGTCAAGTTTTCGGTCACATGCAGGCTAGGTAAGTATACAAATTATATAATGGCCGTATATTCATATTGAAATATGGATTAAAGAACCATCACATGTGTGTATACGTTAGTTGAAGAGTACGGTGATCGCTCAATGGCATTATGGTTGACCATAACTGTTGGAGGGGTGCCTATATTAAACTTCTTAGAGATTCATTATAATTTTTTTTTTCTAAGCACTAGATTCATTATAACTTTAAATTCATTATTTTGTGTATAAATGTTCTTTAGTTGTGATGTATAAATTCATTTGTTATTAATTGGAGGTTCATCATAATTTTAATATATTTTTTGTCAAATTTATTTGTTTAGTTTTTCTATCTAATAAATTTATATATTTTATCATATGAACTTACATTATTTAAGTGATAGAATCTACAATATTTAGATAAAATAAAAATAAAAGTAAAACTCTATTTATTATAATTAAAAAATAAAAAAATTAAATAACTTTTTAATGATAATTTTATTTTAACTAATATCATGAATAAACAATTAAATTAAATCACTATCATTAATAAAATAAAAAGGAGAAAATAATTTTTTGATAAATCAAAAATATTTTTTCCATTTCAATTAAAAATAAAAAGGAAAATATCAATGAATATACAAGTGAAGATAATTAAATCTATAAGTTCAAAAATGCCAATGAATCATAGGTGACGGCTAATTAATTTGCAGATGAAGGTTAATAAATATTCATGTGAATATTAATAAACCCAACTTACGGATAGTTAAAAATAATATCTATTTTTTTTTTAGTTCAAACCCATGAGATAAAAATCCACTACACTTAAATTTGATGTGGAATAAAAAAAGACATTTGGCGTAAAAAAAACTTTAAAAAAAGATATTTGACATTAAAAAAAAGATGTATTCTCATTCTTCATATTTCAATATGGATAGGATTGCATAATATAACAATCCAAGCAAGCATGTGCCACTTATAAATATGTTAGTGCAACTCAAAATATGGACAGGATTGCATAATATAACAAATTCTGGCACTTCCCTTTCCATCTAATCAAAAAGTGAAAAATTATAGGATCTTTTTCCATGACTTCTCGAGGGCCCTCATTGTGTAAGCTAATGATGGAAGAGTCCATTTAGTTTTCTATCATACGAAATTATTTTTTGTGATAATGGCTTTGTGAAAAGAGCTTTCTCTGTAGACTTCATTATTCTATTTCAGGGTAACTTAAGGAGAAAGCACAGGCACACCTTGTCTGATAATGAGGATGGCTTGCAAATGGATTTCTCTTTAAAGTAATACAGGGCATAATCAAGAATTGCAGATGGTACTAGGAATTGAAACTCATGATTAATAGCTTGAAAAGAGCTTTTACCATTACGTAACTTTCGAGGCTTATATTTCATTGGAACTATAAGAATTTGCAAAATTTATGCCATGATAGTAAAGATTCTTTAGATATATATCCATTTCAAGATACTTTTATTTACATTCTTGTTTATGAAGTCAGGCTTAAACGCAAGAACTGAATTCAGAAACAAGAAAGTCCCATCGATTCCATTTAAAATTGTAAATAGTAAACCCGCATGATTAGGAGTTAATCGTTTAGCATTTCTAAACACATCTATACTTCACGTGCTACTTGTACTACCTCCTATAAAACCGAACATAATAACCAATCTCCTACATAAAATTAAACTGACAAAGGATGGCACTACATGCAAGAAGATTAAAAAATTCAAAAAAAGCAAATCATTTCATAATCAGGACTGTGAAAACATTGTTCCTTGAATAGGTTTACAGAGTTAAAGCAACTATACACCATTCCATTCAAGAAAAAATGTCTGTAGAATGTGCAACAAATTTCTTGGAGTCGTGAAAAATATAACCTTGATTGCTTATGCATATTCATCATCTATGGAATCACACACTGGTACATCATATTTCTAACTAGAGGCATTTAAGAAAAGAACCTGGAGGCCACTACAAATTAACCGCAGCAGGAGCCACAAGCAGGCAAGGAACCTAAAAGTTGAGAACAAAAAAAAAATCGCTAAGAATGCAGAAAAAACCCAACATTTAAACATTAAAAAGGAATTTTATTGTTTCAGACAAACTTACTATGGTCAATCCCTCGAACATTATCTAAGCCTCGAGGAGGACCGCGAGGGCCACCACCATATGGTCCACTTCCAGGCCCTCCTGGGCCACCGTCCCATTTCTTGCTAGAACCAGATCCCTTCCGGTAAACATCAGACTTTTCCATCTATTATATGAAAGCCAACAACAAAAAAAAAAAAAATTTATTATCCGGTGGACAATTACCAGCATAAGAAAGCAACAATGAAATGAAAAGATTATGTTACTACCGAGAACATAGTAGAAAAGAACACGCCAATGAAATTTATAACAGCCCAAAAGAAATCCGTGATAGTTTTCAATCGCCAGATTGATCTCTTCGATTTCACGACACCTGAACAATAAGAATCAGCAGGCATATTATGTTAATCAGCGGACAGGACAAGAATCAAGCAAGTGCAGGGAAGGAAAGTTGCATTTTGTTCCTCTTGATACAGAATTTCCAGTATCAATTTCAAGACATAATCAGTAAACAATGCCAACACCATACAGAACACACGTGCAGATAAACACATTAAAACCACATTTTCTTTATAATAACAGGAAACAATCATCCGTTGTTTTCCTTTCATTTCATTAAATACGTATATGCTATCAACATACATTACTGAAACTGGGTTGTATATACAATACCCAGTATAAGTAATTACAAAATTAACATCAAGAAACAGCAAAATCAGAATTGAAACAAATTCGTTGATTTTTCGTTTCTTTTATATTCATTTATGCCTCCTAATAGAATTTAACCCTTCTCAATTAGCATCAAGTCAACCCTCAACGTTGACTTTAACCGATCAGATCAACCGTATAGACAACACTAATTGCCGTAAAAAGAAAAATAAAAAAAAAAAACAAAATCCAAACCAAAAAATTGGCCAATCAAACCCTAACTTCAGAGAAATTCGAATCATTTAATAAAAAATTAATCAAAAAAAAAAAGCAAAAACGCACAAACAGCATTAAAATTAGAATAAAATTAAGCCATGGGAGCTAATTTAATTACCTCGCTCAACGTAAGCCATGGGAGCTAATCCTCTCGATTTTCTTCCAAGAATCAGTTGCTTATTTTCTTTCTTTCTTGTTTTATTATTATTTTTTTTTGAAGCGCGAGCCTCTTTTATCAGTGAACTTGGAAACACTGGCGTATTTGCAACGGTGATTACGTGTTCGGTTGATTTTGATTGGCTGTTGGAATTTTAAGTACACGTGTCATACTGTAATTGGATACTAAAACTTTTACATTTATTTTAGGAATAATGACTTCTGCCGTCCAAAAAGTCAATTTCACAATTTAATCCTTCAAAAGGATTTATTAACGATTAAATTTCACAAAAATTTAAAATTCTTACCATTAGTTTTAATCAATTAATTCTAATATATGATAAAAGTAAGGTGATGTCGAAGTTAAGATGAATGTATACGTCATGTTAGAATACTATGTTAATATCTAATAAATGTACTTTAATTTTATTGTAAATAAAAAATTAAAATAGTTTTAAAAATAATTAATTAATTATATTCATCATGAATCTTATATCAATCATTTTGTTGTTAATTTATATCAATATTTTTATAAAATAATTATTAAATTAATTGATAAAATAAAAATTATAGATATTTGAATGCTATAAATTACTTTTTATCATAAATAAAATGTACATGAATTAAAATTATACTTTCTCTATCATGATCATTCATTTATAAATGTGTTATCCACCTATCATCTGTAAGGTAATTTTAACACTTAATAGAATTTTATCGTTAATTCTTATAAGAAAAACAAACAGAATATAAAAATGGTTCCAAATTATAACCTTATCACTATTGAATAAAATCAAAAATAACTTTCTAATTATTTTCGTAGGTTTTTAACTTTTCATTTAAAATTTTGTATTTTAATTATTTTTAAATTCTCTTGTCAACTTTCAATTGTGTTATTTAAAAACTATTCTAATAAAGATTAGAGGAAAAAATATGAATTAGAATATAAAAATATTTAGGTATTAAAAAATATTAATTAAGAATATAAAAATATTTGATTTTTCTAAAAAAAATGAAGAAATAGAAATTTAAAAAATATTATTGTTTATAGTGGTAGCAAAAAATTCTCAATATATATATATATATTCCTTGTTATATTCATCAATTAATACATAAAAAATTAATTTTTTTAATTCAAAAATTTATTTCTGAATTTATTTCGAAGGTAATAAGATTAAGATTTAGGAATAGTTTTTACTTTTTACTTTTTTCTTTGAAAAAAAAAGAAAAATTATTTAATGTATGTTAGGGTCTGTTTGATTAAATTGTTGCTGATAGTTGGTAATGGGTAACTGATAGTTAACCGATATTAAGTGTTTGGTAAAATTATAGCAATGGTTGTTGATAGTATATTTAATTACATATATAGACATTATATGTATAGTATATGATATAAATATTAACAATAGTATGTAGGTAAAAATAATTTAAAGCTTATAATAAAAAAATAGTATAGATAGTTTTATATAATTTCAAAAAATGAATATATCTACTTTTATTAGAAAATTTATTTTACATAAAATACTAATATTATTAGTATTATTAATATTAGAAATATTGAGTTAGTAAAAATTTTTATTAACAAAATTATTAATATTTTTATTTATATGGTTAATATTTTTAATAAATATAATATTAATATTTTGTTATTATTTATAATAATTTATGAAGTAATGATAATTAGTTAAAGTTAAAAAAAATAAGAATAAGAAAGTAAATTTAACTTTTAAATAAAGAGTTGTTGATGAAAAACTCCAAATTAGGGCTTATATAAATGGGTGATGTTCGAGTATTTAACAGTTGCTGGTTCCTTTTTCAAAAAAATTAACCAAAGACTTTTTTTTAACTGTTGGAAATTGAACAACTACCAAATTCATCTAGTAGTTAAAACAAACATTCCCTTAATATTATTTAATAGTGATCAAAAAGTAATTTCTTAATTCATTAAAATAAAATCAATAGAATTCCTTAATAATAAAATTTAATTGATAATTAGTTTAAAATTTAACATAAAACTAATCATTTTTTCTTTTTTCTTTTTTGTAACGTTAGGGTTATTTGAAAGGTGTTATTAGCCACTTGGTTACTTTGAAGAGTTTATCTTCATTTCTTATGTATCAGGTTACATTGATAACATTTCCTTTTATGTTGACCTCCTTCACTTGATTTTGAGAATCAGCAAAATGCCTATTTGAATTCAAATTTGGTCTGAAGTTTTTTGAAGATGAAGATGATAATGGACATTAATGGAAAGAAAATGGTGGAAATGACAGTAATACTCTTATAGGACCTTCTAATTATTAGGTTTAGTTTCATTGTTTATGGGGGTATTTCTCACTTATAGTACTTAATATTAAACAAAGTTTCTATTGCAGTATCTCACTTTTTTTACAGTCACTTAAAATAGTGTAATTTTTTAATTACTAATAAAATATCTAGGTTCAATTTAATATCAAGAAATCCATCATTGATAAACCCCCACCCCAATCTAATTTTCAAATTCATAATACTCATTCTTTATATCATTCATACACATGATAAGGCCATCAAAATATATCATTCACTAGTATGCTGAAGTGCCAAAAAAAAAAACTACTCATACCGAAGTAGTTGGGTGCCCGCTTTCTCACAAAAAAATAACCTGATTTTTAATTAGAGCAGTATTTGATGGCTCTTATGTTTTTTAATAATAATATTTTATATTTATGTTATGTTTTTATTTGTGCCCAATCTGTTGCTGCTGTTCTAAGTACTGCTATTCCTTTATCATTTGGGAAACTTCCAGATTTTAAGGCACTATTTGGATCCCTGAGAGACTATATTCTAGCTATAGAGAATTTAAACACTCAAGTGGATGCCTCCAGAGTAGATGTTGCTCAATTAAAGCATGCTAGAGATAAGTTTGATTTAGAAAAGAGTTCTTTTGATGCACATTATGAAAAAATTGACTAGGCAAACCAAACTACTAAGGAACTTAAAACTGCACTAGACAATAAACGAATTGAACTTAAATCTCTACTCCAAACTAGGGAATCTCTAAAGAGCTCTTGTCAATTGGCCTTTGATCAACATGAAACTTTTAAGAGATCTCTAAATGTCAAGCATGGGCAAATCCAACAGTGGTGTGATGACTTGAAATAGGCTAAAGACAAACATAAAGAATGTTACACCCTATGGAATAATCTAAAGAACCTAGATTTAGATCATCTATGAATGCAAAACAATAAGCCCTTTTTAGATTAATAACTCTTTACTTAGATTTTCCATTTTGTTGATGTTATGAACTTTATATGGATGTTTTCATTTATTTTTGTGGATGAACTTTTGGTACCTTAACGTCTTATATTTCAATATTGTTGCATAATTATAAACTGTTACAGGTACCTAGCTTTTAGAGCTTTCCACATTGCATTTGTGTGTATCATGCAGCCATATGTGTGCTTCATGCATTGCATTATACTTTAGAGATCTTGATGATTTGTGATGATGTATTATGTCTTAAAATTGCTTGTGAACTTTGTTGTGATGATGATCTGATCAAGTGTAAACTCTTTGAAATTTCCTTAGAGAATTTAAATAGCAATCAACAAACACACATAAGAACAAAATGCGGCCAACATGCCTACCTTCTTTAAATTAAACTGAAGGACTTGAAGGAATATTTACAAAACATACCCTAAGGCTTATTTATAGGAAAAACTTTTTAAAGAGTTGTAAGTCGACTTTACAACTTTCTATCTATCCTATAAGTTCTTCCTATATGGTTGAGATGGCGACCTTACATTCAGATGTTCATTTTTCTATCATTTCCCACATAGTGGGAAAGTATTTCTTTAAATAACGTCTATTGATGCTTCTTTTATGAGGTTCCCCATCTAAACTTGATAACCAATATTCATTACCCTTTAAAACTTTGTGAATCTTAAAGGGACCCTCCCAACTTAGAGACCACTTTCCAAACTCTCTGTCTTTAACACCAACATGCAAAATTACCTTCCAAACTAGCTCTTTTTCTTCACCTTCTTATTGTAAATCTTAGAGATTTTCTTCTTTTTAGCAATTTGATTATTTAAAGCTTGCATTCTTTCCTCATCAACATTCTCTAGCTCTATGATCATTGCCTCATTGTATTCCTCAAGTGTTAAACTATTTTGCTTTGCTAATTTAAGTAAAGGAATCACCACTTCCATTGGAAGCACAACATTATGACCATATACTAAAGAATAAGGACTCACCCTAGTAGCATTCCTTTTTAAAATTTTATAAGCCCAAAAAGTCTTTAAAAGTAAATGAAGCCAATCTCTAGGGTTCTCTTCCATCATTTTCTCTAAGATCCTAATTAATACTTTATTAGATGCTTCAGCCTGCCCATTAGCCTGAGGATAATGTGGTGAAGAGCAAACCAATTTAATCCCATAATCAGTTATAAACTCCTGCATTTCATCTTTTGGAAACATTGTACCCTGATATATTATAATAGATTGGGAATACCAAATTTGTGAATCAAATGCTCTTTGATGAACTGGATAACATCTTTTTGCTTTGCTTTTTTCCAAGGGAACTGCTTCCACCCACTTACAAAAATAATCAATAGCAACAACAATAAAATAGTGTCTTTAGAAGAAAAAGGATAAATTTTACCTATTAAGTCCATTGCCTAACTTTTGAAAGGCCAAGGTCTGACTATAAAATATAGATTATGAGTAAGAACCCTCTGTATATTTCCATGTCTTTAACACTATTAGCATCCTTTGGAATACTAAATGCAGTCTCTAAGGATTGATGACTAATAATAGTTGTGTCTCCTTATTGACCATCTCATTTTAACTCCTAATTAGTGAGCACTGTAAACTCTTTCATTATCTCTATGGCATCTAGAATACCTACACACATCTAAGTAACAAACCATTATATCCCTTCCTATAAAGATCTCATTCCAACCACACATAATTGAGAGCTCTCACTTTAAGAGAATAAAGAACTTTCTTTTCATAGGAACTCAAGTATCTTTCTATCTCTATTCTCTAATCCCCTGTAAAATCAACATCCATAAAAAAAAGTATCAATAAGAATTCCCCTTTTTATAATAGAGGGATAATGTCTCTTTTGTACTAAGATCAATTTATGTGTGAGCTCATCAGATAATCTCAAGCCTGAAGCAATTTGAGTTAACTCATCCGTTTCTAATTGTTTTCTCTCGAAAAATGTAGGAATGAAACCTCTTTAAACTCCTCCAGCAATTGAATTACAATTGTGTAGTAAGGAGCCAAAAAGACACTGGTGCACTTAAACTCTCCAAATAGTTGCTTCAATACCAATCAAGAATCTACCATGATTAAAACATTTCTTGCTCTTAATTCTTATAGAATCTCCAAACCAATCACAAGAGCTTTATACTTTGCCTAATTGTTAGTGCGGTCAAAATCCAAATTAAATGACATAGTAGTTTTTACCCCTAATGGAGAGACACAATCACAATGCCTACTCTGGTTGATTTCTCTGTACTTGATCCATCAAACTTCAATATCCAGGGTTGGGTCTCCATATTGTATACCTAAAGATCCACCTCCTCTTCTTTCTTGATTTCTAAGGATAGGTGATCTGCTAAAAAATCTGCCAATGCTTGTCCTTTCACAGATTTTTTAGGAAAGTAAATCAATGTAAACTCTACAAGAGCTAAAAACCATTTCCCAATTCTCCTTGAGATAATCAGTCTATTCAAAATAATCTTAATTAAATATGTCTATCATAAACCATTTCTTGGATCACATAATGCTTTAATTTAGAGCATACAAAGAATAAGGCGAAACACAATTCTCTATTGGAGAATATTTAATCTCAACAGGAGTTAAGGTTCTACTTAAATAATATATGGTTTGCTCACACCCTCCTAAGTTATTCTATACTAACAAACACCCTATAGATTCATAAGAGGTCGAGATATAGAGTTTAAGAGGATAACCTTTTCCTAGAGGCATCAATATAGGAGGCTTTAATAGGTACTCTTTGATTCTATAAAATGCCTTCTGATGATTCTCCAACCACTAGAACTCCTCTTTGTCTTTCAGCTTCAACAGTTCAGAGAACTCCTTTATTTTTCCTACTAGATTTGAAGTAAATCGCCTTAAATAATTCACTTGCCCAAGAAATTTTTAAGGCTCCTTTTTGTTACTATGTGGCTTAGCCTCCATAACTTCTCTGGCTTTATTTTTATTAACCTCTACGCCTCTCCTATGGACAAGAAAACCTAGAAAGTTCCCTACCTACACACCAAAAGCACACTTAAGTGGATTAAGTTTTAAACAGTGATTGAAAGGTTTGCCTTAGGTGCTCCACAAGATCCATAACTTTCTTTGATTTAATTATGATGTCATTTACGTAAACCTCTATATAATGCCCTATCATATCATAAAATATAGCATTCATTGCTCTCTGATAAGTTCCTATAGCTCCTAGGCACTTAAAAGTTATTTTATGCACATCTTTCTCAGCTATCATAATCTGGTTATAACTAGAGAAACCATTAATCAAAGATAACAACTCATTTTCTGTAACGACATCCACCAGCATATATGTTATTGGCATCACATATACATCCTTCGTGGTAGCAGCATTAAGATCCTTAAATTAATACAAACATGCAATTTTCCATTTTTTTAACAACAGGAACAATAGTTGCTAGCCACTAAGCATACCTTGTAGGCCTTATAAACTTAGCCTTAAGCAATTTATTGATTTCCTCTTTAACCTTGAGTTCCACTTCTTTTGACATCCTTCTAAGTGGTTGTCGATAAGGCTTGAACTCTAGCTTAATTGGCAGTCTGTGCACCATTAAAGTTCTCTTTAAACTAGGCATTTCTTCATAGCTCCATGCAAGACAGTCTTTAAACTCTTTGAGAACCTCTACTACCTGTCTCTTTAAATTATTATGTAACAAAGAACTAATATAAGTTATTCTTGGTTCCTTTAGAGTAACCAAACTGACTTCCTCCATTGGATATGTTATTTTGGCACTACATCTTTAAATTTTAGTGGAGCTCCTTTTAAATCCTCCACTTGTATATCTTCTTAATCTTCTAATTCTTCAGGATCTTTTTTAAAAATAACTACTGCACCATTTATTTCCAAGTTCTCCATCTCGATTTTATCATACAGTTGCTACACCTGAGCTCTAAAAACGGCAGCTGCAGCTACCACCAACTATTCTTAGTTGTACTCAATCATCTAAGGGCTCAATGATGGGCTCATATGCCATCAGCCTATATGGCACGATAACATTTGGATTAATAAGAGCTTTAGCCTTTTCCTGGATGTCCTTACTTCCTGACATATAGAAAGACCTTAGTTCTCCATTTTTCTTCCTCCTTAAAAATTGGATAGGTCCAAACTCTACATCATAGTATCTACCTTCCACTTTATCTAAATGAGTACAAAAAGGATATAGATCAGCCTAAACAATCTCTACATCATCACCTTTCCAAAATAATAGAAATTGATAAAGAGAAAAAGGGACAACCATTGGCGTGTATCCAGTCCCTTTCTAATAAAACATTATAATTAACAGAAGAATTCACAATAAAGAATACAGTAAGAGTTTTCTTACTTCCTATAGTGATTTCCATTAGTAGTACACCAAGAACCTTAGTTACCTCTCCAGTAAAAGCAGATATAGTGACTTCTATAGGGATAAGATCCTCCTCTATCCTTCCTAACATGCTTAACATTCCAAAAGGAATCATGTTTACTACAGACCCATCATTAATAAGCACCCAAGAAATTAGCTTTCCATTCAAATGAGCTTTGATATAGAGAGGCCTGATATGCCTTATCATCCCTACTAAAGGTTTCTCCAATGTCACCCTTTTTGGTCCACTGCCTTTTGGAGCCTGAATGGTGACCCCACTGAGAGCATCATTCTCTACTACATCTTTTGCATTCAAAGTTTCCTTAGATAAAGGGACTTCTCACTGAATTTCTATCACATCATCTTCTAATTCATTAACCTAAAAAATAGGAGGTAGAATAACAGAGGTTGCAATACAGTTCAATGTTATAGAAATACTACTAACTAGGAAGCTGGAGAACTTTACAAAACCTATTTCTTTAGAGCTTATAATAAACTCATTCTCATCCATTGTATCTACTGTATGCTCTTCTTCATTCTTAACATCTTCATCTTCGATTGCCTTTCTTCTGAACTTAGGCTTTTGTGGAGAAAACTTCAATTCCTTCATTCTCCTCTCTAAAGCTCTCTGTCTTTAAAGTCTCTTTTTTGTATCCTTATAACAGGTTAAGGGAACCTTTTATGTTGGACTATGTGCCATTAGTTCCCTAGAGCAACTTTTAGGGGAACCACAAACCTAGGAGAGTTTTTTTTGAAAATGCTTTTTAAGAACTACTTAAAATCTACTAGAGCCCTCTTAATTTGAAGAACCCTCTGCTCTTTCTAGTGTTTCTGACTTCCTAACCCATATATTCTTAAATAATGGCTTATTTTTCCTCTTAATCTCCTTTCGCACTCTCTTTTTATGATTGATAAGAGAACGCAGATCAAAGGTTTATGTGTTAACAGTAGCCATTAGAGGAAAAGGATCCTTATCCACCAATATGGTTTTTTTCTTCTTAAGAAACTTTAAAATTCCCTTGTTAATTCTATCCTGCACCATATTTTTGAAAGCCCAACAGTTATTAGTTAAATGAATATAAGAATCATGGTACTTACAGTACTCTTTGCTCTTCAGTTCTTTTTTTATTGGAGCTTTATAATTCTTAGGGAAGGTAATGAACTTCTCCTTCACCAGAAGTAAAAAATCTCTTTAGTTTTGGACACCTCAAATGTGTATAGTGGTTGGGCACTTATGGCATGAGCTTTCTTCCACACATCAGGTGTCTTCCTTATAAGCATAGGTCAAACATAGAAAATTTGAGTGGTGAGATCTGCTATAGCAACCTCATTATTGTAAACCTCTTAGAAATAAGTTCTCATAGCAGCCTTTCTTCTCTGGTTCTCCTCTCTAAAAAGTTCCTTATATTCAGCTACTTTTGCAAATAGTTCATAGAAATCCATGAACTCTATTCCCTATAACTCCTTTTTGAGTTCAATGTCCAACCCTCTTTGGGTCATCTTCACATACTTAATCTCTAGTAGAAGATCTTACAATGGTTCTTCATCTTCTTAAACTGAGCAATGAAAGAATCTGCATTCTCCTTAGGTCTTTACATCATTCTTGATAGGTCTACTATATAGACTTCATACTCTATCCTAAAAAATTATGTATGAAAGGATCTCTCCATTTCTTGCCATGTAAACACAAAGTTCCTTGGCAATGATGTATACTAAGTAAAAGTATAACCAATCAGTGAATTAAGGAACAACCTCAATTTAAAATTACAAAAATTCTCATGATTTGCTAACTCACCATATTGAATAGTGAACTTAGAAACATGCTCCAAAGTAGACTGCCTTTCTTCTCTAAAAAATAGTGTAAACTCAGGGACTATGTATCCTCTTGGATATAGGTTATCTTTATTAATAACATTTAGATATGGTTTATGAAACTCGGGCCTACTAATTTGTATAAGACTAGGACCATATAGCTCTTAAACCACTTCCCTTAATACATCCACAACTACTAGAGTTTGATTCATAGGAATATATGGCTTGAAAGATGGGTTCCCCATTTGGTTTCCCCTATAACCTCTAAGAACTATGCCCCCCAAGCCTCCTATAGGATAAGGCATTCTTGCATCATATACTCTAGGATGAGAAACTAGGTTAGTAAAGTTATTAAATTGATAAGGAAGCACTGGCCTTATAGGACCTCCCTTTACAGAATCAGCTTTCTCTTCTCTCTTATATGGTGGGAAGTATTTATTTAGAACTGTTGGAGGGCGACTAGAGTCTCTAGTTTCTTGAATAGACTGACCTTTAGGTTCTCCCAAATTTTGCTTCACAGTTAGGTTAAGAGTGGCCTCTTAGATTAGAGAGTTAGGGCCTTAGTGACTTTGAGTAATCAATTGATGCCCCATCATTTTAATAATATTGTTCATGGCATCAAAAACCTTTAATTGACTTTCTTGCATTCTCAAGCCTTGGTTACATAGCTCTTCCATAAATAACTTCATCTTAGACATAGGAATAAAAGCTTGTGAATTACCACTACCTTCAGTTAGGTTATTTTATAACTCTAAATTATGTTGGGAATATGGAGACGCGACACCCTTCCCAAACTATTCCACAAGGTAAGGAACATTCTTCTTTAGCCCTGCTATTGCAGTGGCTAACTCTTGGTCCTGAAACTCGACAATTGAGAACTTTGGATCTCTCTCTTACTTTGGGGTGGTTTGGCTTCTAATAGTGCTTTAACTTTGTTCTTATTGATCTTCACCTCTATTCTATAAATAAAAAAGCCTAAATAGTTCCCTATAATAAATTTAACTCACTTTATAACTCCCTCATTATTGTCTTCCTCTTTTACTTTTGGTTTCTCTGTAAGGCTCTCTACCTTTGAGGTCTCTTTTTTAGAGTTTGAGTCAATAACTAAGGGAACTTCTTATGTTGAACATGGTTCCATTATCTCCTAGAGCCACCCTTGTGGGAACCATAAACCTTGGGCTTTTTTTTTGTATTATCTGACTGGAACTGCTTGAACTTTACTAGAACCTTCTTATTTTGAGGATCCCTCTACTCTCTTTAGAATTTCCAACTTTCTAACCCATACGTATTTAAAAAATGGTTTTCTCTTTCTCTCTATTTCTTTAGAGACCCTTCATTTATGATTGAGCTCTACCTCCTTTAACATTCTTTTTTTGTTTATTAATGTAATATCCCGTGTTTTTAAAATATTTTTACACTGTACCGGGATATGCAGTGTTAATAATTTCTGTATATTATATGATATTTTTACGAGTTAATATGTATTCAAAACCTATTTTAATTGCTATGTATTATTTTCAGTGTTTTACGTAAAATTTTCCGAGGACTTGCATTTTCGGGGAAATTTTCACGTAAACAATTTATTATTAATTATATTAAATATATTTTCGGACTTGCATGAATTCATACGTATTTTTAAAATACTAAATAAAGTCTGTGTGTGTATATTTATTTAATTAGGGTTTAGTATTACCCTAATATTTTATTAATTATTTATTAGTTTTATTGTTATTTAATTATTTTTATTTAGTATAAATTATTAAAATATTAAATTTTATGTGTGTGGTATATATTTGATGTGTGTAATTTAATATTATTTTATTATATAGTATAAAGTATATATATATACATATATACATCAAAAATCAAAAGTTTGGAAAATTACACATTTGCCCCCGAGCCTTCTTCTTCCTCCCGCCCGTTCCTTTCGCCGTTCCGGTCGCTGCTACCGCCGTTTCTTCACCGTGGGTGTGCCGTCCGGTGTGCCACCGCCTTCCCCAACCTTTTTCGCCGCCTGAGGTAGCCGTTTCCGGCGCCTGGAAGTCGATTTTGGCCGGAGAAGCCGAAAATCGATCCATCATAGATCACGCCGATTCCGGCCACCGTTTTCGACACCGCCGGTCTTCATCGAATCCTTGAGCTCCGGTGAGTGTGATTCTAGCTTTGGTTTGAGCTAAAATGGTCTAGAATTGCTTAGGTTTCGAATTTTCAATTTCGGCCTATTAGGGTTTTTGATTTTTTGAGCTTCGAATTAAATGATTCATGAAAACTCCCTTCACAAATGCTGTTCCTAGTAGCTCAATCTACATGTATGAATTTTTGTAGAATTTTTGGAGATTTTTTGGATTTTTGGGTATTTTTGAATATTTTAATATTATTTTCTAATTTTCGGAAATTAATTATTTAAATTATGAAATTTGAGTTTATGGTTAAATTAGGTGTTGAAATGAATTATAGGAATTTATTTGGAATTTTTATGAATTTCTAAGTATTTATTTTGAATTATTGAAGTTTATGTGATTCTGAGAAATTAGGGTTAATTGTGTTTTAAATTGAATTTAATTGGTTAATTGAGTTTAATTGTTAATATTATTGATAAATATGTTGATAAAATTAATTTTGGATAATTGTATAATTTTTGGTGAATTTTTGAAGTAATTTAAGTATATTTATATATACAGGGGTATTTTGGTAATTTTACCCTAAATTGTCTAAAAATGTAATTTAATTGGTTTTAATAGTTATTTAAGGTATAAAAATGATTTCTACAAATTATTTGGTGTTTGTAACTAATTAAAACTATTTTTCGTGAATTATTTTCAATTATATATATAGTATACGGTTTTTCTAATAAAATGAGTTTTAATCGGTTTTTACAGTGTTTGAAGGTTAATTATGTAATTTCTACATATAAAATGTAGTCCTGCGATTTAAGGATATTTTTGATATACCTGGAATATGTTCTGTGTTTGTGGATCCCGGTCGGTGGACTGTAGTTTGGAGTCCGACCGTGGGATTTTGATTGTGCCTTGTGTAATTTTTTTTGAAGTGTATTCCTTGCAGGGTCGGCTCTACTCTTTTGAGTAGAGAGATGTCCATTTTACAGGGGAGGTTCTGCCAAATTTTCGATAGAATTCTCGTAAAACATGATATCCAGTCGAACCCTAATTTCTGATTCTGTGTTTAATACTCTAGATTGAATTCTAGGATTTCTGTTAGGTTTATTCTGATGTCGATTATTTATTGCTTGTTTAGTTGCACCGAGACCGAGGGCTAGTGGACCAGGCCCGTCGGACCTGTTTCGTGGAGCGCATTAGGTGAGTTACTATATTATATATATATGCTTAGGATGCATGATTTAGAAATGCATGTTTTATGTTGATTAAATATGCATAAATAATTTGGTTATTTCTTAAGTTTACATTAAGTATATTTTTGGTTTATTTTTGGTATATATTAAATTATATGCATGTTTTGTAAATAAATTATACTTAAAATGATTTTAAATATATTTCCAACTTAAGTTATAATTTGATGGAATTCATTTGACATATATATACTCGAAATATACTTGGTTTACTTTTGGTATATTTTCGGTATATATATGGTTTATATTGTTATTTCAATTAAATTCATGCATCATTTATTTTTGTGAATGAATGTTTATATTTAATGATGAAGGATATCGATAGAACGTGCTACCTAGTGGGCAGCACTAGGACCGAGTACGTACCGGTACGCCTATAGCTTTAGGCTATATTACTAACTATTTATGGATATTGATTTGATATGATTATTGATATATGTGAGATGTGGTTTGTGGGTGTGATTGCTGGAGCTCGGTTGACCAAGTGTCTCGGGGCCAATCACACTGGCAGTCAGACTGCTGGAGCTCGGTTGACTTAGTGTCTCGGGGCCAGTCTACTGTCTAAATGGATTAAGTGGATATATTTGGAATAAGTGAGCCTGTATGACTAGAGTGTTGTTTAACACTATTTTTTGAGGTTGCGTTATTCTAGGGTTCTATATGATCCTTCATAAAAGATGGTTTTTAATGAAAATATATAAAAAATGATTTTTCTGCATCTGTGTGAAATTGCCTGTATATATACATATTATATATACTATTGACTGTATGCATTATCACTTAGTGTGTATGTATATATATTATAGTAATTCACTCAGTGAGGTCTGACTCCCCTCCGTTGACTATTTTTCAGGAGAGTCAACTTCTTCAGACCTCAATAGCAGGTCGATACGCCGGATTTCTTCCGTCCCGGCTTCTTTGTGTAAATTATCTACTTGAGTCTTATTTATTTTATCTAGGCACTGCAGTAGTTGTGGATTAGAGTATTGGATTTCATGTATTTCATTTAAAGAGATGTATTATATTGAAACTAGATTTGTATTAAAGAGATTATGTATCTATGAGATGAGATTTTGATTTAAATCCAGTTGATGTGAATAATATTATGATATTATGATTTTTTTTATTTTCGCTGCATATTATATGGTTATTGTTATTATTGCATGATTTATTTTATTTTTAGGCTTGCTACGGGTTCCGGATTCGAAAGAATTCCCGTTCCCTAGCGCCGGTCATGGCCCCTGTTTTGGGTCGTGACAAAGTTGGTATCAGAGCGGAGTTCTGTGTCAGGGCTTAGTTATGTGAGTTGTGGCCCTAGTTTTAAAGTTGTGTTTTCTGTAGGACTACTGCAGTGTATTAGGTTTGAGTATGTCTTGATAAGTATTCCTTGTTGTAGTTTTCTGCGTTATTCCTCCGTTGTCTGTTTTGTCTGAATCTTCTGTTTGTCTTTTCAGAATGAGGAGGCGAGCGCGTGTCGCTCCACCGGTTGTTGAGGCCGAGGATGATGAGTCTTTTTAGGATGAGGTTTTACCTCCTGAGCAGCCAGTTAGACGTAGAGGTCGTGGCAGAGGTAGACCTCGAGGAGCGGCAGGTCGCCGTAGGCAGAGAGAGTTACAGGATGAGGAGCCTGTTGAGCCTGAGTTTGATGTTCCTGTTCCTCCAGTTGTTCAACCTGTTCAGCCTGCCTATCAGCAGGGTATGTCTGACCCTGAGGCAGCTTTATTCTATGCCCAAGTTGGCAGGATTGCTTTTGATGGTACTTCTGATCCTTTAGACTTTCTGCATGCGATTGAGACTAGGACTCGGACTGCTCATACCGAGTACCAGCGGATTATGATTGTTGAGTTGTCTGTCGAGGGACCAGCCCTAGATTGGTTCATTCAGATGATCCAGCCTTATATGATGACGATGACGTGGGCTCAGTTTCGAGAGCAATTTATGAGGAGATTCTGTCCAGAGCCTCTTCGTTTGAGCTATCATCTTCGTTTGACCAGTATTTCTCGTGGAGATCGATCTGTAGAGGAGTATACCCGAGAGTTTCTTCGTCTGGGTAGATATGCTGAGGATCTGATGCGAGATCAGTATTTCGCTGTCACTACATACGTTACTGGTTTGGGTTCAGCTTTTGCTGGTATGCCTACAGCAGGCCTTACTCTGGAGTCTGTGATTGAGTTGGCTAAGGAGATCGAGCTGAGACTAGTTAGGCAGGGAGCGATGCCTGATTACTACCAGCTGGGAGTTCAGTCGAGTGGATTGCAGGCTACTCCGTATTCGAGTTTTCATGTGGGTTCGAGTAGTCAGCAACGAGGTTTGACTCAACAGAGTCAGAGACAGCAGCAGCGAGTGCATCGAAGCAGTAGACATGGCCGTGGAGGTCAGCGTAGATCATTCAGATTTGGGTCAGGTGCTTCGAGCAGCAGCAGTGGTCGTAGTTCTGGATCAGCGACCAGTGTTTGTCAGACTTATGGTAGAGTCCATCAGGGACCGTGTTATCTGACACCACTGACATGCTTCAGATGCGGGCAGACAGGACATTTTGCCAGATCGTGTCCTTATTCCGAGTATCAGCAGCAGCAGATTCCGCGATTCCCACAGCAGTCGATTGCTAGTGCAGCACTCGTGCCATTTCAGTTACCACCAGCCCAGCATCAGAGTTCCACTCAGTTTGTTCCACAGCAGAGTCATGGTAGAGGTACTAGAGGAGGTGCCAGAGGTGTTGGCCAGGCTTCTACCAATCAGCAGGGAGGTCGAGGTCAGGCCAGAGTCTTTCATCTTACTCAGCAGGATGCTCAGGCATCTAATGCAGTCGTGGCAGGTATTCTTTCTGTTTGTTACCTGGATGCATGGGTTTTATTTAATCCGGGTGCCACGCATTCGTTTGTTTCTCCTGTTTTTGCTTCTAAATCTTGTTGGCAAGCTTCGAGGATGGCTTTTCCTTTGTCTGTTGCCACTCCTCTGAGCGATTCCTTGGACGTCGATATTGTTCTTTCTGGTTGTCTAGTTCTCGTGGGATATAGAGAATTGCCCGCTGATTTGATTTTGTTGGATGTGATGGAGTTCGATGTTATTTTGGGAATGGATTGGTTGTCTCAGCACTATGCCGTGGTAGATTGCAGGAATAAGGAGGTGACTTTTAGAATTCCTAATGAAGAAGAGTTTAAGTTTGTTGGTGATAGGAGTTCAGCACCTCAGAATCTTATTTCTGCTATTACAGCTAGGAAGTTGTTGAGGAAAGGTTGTCAGGGGTTTTTGGCATTGGTCAGGGATACTTCAGTGGAGAAGTTGTCACTCACAGATGTTCCGGTTGCTTGTGAGTTTCCTGATGTTTTTCCCGAGGAGTTGCCAGGTTTACCACCTCATAGAGAGATTGAGTTCTATATAGATGTGGTTCCAGGTACTACTCCTATCTCTATGCCACCCTATCGTATGGCTCCTGCAGAGTTGAGAGAGTTGAAGGAGCAGTTGCAAGAGTTGTTGGATAAAGGTTTTATCAGACCTAGTGTTTCTCCTTGGGGTGCACCAGTCCTGTTTGTAAAGAAGAAGGATGGTACCCTGAGACTGTGCATTGACTACAGAGAGTTGAATAAGGTGACAGTGAAGAACAAGTATCCTCTCCCGAGGATAGATGATTTGTTTGATCAGCTACAGGGTGCACAGTTCTTTTCTAAGGTTGACTTGAGGTCGGGTTATCATCAGTTGCGGATTAGTGAAGCCGATATTCCTAAGACAGTGTTCCGCACTAGATATGGCCATTATGAGTTTCTGGTGATGTCTTTTGGTTTGACTAATGCACCAGCAGCTTTTATGGACCTGATGAACAGAGTATTCAGACCGTATATGGATCAGTTTGTGGTAGTCTTCATTGATGATATACTAGTATATTCGAGGAGTATGGAAGAGCACGTATATCACTTGAGGATTGTACTACAGACAAGTGAGAGATCATCAGCTTTATGCTAAATTCTCGAAGTGTGATTTTTGGATGGAGAGTGTTTCTTTTCTTGGACACGTAGTGTCTAAAGAAGGTATTCAGGTTGATCCACAGAAGATTGAGGCAGTATCTGAATGGCCTAGACCTACTTCTGTCATGGAGATTCGGAGTTTTCTGGGTTTGGCCGGGTATTATAGGCGGTTTGTGCAGGATTTTTCCAGGATTGCAGCCCCTATGACTCGCTTGACTCAGAAGAATGTTAGATTCGAGTGGTCAAAAGCTTGTGAGAATAGTTTTCAGTTATTGAAGGAGAAGTTGACCACCACCCCAGTATTAGCTTTGCCTAATAGTGTGGATAAGTTCACAGTTTACTGTGATGCCTCTAGAATTGGTCTTGGTTGTGTGTTGATGCAGAATGGAAGGGTGATAGCCTATGCTTCGAGGCAGTTGAAGAAGCATGAGCAGAACTATCCTACACATGATCTTGAGATGGCTGCAGTGATCTTTGCTTTGAAGATTTGGAGACATTATTGGTACGGGGTGACTTGTGAGATATTTACTGATCACAAGAGCCTTAAGTACATTTTCCAGCAGCGAGATTTGAATTTGAGGCAGAGAAGATGGTTGGAACTGTTGAAGGATTACGATTGCAAGATTCTTTACCATCCGGGTAAAGCTAATGTTGTAGCAGATGCCTTGAGTAGGAAGTCCTCAGGTAGTCTTGCTCACATCAGTGTTGAGAGGAGACCATTGATCCAGGAGTTGCAGTTGTTGGTGGATCAAGGTCTGATGATGAAGATTAGTAGATCAGGTGGACTGCTAGCTCAGTTTAAAGTACGATCTGTACTGAGGGATAGGATTAAAGTAGCTCAGAGCCGAGATCCTATTCTGGAAGAGCTTATAGAGAATGTCAGAGCAGGGAAGTTCACTGATTTCACACTCGATGATGACGGTGTGTTGTGGATCAGTGGTAGATTGTGTGTTCCTGACGTGGATGATTTGAGAGAAGAGATTTTAGAAGAAGCACATTCTACAGCCTACAGCATTCATCCAGGTGTTACTAAGATGTACCACAGTATCAGAGATTTATACTGGTGGGATGGATTGAAGAAGGATGTCACTGATTATGTTGCTAAGTGTTTGACGTGTCAGCAAGTGAAAGCCGAACATCAGAAGCCTTCTGGGAAGCTTCAGCCTCTTCCTATTCCCGAGTGGAAGTGGGAAAGGATAGCTATGGATTTTGTGGTAGGTTTACCTCGTTCGAAGGATGGATACGATTCCATCTGGGTGATCGTAGACAGGTTGACGAAGTCTACACATTTCTTGCCTGTGAAAGCCACATATTCAGTTGCTAGATTGGCGAAGTTGTATGTGAAGCATATCGTATGCCTTCATGGAATACTTGTGTCCATTGTGTCAGATAGAGGTTCGGTGTTTACTTCTCGTTTTTGGCAGAAGTTGCAAGAAGTGATGGGCACTAGGTTGGATTTCAGTACTGCTTTTCATCCTCAGACAGATGGTCAGTCTGAGAGGACGATCCAGACACTGGAAGATATGTTGAGGATGTGTGTCCTGGATTTGGGAGGTAGCTGGGATGATCATTTGCCACTTGTTGAGTTTGCATATAATAACAGCTACCATAGCAGTATTGGTATGGCACCATATGAGGCGTTGTATGGAAGGAAGTGTAGATCCCCGTTGTGTTGGGATGAGATTGGTGAGAGAGTTTTGACTGGACCAGAGATGGTTCAGGATGCTGCAGAGAAAGTCGTCGTGATTAAGCGAAGATTAGAGACCGCAGTTAGCAGACAGAAGAGTTATGCGGATCCTAGGCGCAGAGATATGGAGTTTCAGGTTGGAGATTTCATTTTTCTGAAGGTATCTCCGATGAAGGGTGTGATGAGATTTGGCAGGAAGGGTAAGTTAGCACCGAGATACATTGGACCGTTTGAAATTCTGGAGAGAGTTGGCACTGTTGCATATCGGTTGGATTTGCCTCCGAGTATGTCACAGGTGCATCCAGTATTTCATATCTCGATGTTGAGGAAGTATATCTCAGACCCTTCACACGTGTTGCAACCTGACAGTGTGGAAGTAAGTGAAGATTTGACGTTTGTGGAAGAACCTGTGGCGATCGTTGATTATCAAGTTCGACAGTTGCGATCGAAGCAGATTCCGATGGTCAAGGTTCTGTGGCGTAGCGACAGAGTTGAAGAGCATACGTGGGAGACTGAAGCTGAGATGTGAGCTTCTTACCCGTATCTCTTTCCTTCTTGATCTTGTTTTCTGGAATTCGGGGACGAATTCTTATAAGGGGGGAAGACTGTAATATCCCGTGTTTTTAAAATATTTTTACACTGTACCGGGATATGCAGTGTTAATAATTTCTGTATATTATATGATATTTTTACGAGTTAATATGTATTTAAAACCTATTTTAATTGCTATGTATTATTTTCAGTGTTTTACGTAAAAATTTCCCGGAACTTGCATTTTCGGGGAAATTTTCACGTAAATAATTTATTATTAATTATATTAAATATATTTTCGGACTTGCATGAATTCATACGTATTTTTAAAATACTAAATAAAGCCTGTGTGTGTATATTTATTTAATTAGGGTTTAGTATTACCCTAATATTTTATTAATTATTTATTAGTTTTATTGTTATTTAATTATTTTTATTTAGTACAAATTATTAAAATATTAAATTTTATGTGTGTGGTGTATATTTGATGTGTGTAATTTAATATTATTTTATTATATAGTATAAAGTATATATATATACATATATACATCAAAAATCAAAAGTTTGGAAAATTACACATTTGCCCCCGAGCCTTCTTCTTCCTCCCGCCCGTTCCCTTCGCCGTTCCGGTCACTGCTACCACCGTTTCTTCATCGTGGGTGTGTCGTCCGGTGTGCCACCGCCTTCCCCAACCTTTTTCGTCGCCTGAGGTAGCCGTTTCCGACGCCTGGAAGTCGATTTTGGCCGGAGAAGCCAAAAATCGATCCATCGTCGATCACATCGATTCCGGCCACCATTTTCGATACCACCGGTCTTCATCGACTCCTTGAGCTCTGGTGAGTGTGATTCTAGCTTTGGTTTGAGCTCAAATGGTCTAGAATTGCTTAGGTTTCGAATTTTCAATTTCGGCCTATTAGGGTTTTTGATTTTTTGAGCTTCGAATTGAATGATTCATGAAAACTCCCTTCACAAATGTTGTTCCTAGTAGCTCAATATACATGTATGAATTTTTGTAGAATTTTTGGAGATTTTTTGGATTTTTGGGTATTTTTTAATATTTTAATATTATTTTCTAATTTTCGGAAATTAATTATTTAAATTATGAAATTTGAGTTTATGGTTAAATTAGGTGTTGAAATGAATTATAGGAATTTATTTGGAATTTTTATGAATTTCTAAGTATTTATTTTGAATTATTGAAGTTTATGTGATTTTGAGAAATTAGGGTTAATTGTGTTTTAAATTGAATTTAATTGGTTAATTGAGTTTAATTATTAATATTATTGATAAATATGTTGAGAAAATTAATTTTGGATAATTTTATAATTTTTGGTGAATTTTTGAAGTAATTTAAGTATATTTATATATATAGGGGTATTTTGGTAATTTTACCCTAAATTGTCTAAAAATGTAATTTAATTGGTTTTAATAGTTATTTAAGGTATAAAAATGATTTCTACAAATTATTTGGTATTTGTAACTAATTAAAACTATTTTTTGTGAATTATTTTCAATTATATATATAGTATACGGTTTTTCTAATAAAATGAGTTTTAATCGGTTTTTACAGTGTTTCAAGGTTAATTATGTAATTTCTACGTATAAAATGTAGTCCTGTGATTTAAGGATATTTTTGATATACCTGGAATATGTTCTGTGTTTGTGGACCCCGGTCGGTGGACTGTAGTTTGGAGTCCGACCATGGGATTTTGATTGTGCCTTGTGTAATTTTTTTCGAAGTGTATTCCTTGCAGGGTCGGCTCTACTCTTTTGAATAGAGAGATGTCCATTTTATAGGGGAGGTTCTTCCGAATTTTCGATAGAATTCTCGTAAAACGTGATATCCAGTCGAACCCTAATTTTTGATTCTATGTTTAATACTCTAGATTGAATTCTAGAATTTCTATTAGGTTTATTCTGATGTCAATTATTTATTGCTTGTTTAGTTGCGCCGAGACCGAGGGCTAGTGGACCAGGCCCGTCGGACCTGTCTCGTGGAGCGCATTAGGTGAGTTACTATATTATATATATATGCTTAGGATGCATGATTTAGAAATGCATGTTTTATGTTGATTAAATATGCATAAATAATTTGGTTATTTCTTAATTTTACATTAAGTATATTTTTGGTTTATTTTTGGTATATATTAAATTATATGCATGTTTTGTAAATAAATTATACTTAAAATGATTTTAAATATATTTCCAACTTAAGTTATAATTTGATGGAATTCATTTGACATATATATACTCGAAATATACCTGGTTTACTTTTGGTATATTTCCGGTATATATATGGTTTATATTGTTATTTTAATTAAATTCATGCATCATTTATTTTTATGAATGAATGTTTATATTTAATGATGAAGGATATCGATAGAACGTGCTACCTAGTGGGCAGCACTAGGACCGAGTACGTACCGGTACGCCTATAGCTTTAGGCTATATTACTAACTATTTATGGATATTGATTTGATATGATTATTGATATATGTGAGATGTGGTTTGTGGGTGTGATTGCTGGAGCTCGGTTGACCAAGTGTCTCGGGGCCAATCACACTGGCAATCAGACTGCTGGAGCTCGGTTGACTTAGTGTCTCGGGGCCAGTCTACTGTCTAAATGGATTAAGTGGATATATTTGGAATAAGTGAGCCTGTATGGCTAGAGTGTTGTTTAACACTATTTTCTGAGGTTGCGTTATTCTAGGGTTCTATGTGATCCTTCATAAAAGATGATTTTTAATGAAAATATATAAAAAATGATTTTTCTGCATCTGTGTGAAATTTCCTGTATATATACATATTATATATACTGTTGACTGTATGCATTATCACTTAGTGTGTATGTATATATATTATAGTAATTCACTCAGTGAGGTCTGACTCCCCTCCGTTGACTATTTTCAGGAGAGTCAACTTCTTCAGACCTCAGTAGCAGGTCGATATGCCGGATTTCTTCCGCCCCGGCTTCTTTGTGTAAATTATCTACTTGAGTCTTATTTATTTTATCTAGGCATTGCAGTAGTTGTGGATTAGAGTATTGGATTTCATGTATTTTATTTAAAGAGATGTATTATATTGAAACTGGATTTGTATTAAAGAGATTATGTATCTATGAGATGAGATTTTGATTTAAATCCAGTTGATGTGAATAATATTATGATATTATGATTTTTTTTATTTCCGCTGCATATTATATGGTTATTGTTATTATTGCATGATTTATTTTATTTTTAGGCTTGCTACGGGTTCCAGATTCGAAAGAATTCCCATTCCCTAGCGCCGGTCATGGCCCCTGTTTTGGGTCGTGACAATTAATGGAACTTTTGATTCTCTAATTGGTTCCCTTTAGTTCCCCATGGAGTTATGCCCCTAAGCCTAAGGAACTTCTACATCATAAACTCCAAAAATAGAAACTAGGTTAGTAAAGCCATTAAATTGACAAGGGGTCATCAACATATTAGAAGTTCTTAGCAGAATCAATTTTCTCTTTCCTTTTATATGGTGAAAAATATTTCTCTGGAATTGTTAGAGGGAAATTGGAATCTTCAGGTTGTTGAATAGGTTGACCTTTAGGTTCTCCTAAATTTTACTTCACAGGAGGTATAGGAATGGCCTCTTGGATTGGAGAGTTAGGGCCTTAATGACTCTAAGCAATCAATTAACGCCCCATCATTTCAATAATGTTATTCATTGCATCAAAAAGCTTTGATTGACTTTCTTGCATTTTTAATCCTTGGTTACATAACTCTTCTATAAATAACCTCATGATAGATATAGGAATGAAAGCTTATGAATTACCACTACCTTCAATTAGGTTTTTTTGCATCTCTAATCGTGCTAGGAATATGGAGATGTGACACTCTTCTCAAAATATTCCATAAGGTAAGGAACATTCTTCTTTAGCCCTGCTATTGCAGTGACTAACTTTGGGTCCTCAGACTCGGCAATTTCTTTTTCCAAATTACTTATAGTTTTCGCCATTTTCAGTAGGGTCCCACCGAGCATGCCAAAATTTATTTGCCTTTAGCCCTTTTACAGTGTTTTTATGAGTGTACCAAGTGTGTTAGGCACACCAACCAGGTCCTCTGACTTTTATCAAATGATTATATATAGTTAAGGGACCTAAACTACTAGGTTTTTAAATTAACTAGAAGGAATAGTTAAAATTCAATTATTGAAAATGTTTAATTGAAAGAAAATGAAGAGATCACATTGAGAATAAATAGAGAATTGAATACAAATGAAAGTTTTATAAACAAGATTGTTCATTGAAATTGACAAGAAAAGAAAGAAAGGTATAGTTGATTGTTGTCTGTGTTGTTGAGTCTGTGGAGAGATTGTTGTGTGAGTGATTAGTTGTGTCTCCTTCCTTTACCGAAGCTAGTTCCCTTTATCCATTCTCTTCTTCTCTAATAACTGCTCCACTTCTATTAAACCACATTTTTAGCCACGTTCCCAACTCTAACTCAACTTCTATCTCTACTATAACTGTACAATTAATTCATGTAATGAATTAATTAATTGTATTTGGGTCTTAGGCTATAATATCTATAACTTTTAATTTTTGGTACAAACAATATCTTTTTTTTTAAAAAAAGTTTTTTTTATGTTAAGATATTTAAGGAATGTATATATTTTATATTGGAATACATAAAAGACATGTTTTGTACACTTAAAATTTTTATTAGATTTTATTCCTTAAATAAATTTAATTACTCTGCACAATATATGGGTAAACAACTAATTTTTTATTAATTCTTTTTTTACTTCTTAGTATAAATTTTTTTAATTTAATAATTAATTAAAATAATAAATTATACACACACACCAAGTTCCCTTCTCGTAAGGGTTAGGGTTTATCCTCTAGAGGCGTTTAGTTCTTTATTAGGGTTTAGTTTTTCTATTAGTTTCTTCTTATTGATCGCTTTTCTTTGTTATCATTTTTCGTTCCCTTTTCGTCATTAGAGTTTCTATTCATTCTTCTCTGGATCTTTTCCTTGCGTCTTTTTTCGATGTTTTATTAATATCCGTTCTTTTTTCATTTTTCTTAAACCCTAATTTTATTTTAGCTTATATCATAATTGATTATCGTGTTTTTGTGTTTCAACATCTCTAGGATTAAGTTACCATTGAAAGTTGATTTTTTTGAAGGAAAACTTATGCAATACGAGATGGTAAGACCTCCAAACCTAAATAAAACTGAGAAAAATGTAATAGAAATAAGTACCTTTCAGAATGAGAATGTAGGCAATCTGCATAAATCAGTTTATTTGGCAGGATCTTTGCCAACAGAATGACTTTTTAACTTTATGTATTACTTTAAACAATGAGAAAAGTATGGAAAGTGAGAAACCTAATCCTTTATAGAGAGTGGGGTAAAAATTTATTTCTTTTAAGATTTGAAGAACAAAAGGATGTAGATTGGGTGTTAAGGAATAAGCCATGAGACTTCAATAATCATCTACTGTTGCTAAAAGAGGTATCGAATGATGATCAACCTTTAAGCATAAATTTTTCATATACAACCTTATGGATGAGAGCTTATGATTTGCCGATCAAATTGATGAATGAACAAACAGAAAGCCTCATTGCCAAGAAACTAAAGGAACCTATTCTTCTAGACTAGAATATGATGGATCATGGTGGAAAATTTATATGATTAAAAATTAGATTAAAAGCGAAGGTACCTCTTCTTTATGGAATAACATTGTCGATAAAAAGAAATCAAGCTTGGATTCCTATTAAGTATGAGAATCTCCCTATGTATTATCTCCATTATAGTTTAATGGGGCACTCTATCAAGTAGTGTGGGGAGTATAATAAAGAGATTGATGAAGCTGGTGGTCAATGGGCATATAGACCATGGATAAAAGCAACACCATTAAAAAGGAATCAAATTAACATGGGCACTTCCCTTCCTAAGAAATCTGCTCTTGTCTAAAGCCAACCCGAAACCCCTAATATCAATACCGAAATAACTAGTCAAAAATTCTCTACCAATCATAATCATGATGATCCTCAAGTCATTACCCATACCCATGCTCCTGATTATGACTAGCAAATTATTTTTAATAAAGAGCAAGAATAAGTTTTATCTTTATTTGTTAATGTCTATATCCAATCTGCTCAATGAGATAAGTATGATCGGTTTGATCAATCCATAATCTCACCAGAACCTTCCATTCAACCTATTAATAAAACCTAAAATACAGCTACAAACACGAACTTAAATAACCAGTCCAAGAAACTAAAATACTACCCAGAAACCAAATTTTTACAAAATCCTAATCCTGTCATCACTTACCTTTTACCACTCACCCAACCCAAGACATTACAAATAAACCCACACCCAAACAAAAAACCTAGACCCGCCTTAATCTCGACCCATACAGATCTTTAACCCGTTGAATGTAAAGACTTAAAGTAAGTGCAAAGACTCAACTTCTTCGACATCTTCTACAAAGAAGAACGAAAAGGTAATAAAACCCGGTATATATAACTCTCTCCACATGGTTGATGTGTGATGTAACTATTCTTTATCAGCAAAGGTTGCTAAGCAACCCTACCAGGAGCCATGAGTTATTTGAGCTGGAATTGTTAGGGGCTTAGGAACCCCCAGAAAATTCATATCTTGAAGAAGTTAGTTCTTCGTGAAGGTCTTAAATTAGTGCTTTTAATGGAAATAAAGAAAGGTGAAGATGATTTAGAGAGATTTAGAAAGTTGTTTAGTTTTTATGGTATTTCGGTGGGTTGTGAGAGTGATACTAATAATAAAAGAGGCAGACTTATGCTTCTTTAGAATTCAACATATCAAATTCAGGTTTTGTCTAAATCTATCCACCATATCAATGTTTTGGTTAATTCTTGTAATAGTGCTCAAGGATGGAGATTTATTGAAGTGTATAGGTGGCCTAATGACCAAAATAAACATCTTACATAGGAGTTAATACGTAAGCTTAAAGATTATTTCAGTGGCCTTTAGTTATGTGAAGGGGACTTTAATGAAATTTTATTTACTTTTGAGAAGATGAGAGGGTAGCGTAAGGATGCTAAAAAAATAATAGAGTTCCAACAAGCAATCCAAGATTCTAAGTTAGAAGATGTGGGTTATTTTGAGTTTAAGTTTACATAGTTAAATGGTAGAGCCTCAAGTCAAAACATTCAAGAGAGGTTCAACAGATTTCTAGCTAATTCCGAGTGGTGCCAAATTTTTCTAAACTTTCAAGTGGAGAATTTAGTTTATACAAGGTCCGATCATTCTCCAATGATCATGCGATGGTAGATTAGAAAAAGAAGTAGGATGCACAATAAGAGATTTCAGTTTAAGGTTATGTGGTGTTAAGATGTTACATGCTATTGTATGATTGAAAATGCATGGAGGTCTCCTTCTAGTCAAAATTTGGATTTGGGTTGGTTTGATAGACTTGAGCGGTGTCAACTAGACTTGAGGGATTGGGATTAAATCATTTTGGGAATGTTACATTGAACATTAGGATTTTCATAAATGAGTTGAAAGTTCCTCAAATAGGAACTCAAGATGAGGGTTCTATAATGAGGCAAAAAGACATTGAGGGGAAATTAAATGTGATGTTCAGGAGTGAAGGGAAGATGTGGTTATAGAGGTCTAGAGTGGCTTGGATGAAGGATGGAGATAAAAATACCAATTATTTCCATAGGAAAGTAAAAAGGAGGAGGAAGTAGAATACAATTTATAAAATTTCTCAGGTATAAGGAAGAGGATGATATTGGTCAGGTATTTGTTCATTACTTCAAAGAATTATTCTCTTCAGATCACAACTTAATCATGGAAAATGCTATTGTTGTTGTGGACAAAACCATTAACAATCATATAAGAGAAGCTTTCCTTGCTCTTTTTTTAGCATCTGACATTTTTGAAGCCCTCTCTCAAATGTATCTAACCAATGTTCCTAGCCCAGACAGTATGTCTGCTCTCTTTTTCAAAAATATTGGCATATTATGAGACATGAAATTTTGGATTTGGTACTTAGCATTCTTAATAATAATTCTTCTCCTTCTAGTATTAACCAAACTTTCATTGTTTTGATTCCAAAAATTAAAAAGCCAAAAACCCCAAAAGATTTTAAACCCATTAGCCTTTGTAGTGTGATCTTTAAAATTGTTATAAAATCTATTGCTAATAGGCTTAAAAGATTCCTCTCTCATATTATTCATGACACTCAGTCTGCCTTTGTTCTTGGCAGACAAATTTTAGACAATGCCCTTATTGCTTAGAAGTGTTTCATTCAATGGAAAATAAGAAAAAGGGGACTAAAGGTTTTTTGTGCACTTAAATTAGATATGAGTAAAGCCTATAATAGAGTTGAATGGGAGTTTCTTGAAAGGATCATGTTAAAAATGAATTTTCCTATTCCTTGGGTGAATTTAATTATGCGATGTGTGTCCACTATGTCTTACTCTATTCTGTTAAGTTATAGTCCCACTAAGTCTTTTTCGCCTTCCAAAGGATTGAGACAAAGTGATCCTTTATCACCTTACCTTGTTCTTATATGTGCAAAGGCTTTTTCTAGCTTGTTAAGAAAAGCTGAAAAGCAAAATTGTTTGCATGGTTATAAAATTTGCCTTCGAGCTCCTGCTATTCTCACTTATTTTTTATAGATGATAGTATAATTTTTTGCAGAGCATCTCAAGGTGAATTAACTACAGTAAAAGATATATTTGCATTGCTATGAAGAAGCTTCAGGGAAAAAAGGATATCCTGACAAATCCAAGATTTGTTTTAGCTCAAATGTATCTCAGGAGGCTTGTCATTCCTTGAGAAATATTCTTAGGGTGAAGTAAGTCAATAAGCATGCAAAATACTTGGGATCACCTTTGGCAATTACATGTTCAAAGAATCTATTATTTGGGGAAGTGATTGATCGAATTCGTAAAAAAATTGTCCAACTGGAAAAAAAGGGTCTTTGTCGATGGCAGGAAAAGAAATCCTTATGAAGTCCATGGCTCAAGCTATTTCGAGTTATTTAAAAGTTATTTTAAGCTCCATGTTCAAGTGTGTAATGAAATTAACTCCACAATTGCAAGATTTTGGTGGAGACAGAGTGCCAAGGACAATAACATCCATTAGGTTGCTTGGTACAAATTTTACACCTCAAAGAATCAAGGGGGTATGGGTTTCAGAGATATTCAAGCTTTTAATCTTGTTAGGCTAGGTAAGCAAGGTTGGTGGCTTGTTCAAAATATTGTTTCTTTGCTATCTCGGGTGCTCAAAGCTCGTTACTTTCCTTATTCATCCTTTTTAGAAGCTCAAAAAGGCTATAACCCCAGCTACTTTTAGTGGAGCATTGTGGAGGCTCAAGATTTTCTTAAGAAGGGTATTAGGTAGAGAGTTGGTAATGGAGCTTATATTAGTGCTTAGAATGATTATTGGCTCCTAAATTTGCAATTTAAAGCAGCTCCTCTAATGATAAAAGCGGATCCGGAGCTGAAAGTTAGTGATTTAATGAATAAAAGTCGAACGAGGTGGAATAAAAGTTTAGTTAATCAATTGTTCCACCCAAATGATGCTAAACATATCCTTGCTATGTCGCTAAATGCAAGGAATACTCAGGATGTGAGGTTGTGGCACTTTACCAAGACAGGTGTCTATAAAATCAAAACAGCCTATCACTTGGCTTAGCGGGATAGACTTATAGGTCAAGGTAATTTAGTGCCCTCTTATAGCTCAGACTATTGGAAATGGCTTTGGAGCATCAATATTCCGCCGAAAGTTAAGTTGTTCATTTGGCGTTTGGTTAAAAGGTTTCTGCCCATAAGTGAAGAACTGCTTCAGAGGAAAATTAAAGTGGACGGGGTATGTCTAAAATGCGGGGAATTAATAGAAACTTCAGAACATGTGTTTTGGGACTGTGCTTGGAGTTCGAACCTGTGGTATTTGTCTTGTTTAATAATATCAATAGGTCATATGGAAAAGGGAACAGGCATCACGGATTGGATTTTTTATCAGAGGCAACGCTTGCCTTCGGATGGCTTCTCCATTTTTCCTAGTGCTCCTTTGGTATATATGGTATTCCAAAAATATTTTGAAGCATCAACAGATCTTTTTAGATGCTCATGAGTATTATCGGGAGGTAATGCAAGTGTTACTGGATTATGAAATGGCAAATAGGAGACCTCCAAAGAATTCAATACAGTTATCTCCTCCTAGATGGAGGCCTCCTTCAGCTGATCAGTTCAAGATAAATTCGGATGTTGCTGTTAAAGAAGCTCGGGGTATCAATTCTACTATAGTTGTTTGCAATTCATTAGGAAATATGGTGGCGGCTCAAGCAGCGGGATGAGGTTTTAATGACTCCTGATATTGCATAGGCAATCGCGTGTAGGATGGGAGCTGACCTTGTTGTTGCCCTACAGCTTACAAAGGTCATTTTTTATACTGACTGTTTAACGTTGGTGCACAAGCTTAATTATACAGAGGGTGATTTTCCGGAGCTCGGTCTGAATATCTCTGATATTAAATCTTTATGTCTTAGTTTTCATAGTTTTTCTTTTTCTTATCAGCCAAGAACTTGTAATAAGGCTACCCATGTGTTAGCTCAAGTAGCTTTTAATTTTGTCTTCTACCACAACCTGATTGGATGTGGTAGATGTTTTTTTTAGGACATATTGCTTTGGCTTAATGATATTTCTCCTTTTCTCAAAAAAAAAAAAACACTATGATAAATTTAAAATCTTCAATTATTCAAATAAAATATTAAAAATTAAAATGAATTTTAACTACAGGTTGTCAAGTTTTACGTGCATTCAAGTGTTTGACAACTACGATATTATATGAACTCGAAATCCACTAAATAATACAATCATGGACTATAAATTCTAAATTAGAGATGAAGTGATCATCCGAGTGAAATCTGAAACATACTTCATAGTAATCAGATCTCATGGAGATCCAACAATTATCCTCAGATATTGAATTCAAAAACTGAATATGAATTTTTTAAATCCCCACCTCAGATATTGAACTTTGTAATTGATCTCTATTTATATTTCATATTTTATTATTTTTAATTGTTTCATTAACACATTATAATCATTAACATCGATAAGTAAATATTTATTTAAAAAAACAACAATAAAGTAAATAAAGTGAAACACATGCAAAAAAGGGGGAAAAGAAATGATATAACTTGTTTACATGCAATAAAATAAAATAAAATAAAAATAATGAGAATTAAATAAACTAATTAATAGTCATTTAAATAGTACTATTTTACTCATCACTGAAGCTAAAATTTAATTTAGTTCTCTAATAAAAATAAAGAACCTATAACAAATAAATGAGATAATTTGTAGAATACGATATGAATTAAATGCTGAAAGTAAAATAAATAAAAATAAAATTTTAGCTTCTATTCATGTTCAAAATCATCAAATTAATATTCATCTAAATTTAAAACCAATCAAAATCAACAATTCGACTAGTAGAACTTAATTAAAAAAAAATATTCTTATTGCAATTTTTAAATCAACATAATTCAAAGCAAATAAAATCACTCTAATTACATAGGAAAACACAAATAACTAGGAATCATAAATTTGAAATAAAGGTTGAAACAACTGATTTAATTATGCAAAATTTTAATATTAACGAGCAAATTAACCTACCAAATAAACATCAATTTTCAACTATAAATTAAATCCTAAACACAAATATATTGAAATAACATGTCACAAATCCGACAAAGCATAATTAAGATTAATAAAACCTAAGAAACACATTGCTTCGTCAAATGAATGCTTTCACGCAAAAGTGACGCCTCTATAAGACGCGTTGCCTTTGTACCAAAAGCAAATTAAATGATACCTCTATGCACTAAGGCAGTACCTTATTAAAAAAAAAAACATTACCTTATCAAAGAGGCATTTTCTCAATGCATTCTAATTTAAACAAAAGCAAGTTTAACAAAGTCTTCGAGAAAACAGATTATAGATTTTTCTAATAGTGGAAATGAACTTTACTACTCTAATTCACATCCACTAACAAGACTAAATCATAAAATCAACATGCCATGAAATGTTGAGAAGAAAAAATAATAATAAAAAAATGAATCTTAGTGTTTACAACAAGATTTGATGCCCTGACCCTCATAAATATTCAAAATGCCTACAACAAGTTTTGGATAGTACAAAAGCCCGATTCCTCTCTCTCAAACTAGGTCCCTACTTTTGTTCTTCTAATCTTCTGTTATTTTAGATTATCTGAAATTTCTTTTAGTTAATATGAAGGATATATAATCTACATTTTTCTCTTTAAATTAATTACAGTAGAAATCACATCTTGCATTTTAAAATATCTTTAGAGATAAATTATCACTTAACTACTTTTTCACTAGTCAGATTCTATACTCTTTAATTTCTAGTTTTTTTTCTTTTAGATTTCCTCCTAGCTTGTTTTTCCTTTTCTAGTTTTCCACACTAAGTTTTTTTTATGCTCCCTATTTTCCTTTCTCTTTTCTCTATTTATTTCCTTTTTTAACGTTTTTTTGTCTTTTCTAGACACTTTTTTTAGGTTGCTTTCAGCAGGAGCTTTTTTTTTTTCCTTTTATTTTCCATTTTTAGTATTAAAACTACTTCCTTTCGTCTCTACCACGTTTTCACACCAAGGGTGCGTTTGGATCGAGATTAAAGAAATAAAGTGTAATAATTATATATATAATTATTAAGAGAGTAATGATTACAGATGTAATGATTAAACTATTAACTTTATTTGGCAAATTAAAGATAAATGATAAATTATAATGTGGTATTTTTTAAGGAAAAAAATTATATAATTGATTAAATTTATTATTAAATATTTAAAAATAAATAAATAATCATTTAAATTTTTGAATATTTATATAATTATTTAAATAATATATTTATATGCATTTTAAAAAAGTAACATAAATATTATAATAAAAATTCAAATCAATTCATACCTTTTATTTTATTAATAGGTTTTTGGTTAAAAAAAGTTGAAGTAATATGATGAAAGTAAAAAATAAAAAAAATAAAGAATGTCCTTTTAAAAGCGTATTTTTGTTACTACATACGTTTAACCTAGTCTCAATCAGATTAATAAAAAGAGGAAATTTCAGTGGGTGGTATAATCAACCCACTTATTTTTATTGGTGGCCACGCTTTTTTTTTTTCTTTCAGTTCTAATTTCCTTCTTTTCACTTTTAGCCTAACTTTTGCTCCGTATTTTCATTTCACAAAATTGGCATTTCGCATCTTTTTTTTCATTTTTTCTATAATTTTCTTTTACCTATTTATTAATTTTGATGTCATCTTTAATTTAAATTTATTATATGTATTTATTTGATTTGTATATTTTAAATAATTTAATTTTATATTTTAAATAACAATTTTGAAACTTACTATTATTTAGAATATAAAAATTAAGCTAATTAAACTAAAAATTATCCATAGTCTTCAATAATTATTTTGTTCATAATTATTTAGAAATTATAAATTAAACTAATTAAACTAAAAATTATCCATGGTATTCAATAATTATTTTTTCAATAAAAATAACAAAAAATTTATGAAATATATCAAAGAAATCATTATTTTTATTATTGGTAGTAATAAAAGTAAACAATTATATTTATGATCTTAGTTTTATAATTAATGATGAAAAAATTGAAAAAAAATAACAAACATCAACAAAAATCAACAACTGCAATTTTTTGTTGCTTTTTGTTGATTTTGTTATGTCAGTTGCAGTTTTCAATTGTTTTTATTGTTTCTCTTTGTTAATATTTGTTGATTTTAAAAAAAAATAAAAAACAATAAAAGTTATGAGATATATATAAAAAAATCATTATTTTTATCATTAATACTAATAAAAGTAAAAATTTTATTTATAGCCTTAATTCTGTAATTAATAATGAAAAAATAATTTAAACAATAATAAAAAATCAACAACTGATAATAAAAAAAAATAAACAACAATAATGAACAACTAACAATCAACAACATAAATTTTGTTGATTTTTTGTTGTTTTATTGTTTTAGTAGATGTTTCGGTTTGTTAATTTTTTTTTCAACTTTTTTTTTTTATGTTAAAAATACATTGTAAGGATTGTAAACTTGTTACATATTAATTGATGATCAATAGGTATCAAATAATTTTTAAAAAAAAAAAGTTTAAAACATTTTAATAAACATATTAAAGTAAAAAAAATAAAATCCTTATCTTTAAGAATATAAAAGGAGAAAATTTTGTTTATTTATTGTTGTTACAACAATTGAAGATATTTATTGTTTGATTTAACAACAATTGAAGATGTTTAGTTCATAATTATTCATTTGAAAAAAAAAAAGGTCTTAAGAGATAAAAATATTGAGCAAAAAAAATATATTGAGAAAAAAATGAAGACAATACTTTAAAAATAATAAAAAAAGTTAAGCAAAAAAAGTTGAGAAAAAAATATGAAGATATTAGAAAAAAATGTTGAGAAAATAATATATTACTATAAAAATAGAAAAAAATGTATAGGAAAAAAATGTTGAGGAAAAAAAAAGAAGAACAATAGAAAAAAATGTTGAGCAAAAAAATATTGAGAAAAAAATAGAAAAAGATAGTAAAAAAATGAAAACAATATAAATAAAAAATTGTTAAAAAAAGAAAATAAATAAAATGTTGAAAAAAACATATAAAGTAAAAAAAAAGTTGAAAAATCAGTAAAGAGAAAAAAATGTTAAAAAAAAAACCTAAAAATAAGAATGACAAGAGGAATAAACTATATTTGAAAGAAAAAAATTTTAAAAAATAATTTTAAAAATTTTAAACATCAACTGTTCTTTTGAAAGATTTTTTTATTTTTTGTATATTTGTGTAAAAATCCTAATAAAAATACATATAAGTGGATTTAACCATTAAGAGGATTAAGTGTTAACTCTAAATTTTTAAAGTTTATCAAATAATAGTAAAAATGATTAATGTATTATAAAAGTAACATTTAACCTCTATCTAAATATATCCTAATTGTTGGAAAAAATCATGTTGCAATATGATTTTCTCTATTATTTAAAAAACAGCTCTGAGTTGCTAAAGTACTATCTTAATCCTAAGGCACACCACTTTAGTGATATCATTATAATACTTTCTTTGGACTATTGGCGCATTAAGAAAAAAAGATATTAAACTTTACTCTATTCAAACTCATTTTATTTTGAATTTTCATCATTAAATTTTTTTTTTACAACCGTAAATTGGTGATTTTATTCATCATAACTACTAACACTTTGTTCAAAAAAAAAAACATAAAGTCTTACTCGGTAAAAAAAAAAAAAAAAAGCTTGCATAGAACATGAGTACCATAAATATTTCTAGACCTTGAGAATTTTACAAAGAGTGTGGATAACATCTCTAAAAGACTACAACTAAAAGTTTAGGCATAAGACTCCTCACTAAATTGAACCAGAAAGTCCCAAAAGTTAGGAATAAACTGGAAATATTAGCCTATTAGACTTTCAATCAATATCTAAATTAATTTTTTAGACATTTAACACAAATTTTTTATTTTTTAAATCAAATTAACACATATTTTGATAAATATATTAAAATATATTTTTACATCAGAAAATTTAATTTTTTTTATTTTGAATAAATAGATAAAAAATTAAAGTTATTTGATATTTTTAATTATAATATTAAATTTAGTATTTGACATTTAAAAATATATAATATTAATTTTTATTAATTTTAATATATTTGATTATATGCTAACTTGATGGAAAACAAAAGATTTTGCATTAAATTCACAAAAAAAAGCTGACTTGTATCAGTTTGAACATTGATTGAAAATTAAAGGAGGAATTAAGTTAATTTTGTCAATGTTTGCTTATATAAATGTATCGTATGCATGCTCATTTGCTCATCAACACATATCACCACTTAACAAAACAATTTTCGAATAAGAATGGAGGTAGAGAGAGTGCAATATCTATCTAACGGCGGACTTAAGGAGCTTCCGCCGCAATTTATCCGGCCGGCCCATGAGCGGCCGGAGAATACTGTAGCTATTGAAGGGGTCACAGTGCCTGTAATTTCCATGTCTTTGCCACATGATGTTCTTGTTAATGAACTGTATAAGGCATGTAGCCAATGGGGTTTTTTTCTCATAACAGATCATGGAGTGCCATTTTCATTGATTCAGCGCTTGAAACAAGTTGGTGAGGAGTTTTTTGCGCTGCCACAGGAGGAAAAGGAGGCCTACGCAAATGATCCTGTTAGTGGAAAGTTTGCAGGTTATGGTACAAAAATGACAAAAAATCTTGATGAAAAAATTGAATGGATTGATTATTTTTTTCACGTCATAGCTCCTGTTTCCAGGGTTAATTATGATATGTGGCCTAAAAATCCTCCTTCTTACAGGTATGTAGTGTCAATATTTGTTTTTCATTTAACAGCTAACAGTTACTATAGTGCTACTTTATATGTTCATGTTAATAATTTAGTGAAGTTGATGTCGTATTCTTCAACTCATGATAACTTGAAAAACGTTTGTAGAGCCCTTTCAATAAATGACATTTAAAGTCCTGCACTGTTTGGTCTGTTAGTCCATGTTTTATAGACATTAATTTCATATTGAACTCCCTTCTCCATAGTGGAATTATATAGTGAAAAAAAATGACATTTAAAAAATAAGATTTTTAATTTCGTTCACCCCTAATTTATTTCTAACACAGATGGATCACTGTATTAGTTTATTTTGAAAGGTTTACTTCCATATTATTGAATAGATCAAAGAATTCTGACTAATGCCTATTCAGTGAGTAAACCTTGTTAGGAAGGGAAAATTTTTATTTTTATTTTTTCAGTTACTTAACTTTTATTTTGTTTCAAATGAAAATATTTTAAATATATCCGATCAAATTTTATATCCATGACAGCTGGAATAAACATATTTTTAATATATTTAGCATATAAACATCTCATTAAATAGTTTAATTATATTGTTGGCCTCATTAAATAAAATTTACTTGTGAACCTCATAAAATAAAATTTATTAACAAATTTTATTTTATAGATCTCACAAGATAATTATACTGTTTAATAAAATGCTTATATGGTGAATATATTAAAAATATATTTATTTCGACTGTTATGTATGTTAAATTTAATAGGATATGTTCAATATATTTTAATTTGAAATAAGAATAAAATTTTTAGAATTGAAAAAAAAAATTAAAATTTTGGTATCAAAATGAAACATATAAGCATACGTAGGCAATTATCAAAATTAAAATGCATTAAACCCGCGAAAATATATAGGCAATTAATTTTTATTTTCTGTGTCTAATTATGGTGTAATTAACACAGAGAAGTCAATGAAGAATACAAGAAAGAAATGGTCAAAATTACAAATGAGATACTGAAACTGCTATCAGAAGGGCTGGGTTTGGGAGAAAATGTTCTTAAATCCTATTTGGGAGGTGAGGAAATAGAGCTGGAAATGAAAATAAATATGTATCCACCATGTCCACAACCTCATCTGGCACTAGGAGTTGAACCACATACAGACATGTCTGCCCTCACCATTCTTATTCCTAACGATGTTCCAGGCCTTCAGGTTTGGAAAGATCACAACTGGATTGCTGTCGATAACTTGGCTAATGCACTTTTCATTCATGTTGGTGACCAGCTCCAGGTAAAGTACATTGTAGGTGTTTGATGTTGTAATGTTCCTGCTAGCTTGAACTTTTCTAAGAATTATTTTTTGGTTCATATAAAAATTCATCAATCAGTTTATACACTAACGCTCAAATCAGAGAATAAGATGAACTATGGTACTTCAGGTATTAAGCAATGGGAAATATAAGAGTGTTCTTCACAGAAGTTTGGTGAACAAGGAAAGGATGCGCATGTCATGGGCAGTGTTCGTTGTACCTGCACAGGAGGCCATGATTGGACCTACTCCTGAGCTTGTGGACGATCAGAATCCTCCCAAGTATTCAACCAAGACTTACGCTGAGTATCGATACCGGAAATTCAATAAACTCCCTCAATAAATCTGCTGATGAGTATGATGTTTGCAAGGCTATGAAGTGGTAACACTGCTATTCTCTCTCTTTGGAAGCGGTTTTGAGGGGTGGTATAAGCCATTTTTGGCCAAGAGCCACTACCCTCTTTTCGTTCATAAATAAAAATTACCAATCTATGCATTTTAGGGCTTAATCTTGAATGACATATGTAATTTGTTTATTTTAGATGTGTTTGATCTATCAAAAGAGATTATTCTTGATATATTTACATGTGTTTTAATAAATTGAAACTTTTGAGAGATTGTTTTGTTGGTTAGATTGAGTTGATGATCTTGTTTTGACGCAATTAATTAATTTCTATATGTAATCTATATTAGTTATTGGGATTTATTGCACTATTGGTATCTTAACTTTGTCAATTTTGGTGTTAGATTTTTAATTTTTTTCCTTTTCAGTTATTAAAGTTTTATCTTTATTTTAAGTTAAAATATTTCGAATATATCTTATCAAATTTAACATACATAGTATATTCGTCATGTAAATATCTCATTAAGTAGTCTAATAATCTTATGGGCCTTATAAAATAATTTTCTTTTTTCATTTTTAATTTTGTTTTATTTAGTAATTTTATTTTCTAAGACCTACAAGATGATTAGGCTACTTATTGGAATGTTTACGTGGTTAATATATTAAGAACATGCTTATTTTGACTGTCACGTATACTAAATTTGATCAAATTTATTCGAAGTACTTAACCTAAAACAAAAATAGAACTTCAATAATTAAAAAAATTAAAAATCTGATACCAAAATGAAATATGTAGCAAAGTTAAAATACTATTGATGCAATAAACCCTAATTATTGTTAATGGATGTCACCATAGATTAATCACATATTTCATTGTTAACCAAAAAAAATAGTTATTTATTTGTTTTATATATATATATATATATATATATAAATATAAATTTACAATAATTTTTTATAAAAATATTTAAAAAATCCGTATTTTAAAATATAAATTTTAGCCTCAAATATATAAATTTTAAGATATAATTTTTTATGTAAAAAAAGACATAATTTATTTATTAACATGAGTTTAAAAAAAAATTATTCACTTGCCAAGAACATGATTATTTTCTAATTTACATATATAGATGTACTCTTAATAAAAAAAATAAACAAATAAAATTATTACAATAAATTTTTAAGTGTTCACTTCTATAAATTATTTGATTAATATATAATTTATTAAAATTATTTAATTATTAATTTTAATATATATATATGGTCTGCACAAAATGATGATTGATAAATAGTTATATTATAATTTTTTAAAAAAAAATTAAGAGGTGAAGGAGAGAGTATGAATCATATCTATGATCTTATCTTATAATATACATCACTTAATCTACTAGGCTGCAAAGGAAGAATCAATAAATCAGAAATCTACTTTATACTATGTTCTTACAATAAATCCATCTCTATAATATTAATTTCACCTTTATTAAAAAGGGAAAAAAAAAGAAGCAAAATCATAACAAATTTTATTAAAACATGAAGATATATATATATATATATATATCAGACTGACAAAATCATAACAAAAATATAAAAAGATAAAAGATAAAACTGGATATATAGATATAGAACACCTTCTAATTAAAATAGTAAAAACACAACTAAAAATAAAATATGTAGAAATTTACATACCATAATATTTCAAACAAAACATATAAAATTCAAGATTATAGCTCGAATTCAAATTATTTATAAATAATACATTTAAAAAACTAGTAAATAGAGAGATTGGCCATCAATTAGAGAGAGAGAGAGGGAGAGAGAGAGAGAATTTATCCAAAACCTTTTTTTTTTCTTTCTAATTTTGATAAATTTAGTCTCAGAACGGTGAAAGTAAAATATGAATAGAGTGTGAAATTGAGATTGTTCAAATATTTTTATATACTGGATTCAGTTGAAATACATGGCGTTCAAATATAAAAGGCCTTGTATTTCAATCTTTGCGTTCAAAGGGCATTTCCTAATGTTTGACAAATTAAAAGAAGGACCTATACTGGCTTGAATGAAGCATATTTATGTTACAACTTAGAAGGAAGCAGAGTATTGTAATTTCAGATGAAAACAACAACATGAACATGTTTAGATAAAGTTTAAAAGAATGATACAAAAACTTGAACTTCTGACCTGATGCATACATCAGTTCTAGCTAGACACCTACTTAACAATTCGAATTGATCAACTTAAAGCTTCCAGTCAAGTGTATATTTAATTATAATACTTGATTTCAATCCATAGAAAGTGCAGTGCTTGTGCCAACAATTGGATTCAAAACCATATATATTTTGGGGTGGTTTTACTGTACATTAAGCCGCATAATCTCAACCATGCCAAAAAGCTATCTTGGTCCCGAGACCTCCTGCGAGGAGATATGGGAGAAATAAGCATGACAATCGCTTGTGCTTGAAGCAGAATGTTTTCCTGGTGGAAACAACACATGGCTGCTGTGCCCATTCTCATTCTCCTCCTCTATCATTGAAGCCTCCACGAATCTACGTCCATAAAACCGCAAGAAATTCAGAGACTCTACTCTCGGCTGGCCTTTAGGAATGCTACCTTCCAGCATTCCAACAACGCTAACCATGGTGGGTCTCAATGATGGTTCCTCATGGACACAACACAGAGCTACACAAACTAATTGCTCCACCTCTTCACTTGTTACTCTACCCTCTAGCCTTGGGTCAGCCAGTTCCAAGTACCTCCCTTGTTCATGCATCTCCAGTGCTAATAATGGGAAATAAGTTAGTCCTGATCCTGATGAGGATGTTGATTGTGCACCACCACTATTACTGTTGTCCATGCTACGACTCTGCGACCGCATTGAGCAATTTTTCCTTCCGCTAACAAGCTCGAGCAGCACCATTCCAAAACTGTAAACATCAGTTTTTCCTGAGATTGCTGAGTTTGTTAGCCATTCAGGGGCGAGATATCCACGGGTTCCTCTCATTGTTGTGAATAAACTGGACTGTTCATGACCCAGAAGCTTTGACAGGCCAAAATCAGATATCTTGGCCTGGAAATGTTCATGCAAAAGAATGTTTTCTGGTTTGACATCACAATGGATAACTTTTTGCTCGCAGCCGGCGTGCAAATATGCAAGTCCACGCGCAGTTCCAAGAGCTATCTCAAACCTCTCTTGCCATTCTAAGACAGGTCCGCTGCCAAAAAGTGTCTTGTCCAATGAGCCACGATTCATATACTCATAGACCAAAAGGCGCTGCCTACCTTGGGCACAAAAGCCTCTCAGCTTCACCAGATTGACATGATGGATGCTTCCAATTACTGCAATTTCAGTGCAAAAATCTTTTTTCCCTTGTACTCCCAAATTGGTTATCTTCTTTACTGCAACAATTGATTCATCAGCAAGTGTGCCTTTGTATACAGAACCAAAACCACCTGAGCCTATCTGCGTCTTGAAATTATCAGTAGCCAATGCAAGCTCTCCGTAGTCATAACGTTGGGGCAAACCTGGGATATAGAAGGCCTCCAGATCACCAGAAGAACGTGAGCTTGCATGACCTAATTTTGTCTCTCGACCCTTATATATTCTCCATCTTCTCCAACAGAGGAAACCAGCAAAAACTACAAGGAGTAATCCAGTAAAAGGTAACAGCACCAAAGCGATTACAGGAAATTGTTGATTTTGATTATTATTGATGTCATCTGTAGCTTCTCTAACTATAACTTTAATGTATCCCAACAGATCATCCTCATCTGTGGTACTCGATATGATAGAACCTAAGTCATTTTCAAGTGCATAGCAAGAACCAGATGATTTCTCAAAGAAAATTGCCAAGCAAGAACAGTCTGCTGTGCAAAAGTCTTGACAAATCGACAAGTTTACACCATATCTTGTAGGCTGAGAGAAATCAATAGCAAAGTAATCCATACCATAATCAAGCCTCAAATATGAAATAGTGGACGAATTCGTGGATGAATTCAACTCACTACCATTTGTTGTTGGATTGCAAGGATGTGGTAGGGAATGTCCGTCACTCGGGACACACCCACTTGAATTTTGTGAGCCTCCACGGAAACCTTGCGGACATGAACAAGCTGGTCGGTTGGATGTTGTATCAATACACAATCCAACTCTGCCACATACAAGTGGAACTTGACAACCATCAGCTGGCCCCATAAATTCCTGTCCCATCTCACTACCAGAGAAGCTCATGATGGTGAAATGCCCGGAAGCACCCAACTTGACGATTCGGAAGTCAGAAGGGGACAAAATCATCTGAATCACAATAGATGATCCATTGCTACCGAACAGAAAGAGACCTGTTCTATTTATTTCCATATATTGCACAATATTAGCAGACATTGTGTAAGCCTCAGCTTCCATTGACAATTTCCAATAAGCTTGCCCCTGCCACTGCAATATTGCATCAGAATCAGTGATAGCAAGCCTATAATCACCGGTTGACAAGTCACCATTTGATACTGCACTGGATAAAATTTTCCTCTGAGGCAGGCGTTGTCCAATGACTATTGTATCTGTTGGGTTCTGAAAGCTATCCCAAAGAGAACTATTAGATTGGTCAAGCAAAACAAGATTGCCCATCTCAGTCAGTAGTAATGCACTGACTGAAGATCTCAATTTAGGAGTCGACCATTTCGTAACGCCATCTGGATCAGCAATCCGAATTCCCTGGAATGTAAGATCCATCTTACCGGAATTCGAGATAGGAGCATCACGATTAGCAGACCATATGATAGTATTGGAGGACACATGGATAACACATAAGTAAAAGTTGGTCTGTCCTCCAGGATTAAAGACAGCAACTTTGAATGTTTTGTTACGAGAGAACAAGAAAGTGCCTTGATTGTCAATGAACTGAAAGTTTGAAGCTGTGAAATTGGGATGGATTAATTCGACGAATGTATAACCAGAGACAAGAGAACAAAGTAAGAAACTTGCAGACAATAAAAAGACAGTTCTCATGTGGTGGATCGTTTGAGCCACTAGCAGAGAAGAGAAGAGTAATGCGTTTGCAGAAATGGTTTTGGTGGGGTTGGAACTGGTCTGCCTCAGCTTTCTCCATTTGTTTGATAAAATTATGATTCCTGGTTTTGGGTTGACTTCTCTCTGTCTTATCTGCAGTGGATGACATCCAGATTGATGACGAACGTAGAGATAATCGTTTACTTTGTGATAGCACCAGCTCAGGAAGTTTTTTTTTTTTTTTTTAAATGTTATTGCAGGTCAAACCTGAGGAAGTGTTCATTTAATGCACTAACACTTGGTGATTCATGAATTGAAAAACATAGCTTTTTACCATCTTATGTAATCTTATCAATAATTTACCATCTTTTAATATAAAAACCATCTTCCAACGACATCTTCCACATCCCTAAATTTAAATTTTATTAAAATGCAAATCTGATCCTGACAAAAGAATATGTTTTTAATTATTACAGCATGATGGATGAGATGCTTCATGAACCAGCCCACCACGCAACACGCATCACACATTTATTCTATTCTATGCATTCACTCGGTCTAAATGCTCAATAATAAAGGAAAAGTAAGATCTTCTGTTCAAACCAAAAAAAAAAAAAAAAGTAAGATCACCCACTAATCCAACTTGGTTGAGTAAAATAATCAAACTGACGGTGCGCAAGAGATGAACAAGCCATACAACCAGCCAAAAAATTGCCTGGTGGGTAACGAAACTATCACGCCTACAATAGCTGAAAACGACAACACAGTGGTAGAAACATAATGTGAAATGAACCTCAACTGGTACTTATAGACGACAATTATTTCCGACAAACGCTTAGAGTAAGATTTGGCCTCCACTTCACACCAAAGAGAAAAAGTTATGTATTTGCATTAAAGGAAAGGGAAATCTCACAATTTTGTATAGGTAAAAATGCCAAGGCGATTACCCAATACCGTAAGATATTTACAATTTTGAAGTAATATTTTGGGTTGAATTTTTGTATCTGACAATAATATATTGAAAGAGTTTTTGGCTGCCAAATTCGTACTTTTTCATGATTTGTTGGAGGCTGAGGCGTTGGGAGTTCAATAAACCTGGAGTTGGGCTTGAAGATAAAAGGACAGATTAACGTGATTGTTAAATTGAGACAGAGTCTTTAATATAATTGTTAAATTGTTACGTTAATATAATTGTTAAAATAATTATAATTTTGTTTGAATTCTGATGTCAATTTAAAAAAATAAGAATTACTTTTAATTATAGAGTCTATTATATTTAAATTATTTGACCTTCCTATTTATAAAAAAAAATTATTACTTCATTTCTTCATAGCTATTAAAAGACATAAATATTTACCATTTGCATGATATAGAAAAATAATTAGCAAATTATCCCTGAAATATATTATAATTTACATTTTTTCTCTTTTTGTTTGAAAATCGAACACCTATTTCCTTTAATTTTCATTCCGTCAACATTTTACCTCTTTTGATCAAATTTCAAGCAACTCTTTTATATCAAAAACATTTAACTCCTCTAATTTATAAAAATGAATACTTTAAACCCTATATTTTAAAAATAAACACTTTAAACCCCTCAACAGATTATTATTATAATAATAACATAATTTTAATTTACTCTTTAATCAATATTAAATAATTAATATTTTATTTATTAAAATTAAAAATTTAAATAAAACACATTAAATAGTGAATATTATTATGATTATTTTAAAAGTATCTCACATTACTCAAATATAAGCTAGTTTTATTGTTTATTAATATTGTCAAGTTGTTGAACTTGTAAATGGCTAACTACTGAGCTTATTATAGTTAATTTGTAAGTGTGCTGGTAATTACAGCCTATTCAAAATTCAAAAAATAATAACTGCTGAGTTATTACAAAATATTATTAGAATTAATTTGTAAGAATAAAATAATCGTTCTAAAATCAATATATATTTTAAGAGAAAATAAAAGAAATATCAAAGTATAATTAAAATAAATTTAAAAATATAAAAAAATTAAAATGTTTAATTTTATTAAAATACAGGGTTTAAAGTATTCATTTTTATAAAATAAAGGGGGTTAAATGTTTTTTGATATAAAAAAGTTGTCAGAAATTTGATCGAAAAGGAAAAAATATTGACCGAATAAAAATTAAAAAAGATAAATATTTAATTTTCAAATAAGAAAAATAAAAATGTGAATTATAGTATATCTAAAAGTAATTTGCTCAAAAATAATTGTGATGTATTTAATATGTATAGAATTGAAAATAACTCAAAACTTACACTAATACTTGGGTCATACATGCTATTTGCAATTAAAGCTTATTGGCAAGAACCGAAGAAGTATTATTTATTTTGCAGCATAAGGTGGAAATATATCACAATATTATGACGTCTACGAAAATTAATTTTATAAGCTACTAATAATAGTATATATATATATATATTTCACCACATTATTAAAGAAATTGATCGTTAAATTATTCATCTATGGACTAAATTTTAATTCACGCATAATTTTTAAGGTCATGTTGCAGAGAAAAAAAAATATATCTTCATATGTTAATTTTTATTTTTCGTCAAAACATATGTTAAATTATGTATATAGTTAAATTATGCAACTTGGACTGTGGCTGAAGTCCAAAACATATGGGAAAATTTTGTTTTTGTCCAATTGTTACACTTTGAGAACAATTAGTTGCCGAGAGGTATGACTTTTTTTTTGGTCAAAGATCAAGCATATAAATACGAATATTATATTTAGAGTTAAATTTCAAGGGTTATCTTTTAAAGTAATTTTTACGTTATTTGGTATGAAAACACAAATAATTTTCATTCACTTATGTTGAAACTTATCACTGAAGGGAAAAAAAAAAAAAAAAAAAAGTTATGTTCTGCCGTTTAATTAGACATTATTTTTTTTTTCCTTCTCATAAATAAAAAAAGTAACTAATAATTATTAAATCAGCCGATAGAAAAATTGAATGAGTCGTGCTTGGCCTAACAAAACAACTTTAATGATCAAATTATCAAAGTCGCAACTATTAATTGTATTTCCAAATTTTAGTGTAATAAGTTGGATCTTGGAGTATTGCTTGAAAATGAGAGTATTTTTTTAATATAAAATATTATATGAAACGAATCATTCAAAATTTTCAAAGACAACCAAACAGTAATCAAAATTGAATTATTTGTTATGACCTCACAGTCTGGCAATAAATATGAATATGATGTTATTTTTTAATATATATATGTATATATCATGGCTTGGTCAACTGGCTGCCCCTCCTATATATCATGTCGGCCACATGACGGTAGCATTATTTGTTTAAAGGAAAAATAATTATTTTGTTGTCTGAATTTAACAAAAATTTAATAATTAAGTATTCTAATTTTTATTTATTATAATTAAGTATGTCAATCAGTTAAAAAATTATAATGAAATGCCTATTGCAAATAGTTAACGACGTGGCAATATTAGACCCATTGAATTGGTGACGTGGAAAACTGTATAGGTAAAGTTAGAGCATATGTGATGTATACATGTACTAACTTAAAGTTAAATGAGAAAAAAAAAAAAAAAACCAACTTCATTTACTATCCACAATTTGAAAAAACATAAGTAAAAAATTTGAAATTGTGGATTAAAAATTTGGGTCTATTCTTTGCTATTTTAACCTTGTAGTTGATTCACACGACAATCATCTTTACATTGTCATCCATCCTGATCTTCTACTCCCTCCTTGGGTTATCTCGACGCCTACAACCTCCGCTCTTTCTTACACCTCTTGCCTTCCATCAATAGCTCTATCGCAAACACTACTACTGCTGACGTCTATTTCACCAATTCATTGCATGTATTTGCAAGGGGTTTTTGTCGGCGATGCAATTGAACATGGGGATTGTGATAAACGAGCATGTCTTAAAATTCATGGAGTTTATGAGAATGGTCCAAAGTCTAAACCTTGTGTGAGCATTATCAATGTCGTCTCTGCATTGTCAAGCATAGCAACACCAGTGTAGCTGCCACCATTACACTCATGGACCCGAATGACCAAAGCCCACCACCACCATAATAACAACCTCTGCTCGCAGCCTGAATAATACACGACCTCAAAATCTTAATTGTCAACTTGAAACGCTTCCTAAAAATTAAACAAAAGAACCAAAATATAAACTGCAATACACCATGACAAAACAAAGAACAAGAATACCCCTTTTGGGTAGACAGTAAAGAAGAAGAACAAATGACCCAAAGAACCAGTAGAAAGAAACAAACAACCCCAAATTCTTAACTAAATCCAAAGAATAGATAGGGCATCAGCTTGTTTTCCACTTTTGAGGTCACGATTGGATATGAGGATGGGTGGAGGTTGAGAGTGGCGTTGAGGTTAAGCCTACATGTCACGACCCAAACTGGGAGTCATGACCGACGTTAGAGAACGAGAGTTCTTTCGAATTCGGAACACATAGCAAGTCTCAAAAATAAAAACATGCAATAAATAAAATAAATATACATTAGAATTTAAATCTCAAATCCATATGATAAAATAATCTCCTCATATCATAAAATAAAATATTTTATTACACTATTTAGAAAATAGTCTCTAAATTAAAATCACAATCAATAAATATAAATACAACTCACAATTGATACAAATACAACTACTGCAGTTTCTAGAGTACAATATAAAACTAGGTAGATGATTTACATAATAGAGCCGGGTGGAAGAAATCCGGCGGATAGATCTACTGCTGAGGTCTGAAAAAAAAGACTCTTCTATAAAAATATCAACTGAGGGGAGTCAGACCTCACTGAATAAATTGTTATAATATATGTACACACATCACCTATATGACAAATGCAATCAATTATATGTATATAATAAATATATACATGCAAACAATTCACACAGATGTTGAAAATCACTTTATTTCATGATACTGAAAAATATAAGTTTTAAAAAAAAAAGAACCCTAAATGATCGCAACCTCAATTAACAATAGAAATCACTTTAGCCATACTAGCTCACTTAAGTCTAAATAAATTGACTTAATCCATCTAGATAGTAGACTGGCCCCGAGACACTAAGTCGACCGAGCTCCAGCAGTCTGACTGTCAGTGTGATTAGCCCCAAGACACTGGGTCAACCGAGCTCCAGCAATCACACCTTCAATCACATCAATCTCAATCATATCAATCATGTCATATTTCCTCAAATAAGTTAATAATTTATCCCTACGATCTATCGCACCAGTACGTACTCGGTCATAGTGTTGCCCACTAGGTTGCATATTCTATCGATATCCTTCAATTTAAAAATAAACATTCAATCAAAAATAAATAATGTAAAATGACATTCAAAATAATAGAATATACCATATATATACCAGAAATATGTCTAAAATAAAGTAAGTATATTTCGAGTATATATATGTCAGATAAGTTCAAATCAATCATACAATATACTAAAATAAATCATTAATATACTAAAACATGCTAGATATATTTATTGAAGATAAAACATGCATTTATTTAGAAATATATTAAAAGTATACTAAAAATATACCTAAAGTATACTAATCATTTATTAAAGCAATTTATGAATAAATTCAATTAAAACATGTGTTTCTAAAATATGCAACCTAAATGCAATGTATATATAGAATAACAACTCACAGGTGTGCGTTTCTCGAGACTGGTCTGACATGCCTGGTCCGCTAGGTCTTGATCTCGATGCAACTAAATAAATAAAATGATCACAAAAATCAGAATAAATCTAACTTAACTTCTAGAGACTCGATCTAGGATTACTAAACATAGATAGACACAAAATTGACCCAATGTCACGTTTTATGAGAATTTTACCGAAAATTCGGCAGAACCTCCTCTGTAAAATGGATATCTCTCTACTAAAAAGTAAAGTCGGTCCTGTAAGAAAAATACACTTCTAAACCAGAATTCACAAAAATCCTCGGTGGGGAAATGAACTACAAAATAATAATCAATCATAAGAATTCTCGTTCCCTAGCATCGGTCATAGCCTTCAGTTTGGATCGTGACTGCTCTTGTGCACTCTCTGCTACTGTCTCTGGCTCTATTGGGCTGGGCCTCTCTGCTAACTACTCGAACCAATCTGAAAACTCGAGTACGGAGTAGTCTGAAATCCACCTAACTGAGTGCCCAACTGGTAATAATCAGGCATAGCTCTTTGCCTGACTAGTCTCAGCTCAATCTCCTTGGCCAATTCTGTCACTAACTCTAGAGTAAGGCCTGCTGTAGGCATACCAGCAAATGCAGAACCCAAACCAGTGACATAAGTAGTAACTACAAAATACTGATCCCTCATCAGATCCTTTGCATATCTGCCAAATCAAAGAAACTCTCTGGTGTAGTCCTTAATAGATCTGTCACCTTTGATAATACTAGTCAGTCAGAGTCTGTAGCTCATACGGAGTGGCTCTAGGCAGAATCTCCTCATAAATCGCTCTCTGAACTACGCCCAGGTCATTGTCATCATGTATGGCTGAACCATCTGGATGAATCAACCCAAGGCTGGTCCTTCTATTGATAACTCAATGATCATAATCCGTTGGTACTCGATGTGAGCAGTCCAAGTCCTCATCTCGATCGCATAAAGGAAATTCAATGGGTCAAAAGTCCCATCGAAGGTTATACGATCGACTCTGGCATAGAATAGCGTTGCCTCAGGGTCAGACATACCCTACTGATAAACAGGCTGAACAGACGGTGCAATTGGAGGTATTGGAATATCCTCATAATCAGACTCTACATGTTCCTTATCCTGTAGCTCTCTCTATCTACAGCGACCTGCCGCTCCTCGAGGTCTACTCTACCTCGACCTCTGCGCTTAGCTGGTGGCTTAGGAGGTTAAAACCTCATCCTGGAAGGACTCATTCTCAACGACCGGTGGAGCGACACGTGCTCGTCTCCTTATTCTGAAAAGACAAATAAAAGGATTTAGAAAAAACAGCCAACTAATGGTAATGCAAAAAACTAAATAAAGGAATACTTATCAAAGACATACTTGAACCTAATTAACTGCAGTAGTTTCAAAAGAAAACACAACTCAGAAAAACTAGCTCCACAACTCTAACAACTAAGGCCCTAATACAAAACTCCGCTTTGATACCAACTTTGTCACCACCCAATCGGGGGCCATGACTGACACTAGGGAATGAGAGTTCTTTTGAATCCGAAACTCGTAGTAAGTCTCAAAAATAAAAACATACAATAAATAAATAAATAAATATACATCAGAATTTAAATCTCAAATCCATATGATAAAATAATCTCCTCATATCATAAAATAAGATATTTTAATACACTATTCAGAAAATAGCCTCTGAATTAAAATCACAACTAGTAAATATAAATACAACCCACAACTGATACAAATACAACTATTGCATTTTATAGAGTACAATATAAAACTAGGTAAATAATTTACATAATAGAGCCGGGGTGGAAAAAATCTGGCTAATAAGTCTACTACTGAGGTATAAATAAGAAGATTCTCCTGTAAAAATATCAACTGAGGGAAGTCAGACCTTACCGAGTGAATTGTTATAATATATATACACGCATCTCCTATATGACAAATGCAATTAATCATATGTATATAATAAATACATCTCTTTACTAAAAAGTAGAGTCAGTCCTGCAAAAAAATACACTTTTAAATCAGAATTCACACAAATCCTCTATTGGGATTCCAAACTACAAAATTCTCTAACCGAGGTCCACAATTTACCAAAATTCAACTAATATAATAAAATATATTAAAAATAAATAAATACCCTCAAAATATCAAAATATAGCATATGTAACATTAAAACACCAAAAATAAATTATTTTTTCAATAATTACTTAAAAATCCTAAATAATAATATAATATTATTAAAAATCCATTTTTCTAATAATTACACAATTAATAATAAAAATTAATTTTATAAATCCAAATAATTTAATTAACCCAATAATATATCAAAAGTTCTAAAAATTCATTTTATTATCCAAAATAATATATAATATATTATTTGAAAACAATTTTCAAAAATTAGTTTTTAATAGTTAAAAATAGTAAATAATTTGTAAAAAAAATCATTTTTTACCTCAAATAATATTAAAACCAATTAAACATAATATTTAACTAAAATTATTACAAAATTACACAATTAACCCTAATATTCAAAAATACACATAATATACTAATATTTCTAAAAAATTCAATAAAAATTATATAAATACATAAAAATTATTTTCTTAACATATATCCCATTATTATCAACAAAAACATATAATTAGCCAATAATTTCTACCAAAATATATATGTAACCTAATTTTTTAAAATTGACATAAACTAAAAATAATTATAAAAATTACAAAAATTATAAACTCAACTCTAAAATTAATAATAATTAATAATAACACCAAAAATCACAAATTTATAATTGTAATAATTAATTTACTTAAATTAATAAAATAATAATAAAATATTCAAAAATTCACAAAAATAAAAATAAATTCCAAAAATCACACAAAAATTCATGGAGGTAGATTAAGCTACTAGAATCAACATTTGTAAAAGGATTTTGTGTGAATCAAATAATATCAAGCTAAAAAAAATTTGAAACCCTAGGACTCACAAACTAAAAATCCAAAAAAACTCAAGAAAATGGAAAATTTAGCTCAAACTAAGCTTAGATTAGTGCTTAGAAGCGTGAGAGGAAGAGAACAAGACCAGAATCGTGAAAAATGGTGGCCGGAGGTGGGTGGAACGACGCGAGAAGCCACTGTCGACTCTACTGCTACTTCCGCTCGTTGACGCTGTCGGAGAAGAAGGAGGAGGCGGCGGAACGAGTGGAGGTAGCTGGACGATGGTGAGGCACACCGACGGTGAAGAGAACAGACAGCGAGTGGAGGAGAAGGGAGAAGTACAGTGTATTTTACGTGAAAGTTTATGTTTTTATGTATATATGTATACATGTTTGCTTGATTATGTGATTGAATGTGTATATATATATATATATATATATATATATATATATATATATATAAAGTATTATTATTAAAATAATATGGTCAAATTTATGTATAGTCAACACATATGTATATATACACACTATATACATATAAAATACACATGCCTAACATTATATATATGCACGTATAAATAATATAAACCCTAATTATTATAATATATAATTATAATACCTAAAATAACAATAGAAATAAATAAAATAATTTATTAACTAAATAAATAGAAAAATTTAATAAAACAATAATAAAAATAATAATATTATAACACTCATGCAAATTAATCAAACAAAATAATATATTTACATAAAAAAATTTATTTAAATATAATATAATAATAATCAATCATAAAATAATAAAATAATTAAGAATTTAACTTTTAATTTTTTATTAACACTACTTATATCATTTTAAAATAAAATAAGTTAAAAATATAATTCATTACACTACATTTGAGTTTACTCTCTGATTACTAGAAATGCTTACGTCGGTGGTACCAATGACACCGCTGACTTCGATGACCTTTACGGCGGTAGCAGATTTTTGGAAGAAGGGAGCGAGAGTCATGAGGTTGGGGATTCAATTCCAATGCTAGGCAATTTGATTTTGGTTATAGGCGTTAGGCACTTCCGTTTGTTTTTTTTTAACATTTTTATTAACAGAAATACAGTACAAAGGATATTATTATCGTTTCATACCAATAACCCACATGTTTCACATGTGCAAAGGCCATGTCAGCGAGTTTATTCAACATTTCTAACATCTCAACAATTTTTAACCGACAACTATTTGTTACCTATAAAAAACATTTAATTGTAATTCTTTATCACACTTACTTATAATAAATAGAAGTTGGGAAACTCATTTTTTAAATTTTGACAAGTTGAGATACCAACGGCTATGTGGAGAGATCTGAAATTAAATTGCTTAACCCGTTCTTAAACACAACTTCTTATATCAAATTCTTAATTATTCGAAATTATGAAAAAATTTTACTAATAAAAATAAAATTTATTAAATTTACTTAAAATACCATTGAATTTCATAACTTATTTTATTTTAAAAAAAGATTTTGGTTATCTAACAGATAATTTTTTTACCAAAAATTAAAATATCAGTAAGCACACTTCTGGGAAAGAAAACAATAACAACTCATTTCTCACTTTGGGCCTGAGAGGAAATGTTTGGTTCGACTTACCTTTGTTGGATTTTTTTGGGCTTTAGGGAAGAGTATTATTGAAGTCCAACTCTCTCATATAAATTGGCCTAATGCATAGTTTCACCCCTGAACTTCATATGATTCACTTTGACACCCATCAACTTGTATTGTTTTCCATTCAATTTGTAGATTTTTCTTTTGAACATTTTCTACCCATTAATGTTTAATTTTAAATTCAATTTAACTCATACAATATTGAAATAGAAAAATATTTTATTTCAGGTGATATTAATCATAAAAATTACTATAAATTAGTTTCAAAATAATAAAAATAAATTAAAAAGTAAAATAAAAAATTAAGAAAATTTTATTTTAATTATATTATCTTTTTTAGTTAAATATTGTTTAAGTTTATATAATTTTTTTGGTCCATATCAACCATTAATCTATAAAATACGATAATTTTATGCATTATAGGGGTTAAATATGTTTAAAATAAAAGTTTAAATGTTGAACAAAAATAATAAAAGTTGAGAAAGTTATAGAGTAATCATGTAAAGTTCAAGAGTGAAACTATACATTTGGCCAATTAAATTAGTTTAGCTTTTTGTATTATAATTTTTAAATAAAAATTAGACCGAGAAAATTCTTACCCACGCTAACGGTTGGATTTATAACATAAAAATGTGTGTTATATTTTTATTAGTCAAACATAAAGAACTTGAAATATGTATTATAAATTTAGTCATATAGTGAAATATATCCACTGTAGGTAAAAATCTACCTAATTATGTTTATATTTTTAAATTTATTTGATTTTAATATTTGGATTTTTATTCAAATAAATGTTTAAACCACAAAAAAGTTGGTAAAATAGTTTTTTCTAACAGGTGTTTTTAGGTTAAAATGTTTGATGTGAATTTTTTTTAGTAACCATAAATATAAAAGAGTATTTGTGAATCTCTTGTACTTTATTAACTTGAGATATGAAGTTGATAGGATGAGAAAAATATAAAATGTGTAAGTGGCTTAAACATAGACAAATAAATAAATAAATAAAAAGAAGAGGGAGGAGATGAGAAGGAATATGGTGAGCATGGTGTGAACTTACATTTAGAGGATGCAGCACTTTGAAGTGGTAATTGGTAAGATGTCCCCTCCCTTGCAATCTAATCTCTAAAATGGTATAGAGTGGAGAAGCATGATCTCATGATCAGCTCATTGTAGTGTCATTTGATCCAATAAAAACATAGAAACTAATAATAATAATAATAAATAAAAGATTATATAATCTTCAGAGCACATTGTAATGCTTAGACAAAGCAATTGATGTCAATCACCAACCAAGTTGATTCTCAAATTTCATTATAGGTTACATGTATAATAAACTATAATTGATAATTACTTTTATTTATTATATCTAAATTTTTTTTAGCATCCACTTAATCACCTAAATTTTTTAAAAGTTTTTTTTTTTAATTTAAATCACATGCTGGATATTGGATTCTAATTAATAAAATTCAATGTGAATATATTATAAGGGTGATAAAAGTTTTTAAACAACTAATTTAATATGACTATATTTACTATAACTCGAATTCAATATATCATTTAAGCAATAATTATTGGCAATTTAATTTTAATTTTAGAAAAAAATTTAAAATTATTTTTAGATAAAATTTTGTATATAAAATTTCAGAATAAACTATTTATATTTAAATGCAAGAATGATGTCTTTGAAATTTCAAGCTAATGAGTGTAATTGGAATAATTTTAATATGTATACAATAAGAAAACATAAAGTGTTCTTATCGGTAATGTGGAGTTATAACAATAAGCAATTGAACTATGATTTTGTTAATTAGAAGGAGACCAAAAGTATTATAAAACAAGCAAAGATTGGATGGATGGATGGATTGATGAACATACAAAATAAAATATAACTCTTTTTTTTATCACTAATATTTAAAATTTATTAAATTCTAACTAATTTACTTTAATTTAAATAAAATTATAAAAATTACAAAAAATTTCTAATAATAAATTTGATATAAATATATTAACTAAAATTTAAAATCTCATTTAAACAAAAATACTCAGCACATTTTGGTAAAATACAATTACATTTTTGGTTCCAAGTCAGCGTATTCAACCTCTTACTTACCATTTAAGAAAGGAATTTCCTCAAAACTTTCTTCTTCTTTTTTTTAAATCTTTTTTTCTTTAAATACAATATAGCATGTGATTTCATAAAATTTATTTAAAAACATAAAATTCAGATATTTTAAAATTTATTATAAAAGCTTAACCCCATTTTGAAATGAGGGAAAAATGAATGATAAAAAATATGAGAGCAAAATAACTTTTTAATAGTTGGTTTAGGAAAAAAAATAAACAGAGAAAAGAAAGTTAAATTTATTTTCTTTCAAATTTATTTTATTTTCTATCTCATCTTATCTTTTTAAATTTGAGAGAAAATTAAAAAAATGGAAGAAAAATGTATTATAATAATTAATTTTATTATTTTACTTTTTATTTATAAATAAAGAAATATATTTTAATTTAAAAGTACAATAATAAATATATAATATATATTTTAATTTTTTAATAAAAAAATAAATTTATTTTCTTTTCACTTTATATTATATTCTCTACATCTAAACATAAAAATAAAAAAAATAACATTATTTTTCTTTATATGTTATTTTATTTTTTTCTCTCTTTTTCTCCTTTCTAACGCACTCACAAGCCAGCCTAGTCGGTCCAGTCGAATCGACCTACCCAGTAAAACTTTGAACATATCACATATGTAGCACTTTAAGTCTGATATTTTTATGGGTTTTTTTAATATATTTATTTATTTATGTGCTGTAATTCAATTAACACCACCGTCCATACGACTTTACATGTAGACGTAACGTAGGAACATAGAAATCTTTTTTATTCATCGCATGTCCCGTCCTAATCTATTACACTACTCTCACCTGCACAGCTATCTACTGCAACACTACGCCCACATTAATCATGCAACCCTAGCCGCTCGTTCTACAATCCACTTCCCAATCGCCATCACGTGTGTTGTCAGACTCTCCATAATATTTCATAATTTATTTTTAAAATTTTAATATATAATTTATATTTTTAAATTCGGTTAAACTAGTAAATAGTTTATAAAAACCAATTGAAATCATAAGTTTAGTTTATATTCAACTTAATTATAAATAAATTTATTCTAAACTACTTAATATTGGACTCAATTACACCCTACGTATGGAGCGAATTTGGATCCATTTTATTAAGAGAGAGTTTTAGTGTAGATATTATTATTTTTCTATCCAATAGACTATGATATAACTTTAGTTAGTAATTCATTTTTTATTTTTTATCAAAAAAAAAAAAAAAAAAAAAGAAAGAAAGATATTCTTCATTTGACATCAAAAGATCTGTAGTGTGATGTTAGGTAAGTTTTGAACCGAATACATGAGAAAGTTGGTAAATTACCTATAATAGTTTAGGAGACATAATGGTAAAAAAAACTATATTAAAAAAGCATATGTCATATTATAATATTTTATTTATTTTAAATATATTTCTACTTATCTTCTTTAAATAAGGAGAGTTAATTTTTTTTTTCATTTTTAGCTTGAAATTACATATATTTTTTATTGATTTATTTTTTAAATAAGTGGTTATTATATATAATTTTAAATTTTATTTTATTTTTTGTGATTTTATTATTTTATTGCGATGTTTAATTTTTCATTCTATTGTTACAACTTTTTATTTTTTACCGTCTTATTGTAATATTTTATTTGTGTGTGAGTGATTTAGACAAGTAAAATATATTTAATCAGAGACAATAAATCATATTATAATTAGTATGTTGTAGAATTTGAGTAATATGTATTCTAATAATTATAATATTATCAAATTTATAAACTTTAAACTTTTTTATTATGCTATTAACCTATATTATTTAATCATTTATGATTTTTAGTGAATTTGTAAGTTTGAATCAATAATTTTTTTAAAAAAAATATATATTACTATTTTTATATTAAATTATTTCATAAATATTAAAAATACTTATTAAATATTACATACTTATTATATATATACATAAACACACAAAATAGTTATAAATATTAAAAATGCTTATTCAATATTAATTAAATAAATATAACATTTAAAATAAAATAAAAAAAATTACATACCTATATAAATGATGTTTTATTATTGCATTGATGCACACTTAGACAACTAAAAATGATAATAAATGTTCAAAAGCTAAATCTAACTCAATTGGTAAAATATTAGACTAATGAATTAGTTTATACGTCATTAAAGTCATTAAATAGAACGTACCGACTATTAAAAAAAAGTCTATTAATGGTAATATTTTTTATTATATCATTATTGATTTTATTTATTTGTTTAATTTTCAATCAATTTTTTTAAAGAAAGAAATCTAACTCAATTAATATTACAATATACTTGATAAAAAAGCAAAGTGCATAAAGAATTATGAAGAAAAAATAAAAACTAATTAAATATAATAATTATTATGAATGTGAATGAACAATATATTGCTTGTGAATGAACAATATATTGCTTGTGAGAGAATAGTTCTCAAATAGTGAAAAGAAAATCTCTATATAAAGGGATTGAAATTCATTAATGAGAATGTTAAGATTAAGAAGAAGAAAAGATAGATTACTCTCCAAATTCTTTCAATATTATAGTTCTCTAAATTCTCTCCAAACTCTTTCTAAATTCTCTCAAAATCATTCTACTATAAAATATTTTTCTTCTAGTTAAATACTACTAAATTCAAGTTTAGTTCTATAACAAAATAAGTAATTCAATTTTTATTTCACAACACGTTATCAGCACGAGGAGCTCTCGATCAAAACAATAAGGTACATATTTCTTAATATTTAATATTTATGAATATATTAGTTGATTATATATTATCATGGATGACTATGTCTCCTACTAATTTATATATTTATATTTATTTCTTCAATCTAACTTTATATTAATTGTTATTTTTATTTTGTTTTACTAACTACACCATTGATGCAAATATTACTAGAAATGGTTTTAACCTTATGGATGGCTATGCCTCCTACCAATTTATATTTATGCACATTTATTTTTTATTATTTATGTTAATGGAAGGCTATACCCCATTTTATATTAATGGACGGTTTTGCCCCATATTTATACATATCGTTATGTTAACTCACTTGCTATAAATAATCATATCAATATTATTTATTGATTTTACTTTATATAATTTATTTCTCAATATATTATATTAAAAAAAAAATTCTAACGGCTATATTTTTATTATCAACGGTAATATAACGGTAATAAACGACTATATTTTTCATTATAAATAGATGAGCTATAAATGTTATTCATTCACACAAATTCATACATTTTCTCTTTCTCTCTTTACTCTACATTGTAAACATGATTTGGTATATTTATATTTGTGTTTTGATCATGACTATTATAATAGTTTTAGGAATAATTAATATGGAAAATGATTTTCTATTTGATATAATTTTAAGTATTATTGTATCATTTTTTGTACCACTATTATTTCTTGCAATATTCATTCATGATATAATTAATTAGTAAATTCTGATCATGTTTGATTTTTTTTAGTAGTCATCAAATTTATGAATTCTAATTGAGTTATTTTTTTTATTAGTTATCATAATGACAAATCTAGCAAAGCTTGAGTTCGTTGCTCTTGACATCACGGGAAAAAATTATATGTCTTGGATTCTAGATGTAGAGATGCATCTTCAATCAATGGGGTTAATTGATACCATAAAAGAAAATAATAACACCTCATTGCAAGATAAAGCCAAGTCTATAATTTTTCTCCGTCGTCATCTTGATGAAGGATTAAAATGTGAATATTTGACTGTCAAAGATCCAAGTGTTCTTTGGAAGGATCTAAAAGACAGATATGATCATCAAAGAGATGTAATACTACCAGTAGTCACTGATGAATAGAGAGCTTTACGCTTTCAAGATTTCAAAAAAGTGAGTGACTATAATTCTGCAATGTTCAGAATAGTATCACAATTAAAATTCTGTGGACAGACAGTCACAGATGAGGATATGATGGAGAAAACTTACTCCACATTTCATGCATCAAATGTTACACTGCAACAACAATACAGGATGCAGAGATTTAAAAAATATTCTGAACTAATTTCATGCCTACTGGTAGTTGAGAAAAATAATGAACTCTTGATGAAAAATCATCAATCCCGTCCCACTGGCTCAATAGCATTTCCAGAAGCAAATGCTACAAATTATTCCAGATATAAAAATTACAATAGCCGTGGACGTGGGAGAGGTAGAGGTCGTGGACGTGGAAGAGGTCAATTCTTTGGCCATGGTCGTGGAAATAAATATAATAATACTCCACAACAAACTCAGACTCAACCTCAAAAGAAGTTAAAATCAGTCATCAGTGGTGTTCAAGAAAGGCCTCAATATAAGTCTGAAACTATGTGTTTCAGATGTGGTAGTAAAGGACACTGGTCACGAATTTGTCGAACACCACCACATCTTTGCCAACTTTATAAGGCATCATTGAAAGGCAAAGAAAAGGAAATAAACTTCAATGGGCATCATACTCATGTTAATGATACAACTCATTTAGATGTTTCTGATTTTACTGATGATTTTACTGACAATGGAAATTGAGACATCTATAATTTTAAGTATATTGTTATTACTTATTTGATTCTGAAGAATATGTTATTGTTATGTATGTTATTTTTAAATTAAATAAAATGTCCTACTTTATAATTATTTTATGTTTTTACCTTAATTGATTAATTTTGTGTTTATCTATTTTGAAGTTTAATATGGATTGTACTCAACATAAAGACAATATTGGAGATCTCTGCATACCAGATAGTGGTACTACACATACTATCTTGAAAAATAGAGATTATTTCTCTGAAAAAAAGCCCACAAAGGCAATTGTAAAAACAATATCATGTCCTGTAGATCTGATTGAAGGAATTGGCAAAGCTAAATTTATGTTACCAAATGGAACAAAGTTTATAATTGATGAAGCTTTGTTTTCACCAAAATCAACAAGAAATTTGTTGAGTTTTGATGACATATATCGAAATGGGTGTGATACCCAATCTATTACTATAAATGGTAACAAATATTTAAATATAGTTTCCTATGAATCAGGAAAAATGCAAGTATTGGAAAGACTGCCAAAACTCCCTACTGGATTGCATTACATGCATATACATGTAATTGAATCAAATATGGTAGTAAAAGAAAAATCTTATGATCCTTCAATAATAAATTTATGGCATGACAGATTAGGTCATCCTGGATCAGTAATGATGCGAAGGATAATTGAGAATTCACATGGGCATCCCTTGAAGGGGCAAAGAATTCCTCAATCAAATGAAATGCCATGTACAACTTGTTCTCTTGGAAAATTAATCTTGAGACCTTCACCATCTAAAATTCAAAATGAATCACCTATGTTTCTTGAAAGAATTCAAGGTGATATATGTGGGCCAATTCACCCACCATGTGGACCATTCAGATATTTTATGGTATTAATTGATGCATCTAGTAGATGGTCACATGTTTGTCTATTGTCAACTCGTAATGTTGCATTTGCAAGGTTGCTTGCTGAAATTATTAAATTACGAGCATAATTCCCTGATTATACAATCAAGAGGGTAAGACTTGATAATGCTGGTGAATTTACATCTCAAGCATTCAATGATTATTGTATGTCTACTGGAATCATTGTTGAGCATCCCGTTGCCCATGTACATACTCAAAATGGTTTAGCTGAATCATTGATTAAACGACTTCAGTTTATTGCTAGACCATTAATAATGAGAACAAAGCTTCCCATTTCAGTTTGGGGTCATGCAATCCTACATGCTGCTTCATTAATTCGCATCAGACCTAATGCATATCATAAATACTCCCCACTACAATTGGCATTTGGTCAAGAGCCAAATATTTCCCATCTCAAAATTTTTGGTTGTGCAGTATATGTACCCATTACGCCACCTTAGCGCATAAAAATGGGTCCTCAACGAAGATTGGAAATTTATGTTGGGTTTGAAACACCCTCGATTATTAGATATCTTGAACCTCTAACTGGTGATGTTTTTACAGCACGTTTTGCTGATTGCTAATTTAATGAGGTTGTTTTCCCAATATTAGGAAAAGGGGAGAAAGAAGTGAAAAGGGATATTTCGTGGAATGAACCATCATTATTGCATCTGGATCCTCACACAAAACAATGTGAATTAGAAGTGTAAAAGATTGTGCACTTACAAGCAATTGCAAATCAATTGCCAGATGCATTTACTGATACAAAAAGAGTGACTAAATCATATATACCAGCAACCAATGCTCCTGCTCGTATTGAAATTCCAGAAATAAAATCTGAGAATAAAGACACTCATGAGTCTAAAACACGCCAGAAGCGTGGAAGACCAATTGGTTCTAAGGATAAAAATCCTCGAAAGAGAAAGGGAGTAGATAATCATATTGATAGCGAGGAAAATATCCCTGAAGAAATAGAAAATAAAGAAAGTCATGAAACATTGTCATATACTGTTGCATGTGAAATCATAAATGACAAAGATGATCCTGAACCAAAATCAGTCATGGAATGTCAAAATAGGCATGATTGGATAAAATGGAAAGATGCTATGCAGGCTGAATTGGACTCACTAAACAAACGAAATGTTTTTGGACCAATTATTCCTATGACTAAAAATGTGAAACCTGTAGGATACAAGTGGGTCTTTGTACGAAAGAGAAATGAGAAAAATGAAATAATAAGGTACAAAGCTAGACTTGTAGCTCAAGGTTTTTCACAAAGGCCAGGAATTGATAATGATGAAACGTATTCTCTTGTTATGGATGCAATTACGTTCAGGTATCTGATTAGCCTAGTAGTTTCTAAGAAATTAGAAATGCGTCTTATGGATGTTGTGACTGCTTATTTGTATGGATCACTTGATAGTGACATTTATATGAAAATCCCTGAAGGATTTAAAATGCCTGAAGCATTAACTACAAAACCTAAAGAAATGTATTCGATCAAGCTCCAGAGATCTTTATATGGGTTAAAACAGTCTGGGCGCATGTGGTATAATCGTTTAAGCGATTATTTGATTAATAAAGGATATGTGAGTAATATTATTTGCCCATGCATTTTTATTAAGAAAAAAATATCCGGATTTGTGATTATAGCTGTATATGTTGATGATTTGAATATCATTGGAACAGAAAATGAGATCCATGAAGCAACAGTATACTTAAAGGAAGAATTTGAAATGAAAGATCTTGGAAAAACCAAGTATTGCCTTGGTTTACAAATTGAGCAAATGCACAATGGGATATTTGTGCATCAATCAAATTACACAGAAAAGATCTTGAAACGCTTTAATATGGATAAAGCAAATCCTTTAAGTACTCCAATGGTCGTTAGATCACTCAATATTGAAACTGATCCATTTCGACCCTGTGAAGAAAATGAAGAAATTCTTGGTCTTGAATTTCCATATCTCAGTGTCATTGGAGCTCTAATGTATCTTGCTAATTGTACTAGACCTGACATTTCTTTTGCAGTTAATTTATTAGCGAGGTTCAGTTCAGCTCCAACAAAAAGGCATTGGAAAGGGGTCAAACATATACTTCGATACCTTCGAGGAAATGTTGATTTGGGTTTATTTTATTCTAACAATTCAAAACAAGAATTGATTGGTTATGCAGATGCAGGGCATTTATCTGATCCTCATAAAGCAAAATCTCAAACAGGCTATGTGTTCACAAATAATGGAACTGTAATTTCTTGGCGTTCCCAGAAACAAACGCTTGTCACTACTTCCTCAAATCATTCTGAAATTATTGCACTACATGAAGCAAGTAGAGAGTGTGTGTGGCTTAGATCAATGACACATCATATTGAAGAATCTTGTGGTTTTCCAGTCAACAAAAGTCCAACAATTTTATATGAAGATAATGCAGCATGCATTGCACAGTTAAAGGAAGGATATATCAAAAGTGATAGAACCAAACATATACCTCCAAGATTCTTTTCATACACTCAAGAGCTAATAAAAGATAATCATATAGATATCAAGTATATTCAGTCTAGCCAGAATTCAGCTGATATTTTCACAAAGGCACTTCCAACTACAATCTTTAGAAAGCACGTTCACGATATTGGAATGCGACATCTACATACTATGTGAAGGAAGATTATACATATCAACTTGAGGGGGAGAATATCATGCACTGTACTCTTTTTCCTTAAGCTAAAGTTTTTCCCACTGGGTTTTATTTAGCAAGGTTTTAACGAGGCAGTTGCAAAATATTGTTATTCAAGGGGGAGTATTATGAATGTGAATGAACAATATATTGCTTGTGAATGAACAATATATTGCTTGTGAGAGAATAGTTCTCAAATAGTGAAAAGAAAATCTCTATATAAAGGGATTGAAATTCATTAATGAGAATGTTAAGATTAAGAAAAAGAAAAGATAGATTACTCTCCAAATTCTTTCAATATTATAGTTCTCTAAATTCTCTCCAAACTCTTTCTAAATTCTCTCAAAATCATTCTACAATACTACTAAATTCAAGTTTAATTCTATAACAAAATAAGTAATTCAATTTTTATTTCACAATAATAATTAGTTTTTTTTGTTTTTTAACTGTTGAATGGTGCAGACGAAGCATACCTCAGTTCCTCCATCAAAAATAAAAAAAAAGGCAAAAAGAAAGTGAAAGAAAACGAAAAGAAAAAGAAAGAGAAGATACTAGAAGAGAAGCACACCATTACAGCAGACAAAGGAATCCATAGTCGGCGCCTTCTAGTCTTCGCCGACCAATCATCACCTCCCTTTTCCATTTTTCTATTATTATTTTCTTAAAAATATGCTTATTATTATCTTATAAAACCCTAATCACTCCTCGTTTCCTTTCTTTTTTTTCTTGCTCTTTCCCTTTGATTCTTCTTTATTAATTTTTTTTCTAGTTAGATATCTTTTTTTTTGGTATTTGATGATCTGTAGTTCTGTAATTTACTGAATTTGTTTCTAATAGTAATTAGCACTGTTTAACGATGAGAATCGCGGCGGAGCAATCGTCGTCTGGGGTGGTTGAGAGGGTCGAGGATGGCTGTGGTCTCGATAACAAAGATAAAGAAAAGAAGAAGAGTAAACGCCGATCAAATCGTCGATCTAAGAATAACTCTCCTAATTTAGGTAACTTTTACTTCGTTTTCTTGTTTTTTTTTTTTAGTGAATTTAAGAGCTTCAACAGCGTCTGACTTTTAATTTTAATAATTATCTTCATCAGTTAATGAAATTCGCGGAGAGTTGTCTCAGTCTTGTGGAAATGGTACTGGTGCTGCCAGTAAAATAAAGAATTATACATCATCGTCCTCCTCTAGGCAGCCAGATTTTGATGTGAATCTTGCCTTCAGTTCCATGCCCACTATGCATATAAATGAGCATGCTGATCAGCGATTGCTTCCGTCTGATTTTATGGGTGGACAAGCATTTTCAAACTCGTGTCCTGAACAAATTGTTACTGGAGTGTTTCAGTTTGATGCTAATAGTAATTCCAGGGGTAAAATTTTTGCTCCTTACTGGTCCACTGAGGCTATTAATGAGGCTTTAGAGGTTTGTTTCATACTTAATTTCATTCCCAAATGTTTGATATTTTTTAATTGGGTTGTTGTTTGATTTTTTCTTACTTCCCATCTTGAATGTTTGGCAGAAAGGTGATGCATTTAAAGCATTATTTTGTGTAAATGCTCACAATAGGCTTGAGGTATGAATTATGTTTCAGCTTATTTTTGTAATTCTTTGTAAGTTTATTTAATACTCTTTGGTTGTTAGTTCTTGCTTAGCAGTTTGCACATGCTGTTTCTGTTACAGGCTTACTGCAAAATTGAGGGAGTATCTACAGATGTGCTCATTAGTGGAATTGCTGCACAAAACAGAGCTGTAAGTCTGGACTTCAGTAGCTCAGTGATTTTTCAATATTTAATGCTGTTAATTTTTCTATTCGATGCCTAATTGATTTGTCTACAGTTGCAAAAAGACACATGTTAATACTTAAACTTGTGCTGCATTCAATTTGTCTGTTCTAGAAAGTTATGTCAAGTACACCAGAATTACATTTCATTCTGGATGGGCTGGGTTTTCTGATAGTGTGAAATTGATTTTTCTGCCCATAGATGGAAGGGGACATAGTTGTCATTAAGGTTGATCCGCTGGCATACTGGACTAAGATGAAAGGATCAAATTTGCCATCTGTCAATACTTCTTTGCCATCTGTCAATACTTCTTTGGCAGATGATATCAATTTGGCTGCAGAATCCAATGAGATGGCTGATGGTAGCTGCAAGGGCAAAAGTAAAGTGGATGTGGATGTGGATTGTATTGAATCTGGAAGTTTCTGTGTCTCTCAAAGGGAAATTTGTAACGAGGATAGTTCTCATACTTTTGAATCTGTGCATCAGGAACTGAATGGTTCAGTGGGTTCTAATTTTGCTAATTGTAATCACTCATCTGCTTTAAATTCTACAGGGCAGAATGAAGTTGCTAATGGTTTGGGTAGGCTATGCACCATGATTAGTTCACATCCATCAAAACGGCCAACTGGTAGAGTTGTGGCAATTGTTGAAAGATCCTCTCGTCGAGACACTGTTGTTGGTTTTCTAAATGTCAAGCAGTGGTTTTACTACAGGGACGGTTCTAAAAAAGATGCAAAAAAGAACAAAAATGCATTGTCAACCTCTGCTCATGAGTACATCCAGCTTACACCAACGGATCCAAAATTTCCAAAAATGATGGCTCTTGTAAATAGCTTGCCCGATTCCATTAAGAAAAGATTGGAGGAAGGAGATGCAACAGTTGATATAGAACTGGTAGCTGGACGGGTAGATAATTGGGATGAAGAAAGTCCTTTCCCACAGGCCCAAGTCTCTCATATTTTTGGGCGGGGTAGTGAATTGGAGCCACAGATCAGTGCAATTTTATATGAAAATGCAATTTATTGTTCTGATTTTTCGCCGGATGCTCTTTCTTGCGTACCATGCATTCCTTGGGAGGTTCCTGCAGAGGAACTCAAACGAAGAACAGATATTAGAAATTTGTGCATATTTACCATTGACCCTTCCACTGCAACTGAATTAGATGATGCTCTATCGGTTGAAAGGCTGCCCAATGGCATTCTCAGAGTTGGTGTCCACATTGCTGATGTGTCATTTTTTGTTTTGCCTGATTCAGTCTTAGATACAGAAGCTCAGATTCGATCCACAAGTGTCCATATGTTGCGACAAAAATTACCCATGTTGCCTCCCCTTCTTTCTGAGAATCTAGGCTCACTTAATCCTGGAGTAGATAGACTTGCATTTTCCATTTTCTGGGAGCTAAACAGTGCTGGAGATGTTATAGATCGTTGGATTGGCCACACTGTGGTGCGATCTTGTTGCAAGCTTTCATATGAACATGCTCAGGATATGGTTGACGGGGTGATTACTGAGGAGACTTGTAAAACATTGGGAAATTACCTGCCACAGTTGCATGGCCCTTTTGAATGGCCAGAAGTTATTGGATCTATCAAGATTCTTCATGAAATTTCAAAAGTTTTAAGGGAGAAAAGGTTCAGTGGTGGGGCTTTGCAGCTTGAAAGCTCCAAAATTGCTTTTCTATTTGATGAATGTGGAATTCCATATGATAGCATGCTTTGTGAGAGGAAAGACTCCAATTTTCTTGTTGAGGAGTTTATGCTTTTGGCAAATAGGACAGCTGCTGAAGTCATATCTAGAGCTTTTCCAGATAGTGCTCTATTGCGGAGGCATCCTGAACCTAATATGAGAAAGCTAAGAGAATTTGAAGCTTTCTGTTCCAAGCATGGTCTGGAATTGGACACCACTTCTGGTCACTTTCATCGGTCATTGGATCACATAAGAGGAAAGCTGAAGGATGATCTTGTGTTGTTTGATATTCTGATGTCCTATGCTTCAAGACCAATGCAGGTGGCAGCCTATTTTTGCAGTGGCATTATGAAAGATAATATGAATGACTGGGGTCATTATGCGCTTGCTGTTCCTCTTTACACACATTTTACTTCACCTCTGCGTCGATATCCTGATATTGTTGTACATCGGACATTGGCCGCAGCCATAGAAGCAGAGGATTTGTATATGAGAAGTAGAAGAATCTTATCTAAAGAGAGATTGGGGACAGCAGTGGCAAAGTGTTTCACTGGTGTCAATTTTGATATAGATGCTGCAGAATCTATTGAAGGCAGGGAAGCATTGTCAGCTGCAGCATCTAAACATAAAATTTTATGCACAGAATCACTTGCAGATGTTGCTGCATACTGTAATGATAGAAAGCTAGCTAGCAGGCATGTTAAGGATGCCTGTGATAAACTGTACATGTGGGTTTTACTGAAGAAGAAAGAGGTTTGTGTTTTCTTCTCCATTCACCTATGATTGTGCTATTATAAACAAATGTGTGACAGAGCATTGGTGCATGGTTTCGCCATGTATGAGCCTATATGTAACCTACCCATTTGTTTATGGCTTTTTTTGATACAGTTATAGCAAGTGCTTGAAATTTATTTTCCTTTTGTTGTGCAGGTTTTATTCTCTGAAGCCAGAGTTTTGGGTCTTGGGCCAAGGTTTATGTCCATCTATATAACAAAGTTGGCAGTAAGTGGCTTTTTACCATCACATGTTCTTTGGCATGCTTAGGTTGTATAATGCTCTCTCCCATACTAATGTGTGCATACTTTCAGATTGAACGACGAATTTTTTATGAGGAAGTTGAAGGATTAGCTGTGGAATGGCTGGAGGCTACATCAACATTGGTGCTAAATTTATGTTCCTACAAACGTGCACTCAGGAGGTCTGGTTCTGGTTTTTACAAGGAACTTGCTGAGTTTGCATGTGTTGTAAGTCCATGCAGTCAGAAAGTGGAATCTTGCATGGTTGGAGAGGGTGGTAAGGAGTGCAACACCTCACATCTAGACAATGATGGTAATCCATCCCAGCATGGAGATCCCATTTTGGAGTCTGAAATTGATCCTGTTGTTTTCCCCGTCACTGTGCGCCTTCTATCAACAATTCCAGTAGCTCTTCATGCGGTTGGTGGGGATGATGGACCCATCGACATTGGGGTGAGACTATTCGTGAGCTCATATTTTAGCTAAATTACTGGGTATATGAGCTTTCATTTGGAATGGCAGGTGAGCTCATATTTTAGCTAAATTACTGGGTATGTATGAGCTTACATTTGGAATGGCAGATGAAGTTTTTGCAACTGAACAAGTCCAAGGTGATGAAGTTAAACAGAATTTGCACCAACGCAAGGTCTGTTGTAGATAAGAATATTAGTGTATAGTTGAAATAGTTAGAAAAAAGAAAAATCCTGTGGATTAGAATCCTGGATATTTACCGGAGTCTGTTTTACATACGCTGCTGAAACATCTGGCGGAGGGTGTAGATATTGACAGGCTTTTGGATTTGGTGGCTATTTTTTAACAAAAGCTGCTTAAATGGAAAAGGCCCTTGTTTTTGTAGGCCAGTTCCATTATGGAAGAATTATAAACAACATTCGGCAGAGATTGGAGCCAAGTTGGTTTTCTTTTGTTTTTTCCTTAAAAAAAATTATTTCTCTTGTACTTTGAACTGCAGCAGCCCAATACGTTTTTAATTTTGGGAGGCTGGATTCTAGTAGTAGTTTTTTTTTTCTATATTTGCGTTGTTGTAGACAGATGCAACATACTGTACCGTCTGGTGTATTGTTACTTCTGTTGAATAAATTGGTTTCTGGTGTCCCTCAGACTTGGAAGGAAAATTAAAGAGCCATTGCTTCCAGGTTAGTTTCTTGGATGGATTTTACTATTAAATAAAAGAAACCTTTACAGGAAGGTGAAAAACATCACTGCATGAGTTTTTAGATGTGGACTTTGCAGGAAAATGGCTTCCGGATCTTTATGGAAATCAAATTAAAATTAAATTTTAGGAAACAAATTTTCAGGATTAAATCAACATGTGTTGTATATAAGTAGGTTCTTTTAAATTAATTTGATAATTGCTAATGAGGGAGTAATTAAATATTAATTGATCTCTAGCTGTAGGATTTGATTTTTACTGTACATGGATGAGCTGAATCAAAATACTGTTAATGCATTTATGAAATTTAAGGACAAAAGTATCCCTATTTATATTTATTTAACACGGAATTAGATATCCCCAGCAGGGAGAAGCTTTCCGAGCTGTGTTGCCAAACACAGACACGCCTCCAGCAATCCCTAAAAAGAAAACTGGATTTTAATTTGAGGGCGCCAAAATTTCCCTCTTGATGACGACAGCGATAGGATGGTACGGACCATTAATCGATCTCTCGAAAGCTGCTTCTCACGTCGGCGACTTTGTTCAGCTTCTCGTTCTCGTTCACCGCTGCACTCCTGTTCAGGTCTCTCTTCCTCCCTCTCTGTCACTCTTTTCCTGTTTTCCGTTCTTTTGAAAACTCTGTTTTTTCTTTGAAAAAAAATTCAGTACAAGTTATCGAAGGGCAGAGGAGAAGTGATCCGAACAGACATTCAGGTTGGTGATGATACGATGCCGTATTTCTCCGTCTCCTTATGGCAGAACCGGATTGCATCCTGTGCAGTTTCCGGCGACGTCGTTTTGTTGCATAGTAAGAAAAACCTCCGTCGATTTCTTCTTTTTTTTTTTTTTTTTTCCTTTTTAATCTTTGCGATAATCTCACTGGCCTTCAGATGTGAAGATCACTAAATTTAGGAGTATTGTTGAGGCCACAACTGTTCAGTTTTCGTCTCTACATTCTCTCATCCATCCCTATGAGCTATTGATCTCAAAAGGTATTTCATTGTTATTTGAAGATGAGAGATTGTTTTTAAATTATTGATTCAAGCCAATCCCTTAATAAAGATGGGGGCTTTGTGTAAAATTATATATGTAGGTGTAGATGACTTAATTGGGCAATGTCGACTAGGGAAAGCTACAATGGAAAAGCTTGTCAAGGTCATTAAATGGGTGCATAGAGCTGCTCCTTCTCTTTACAGCATTAATGGGTCTAACAGCTTTCTTGTATTTCTACTGATGAAAATGTGCTTTGAGCTATTTTGCTTCATCCAAAGTCAAATTTTTAGTCTGTGTTTGACAGTTTGTATTGCCCCTTTTCTGTTAGTTCTACTTCATTTTCTAGTTGTTTTGCTCATTATATGAATTTCTGGTCTCTCATATTCAACATCGGTCTTCTGCATTTTCTATTTTGTTTCGGTTTCTACGAATTTGAACCCCCACTCGGCAATCAAGTTTTTCATATGCTCATACATTTTTGTGATGTTTGTATATTTTGCTTCTACTTGTTTATGCACCACGGGTGTGTAGTTACTGGAAACAACTTGTAAAGCAGAACAGACAGCTCCCGAGGAACTGGAAAGTACCAGAACGCACTGAATCTCGGGAAATTTTCCTGCTTTCACAAGTATGGCGCCTAAAGAACTCCTGTAAGGCGATTTTTAATGCATCTGTGGGTGAAATTTTCCTACCAATTACCTGGAGAATACTTGGTGATTCTGAGAAGGAAAACATGTTTGTTAGCAGGAGAATAACCAATGTTAAAGATTCTAAAATAGGAGAAGATTTTACTTGTATTGGCTGTCAATTATGTGGTTCTCCGTTGGATTCACAGAACAGGTAAGAGGAAAATTAGTGCTGCTTCATTGCAATCTTTTGCTTCATATATAAACTGGAAAATCTGATTACTGAATAGGCCGTTGATCTTCTAACAGGTGTATGTTCAAGAAAAACTCAGTTCCACTCTTCTGCACAAAAAGCTCAGATCATCTTCATGTAATAGGCTTGATATATAGGCCTTTTATGGTATTGATTTGTCTGTGCTTTTGCTTTTATTTACCTTATATTTTGTTTGTTGTTGAAATGGTAAGAGCACTGCATTTTCAAAGTAATTCTCTTCATCTTTGGAATTTGGTTTTAATTTCCTTTCCATACCGTAGTTGAAATGGCTTCCAAAAAAAAAATAATAATAACAATGAGGTACTCCTTTTCTGTTTTTAATAAATTTCAATGAAAAATTTTTGAGCACCTTTATCTTCTTTTAATCATCATCCTCATGACTATGATCCTCTTCTGTGTTAGAAAGGAATTATGCAAAGATCTTTCTCTATAAAGTCAGTTGCTAAGGATAAAATTCTATCCTCTAAAAACTGTGCACCTTTTGATGTATACAATACAAGAAGAATTGCAAAAATAAAGAAACTCTGCCAGCTTAAGTTAATTTGTTTATTCAACTGCAGTTGTATGTGTGGGATGAATCAGCAGAGCACCTGCCGCTTCTTGTAAGGAACAGGGCTGCAGAGCTGTTGTTTGGAAACATCAAGGCTGACAGAGTTTATTCTTGCTACAGAGGACAACAGCATAGTGACCAAAATGATCACTGTGAAGAGTTCATTCCTAAAGCTACTTCAAAAGCAGTGGTGGATCCGTGCTCACCAGGTGCAGATGACAAAGTGGTTACAGGAAAACATCGTCATGATGAAAACATCAACTTCCACTCGATTTGGTTAATTCTGCTGAAATTGCTGTTGCAACAAGACAAGAACAGTCCATTGAAATTCGAAGTGAATGTGAATGCAAGTCTAGATAGCGAAAATGGGAAGTTTGAAATGGTTTCAGTGTCATTTCCATGCATTAGGACTAAAGGTTCTTTATGTTTGAGTCCACGAAATCATTAAGTTGCAGATTTTTTTGTATAACATTTTTTATATGCAAGTTTTAATGCTGGCAAAATGCTTGAAATACTTTCGGCAATCTATTAAATTATTTCCAAAGAATATGTTCAATTTGATCATAGCCATCAAACCCTAACAAATATATTTAATCGATCAGTCATAGCCCTACAAATGAGAGCCATCATCTCTTTTTAAATGTCAGATGATAATTTTCTCAGCTTTCAATGTCAGATGATAATTTTCTCCGCCCCATAATTAACCTCTGAAAATCGAAATAACCAGCGAAGGATGAAGACTCAAAATGCGCCAATAAAAACTTCTAAACAAACCTTGTGTTTTTATTCAACAATGTTAAATTCTTTTGCTGGTTGAGATATGAAGTTGCGAGACAAACAACTTCAACAGATAATTAGGCTGAAAAAGAAGTGAAAATTGAACCGCAAGTAAAAAGATTAGCCAGTACATCAATCTCACACCAAGCAAGTTGAAGAGCTGTGTACCACAACTCTTGCCTATTGCATCTAAGGGTCAAGGCTCGGATCCTGTTTCTGAAAACGATGCATTTGCTGCCGAATTTTGGGCTTCTAATAGCTGTGCTTGGCGCTCTGCATGCTCCCTTTCACATTGACTTATTCCCATGATAATATCAAGCATTGTGCCCGTTGTGCCAAAAAACACAAGGGGTCCTAATGATTTCTTTTTTATGCCTACAGGAATCGCCACCAATGCCCCTGCTACTGAGAAGAACCACGTGCCTAATGCACTGCAGCAGATATAAACTTTAGTAAGCTCATGCCACATTTTCATTTCAACAACAAATAAGAAATAGGTATTCAAAAAGATGGGATGAGGGGAGAATAGAAAAATACAAAATAGTTCCATGCCACCAAGTATGCATGTGTTTGAACTTGCACATCAATGCCAAATGGTTCCAATGCAATGAATTCTTTTTGTTATTTTCTCCTTTTGCACATAAAGATTAAAACTTTACTCACTTTTCATCATAATCATGCACATGCTGCCATTTTTCCCCAATCATATACAGAATTCTCAACAACTAATGCAAGGATACTGTTTATTATCAATTTCGGCTCGCTGTTTTTCCCTAATTACACACAGAACTTTAAAATAGCCAAATTAAAAAATACTGCTTGTTATCAATTTGGCTTTTTCCATAAGCTGAAAAAAATTCTAGATTTAGTTTATACAATCAAATTATTGAATATCTCATATAGCATGGCTACACTTAATATCATTACTTACAACACCACCAGAAACCTTGTGATAACAAGTAAAACAACTTAAAGATTTCAGCATACTGTGGAAGCAAACTCATATCTGAAAAAACTGGAAAAGGAATCATGACATGCTAATCAAGATTGGATGACCTGAAAGGACATGAGCAAATGTAGTTAACTCAAAAGCAATATCATGAACTTGGACAAATCACAACATCAACCATGTGCATATGAAAACTAAATCATAATATTGATCTAGCAAGAATTTAGAAACAGGAATTACTAGCCACATACAATAACACAAAATGATTTTGCTGGTACAACATCACAAACAACAAACAGCAACCTATTACCACTATCAAAATTTTAGTCAAGTATAGAATGATAATAGTGGCTAATTCTTTAAAGTAATATATAACTAAGCAAATAATAATAATAAAATTCCTTGCCATTTCATCTGAACTAAAATTTCCAACAAATGCTGCATACCAGAAAAACTCAAACAGAAACAAGAAAAAAAAATAAAAGCAAGAACGCAATGAAAAAACTAACTTTGCAACTGAGCAGTCCTCAAGATGCTTAACATTCTCGTGCCCTGCCATTACTGTCTCTCCAGCAAATGAGAGAAGTTTATGATTACTAGCCTTCTTTTATATACGAAACTAGCAACCCACTCCAGCCTGTTTCCTTTTCTGGTCAATTCAAGTTAAAAAAGGCAAGAAAACAGAAAAGCTGATCACCACTGAGAAGCTATTGATAATATACATATATACAAACATACAAAAAAGCAAAACCCTAAAAACTGTAAAATCTTTGAAATGAATAAAAAAGAAATCGTCTTCATTGGTAAGAAGAAAATTTAATCTATACCCATGACATGAAAAAGAAAAAAGATATGATTTTGAAGATCACCTGCTGAAAAAGAAGAAACCCAGTAACTGAATCCGCGCGAAAATCTGAATAAAGTTTTCTGCTTTTTTCTCTCTAGCCACTAGCCACTAGCCAAGACCCAAGAAGGAACCGGCTCAACCGGTCTATTCATTTTGGCCGGTTTGTTCCTTACTCTGCAAAATATAAAACGTCATGTCGTTAGCTATGGCCAATGCGTAACAAAAGAAACGCCCAGCCATCATAGAGAGGGAGTGGCCTGTGCGAGAGATGAAAGGGGTAGGAGGGCCATTGCTGTGCATAGGGGATTTGCTTAGCGATCTTGAAGAAAAAGATGAAGATTTTGTTAAAGAATCAGTTTCACCTTCTTCTTCTTCTATAAAATCATCTTCAATTCTTGATTCCAGTGCCACCTTTCAATCCTCCTCCTCCTTGGATCTTACTAAGCTCTTTCAGGTTCTCTTCTTTAAAATTTTTCTCTATTACCCATTTGTATTAAGCTATTGTTTTGGATATAGATGTTAGTTCTTGGTTGCCCTTGTTCTTTAATCTTTACTTTTGTTTGTTGTTCCATTGAATTGAACACGCTGTTGCTAGAATGAAATGTTATTTCTTCACTTAATTTGGTGATTTTTTTTTTGTTTAATTTGTGGGTATAATATTTTCTTGTCCTTTGCTCATTGATTATCAAATTCAAAACGAGTAGTTGTTTAGTGTGAATATCTGCGCAGCTAATCCCTTTGTTTCGCAGCATAGAGATCAATAATACGTCTCATAAAATGCATTATCAGATTAACTTTTACACAATGGGTAATTAGTTCAGATTTTAGTCGGCGTAATTTTATAAACTTCACCAAAATTGAAGCTAATCAGCCACATTACAGAAGTTGTGTGCTTATTACACCATAAAGATTATAGAAGTAGAGTTTGATTGCACACAGTAGGGTGTGCATGTTTGGGTTTGGCTTGTGAGTAGTCACCTCTTGCTAAAGTGCGCAAGGATGGGACTAATTCTACATTGCCCCCTCCCAAGACTGTACTTTGGTGAATGGTAACACTAGGTAGCTTTTTGGTCTGTATGATCAATTGTGTAGAGGAATTAAGTTATCATATTGAATGAAACAGACCAACAGGGTAATTTCAACTTGTTGATAGATTGCACATTTTGTCTCAACCTTTCGTATGCAAATTTGGGGATCAGGTTTGCAAACAGTTTGGTCAGCCTAGGGTGCACCTAAACTAACACCACGTGCCTTTTCTGCTTCAGGAAAACTACAGCCACTTGAACAAGGCACTTACTGGGACGGATCACTCCTGGACAGCTCTAACTCTAAAGGTAAGATGATGTGTATTTGAGAGCATGTGTGATATGCAGCGAAGCTCTATTTTAATGCCAATTATGTTAGATACCTCCCATGATACTGGACAGCGTTTTGTATTTTCTTGTGTGCGTATGCCTTGCAGGAAATTGTGGTAAACTGCTTGATTTCTGACACTTGACTTATCTCCTGTGCGTCGTATAGCATTAATGTGCTCTTTATTTTTGGAATTTTCCAGTTGTGCACTTCTTTGGAAACTGCAAACGAGTTGATCCAGTCCACCAACTCAAATGTCACATCGCTGTATGAAAAAGTTCAAGAGCTTGAGAAAATTGTCAAGAGAGGAGATTCTGTTGTTGCAGCAGCCAAGGCCATTGATGTTTTTCTAAACCAGAAGGGAGGTTTTTTTGGTGGCAGTCAAAATGTCCAGTAGCTTAACATGATATTTGCTGTTGTCCTTCTGTTTCAAGTTTTACTTGTACAATATATGTTTTTCCTCATCCAGACAAGATTAGGTGCTGTAGCGTAGAATGTTTGTATGGACAGAGATGCAGGGCAATTGGTACATGGTCTACTGGATTGTAACAATTTTTCTTTTCTTTCTGGCAGTCACTGAGTTGCGGAACTTTGCAGTTGATACAATCTATAGATGCTATAGTCAACTTTGGTTTGGGTTGGTGGATAGAATAGAGTTCTCGTGTTACTCCTTTCACTACGAATGTAGATAGCTTCTTGTGATTGTTTTATCCTTGAATTAGATATTATTTTAAACAATCCTATTTCAAGAATTCTGTTCCGATGCTAGTTTTTAGACGACCAGTGTCATTTATTTGTAACTTGGACTTTGAGACAAAGGCTATACCGCGCGACAGCTGCATCCATCGAAGCTGGCTCCATATGGTAAGAAATAAGTATGGGGCTCAGACTAAAGTGCTATTTTTGGCCATTGGATCGGCAAGGGTGTGATTCAGATGGATCAAGAGAAGATCAGGTCTGTTGTTATTTTAACTCTGAATTGGGAGTTGTGTGTTCTTGAATACTCAGCCAATGTGCAAGAAAAGCTACAATGGCTTCTTTCTCATTGTATTGAAACAAGGCTCTTACTTGCACCAACCTGCATTTTCTCATCATCCCAGTTCTTCACTTCAGAGAATCGATGTGCATAATCCATTGATTGCTTAACCAGTCTTACAACATGTTATTGGTCAGTAAGAGAGGTTGCTAATCTTTCACCAAGAACATATCTTTGGATTCGAGAATTATTCCTAAAACTCTACACAATTGAATGTAATGTATGAGATTTCATCTGTTAGTTTCACTTAAAAAATGTGAAACTTTGCTTGAAATTAAAACAACGTATCTCCTTTTCACTAAGGACATCTCCAACCCAAAACACCAAATTAATGTAAGTTTTGCACTAATTGAATGTTTCTACTGTAATTTAATTTCTAATCCATGATATCAATTTTCACAATAAAAGAATTATTCTTTATATATTCTTTGTATATTTTTTTTTATTTTTATTACTTCCTTACTTTTTATTTTCTTTACAAATTATGTCCATACTTTTTATTTTGAACATATTAATCAAATTTAAATATTATTAATATTTATTTATAAATATTATGTAATTAAATATTGTAAGTATATTAATAAAAATGTAATTAAATTATGTACAAATAACTATATATTCATGTGAATATATTATGTACATATAATTCATAAAAATAATTATATTATTTTAAAAAATATAAAAATAATAACCAATAATAAACAAAAATATGAATAATAATAGTTCAAATAATTTTATATTGTTTAATTAAAAAATAAACAAAAAAATTTACCCCATTAAAAAGGAAATTAGTATAATATAAAGTTGAAATTGGTCTCAAATATTACAAATGTAAAAGTATATGAATTATTTTATAATTAACCAAAAAAAAGAAGAAAATAGTGTTTGGTGTTGGTGATCTGTGCACAGCAAATTTAATGCGGCAGTGTTCACCATCATCAATTTGATGCTGAATTTGGCAAAAAAAACCCAAATGTATGCACAAATTTGATATTTTACGCATACATTGAAGATGGCCTAACATTTGACCGCCATAATTTTTATTTAATTTTATTATGCTTAAGCAAATAAATCCCCCAATTGATATATTAATTGTATAATCTAAACTCTTATTATGTGAAATAGTCCTTATTTACGAATTTAAATTTGTATTGGTTATGACACATCAAATAATTAGCTTACTTAAACCATTTATATATGATGACACCTTATGCCTCATTCAACAACTCTTTTTGGATATTAACTAAGAAGAAAACCTATCAACATCCTTTCCTTTGGTGCATCTCCATCTCCTTAAGCTTAAACCTTTTCAATTTGCATCTTCTTTAACAATTATGTCACCATCTTAATTACCATACGGAGTTTTCTTTAATAAATAATATTTTTAAACATATAAATAAAATATAAGTTGATTCTCTTTTGATGTACCTATCATTACCTTTTTGAGTTTCGTCACTAATAATTTAATTATTTCTTCTCTTGTTTAGTGATGGATATGAAGGCAGTGACATCACTAACCTTCAAGTTTAACTTATGCACACTTGCTTATTTTTTAATTTATTGGTATTATTATTGTTAATCTTGTATTAAGTCCAATGACTTGTAGGAAAAATATGTTTATTAGAGTGCTAATAATTAATTAGTAAACTGACAGGAAAACTTGAAGTTAACGATCCACTTGGAAGAATATTAGACATTGCAAAAAAAGAAAAAGTAATGACATCCAATATATTTTGGTAATTTACACTTGTAATTGCAGCGAATGCAGCCAGCAAAAAGGGTTTAAGTGAAGCCTTGAAATCAGTTGGTAAGGATTTAACTCGCTCAAATGATATATTGAATTTGAATTGAAGCATATATAATCGTATTAAATTAGTTGTTCAGAAAATTTTTACGATATATATAATTCTATTTAAAATTAAATGTATTTAGAGATTGATAAATTTTGAATAATAATAATTTAAAAAATTTTAATTAAATTACTTTACTTAAGCTGTAATCAATTAAGTACATATCAATAGAACAGCAGCAGCAGTTTTGAACAGTCATGATCCATTGCCAAAATCCAAAGCAAATAAAAAGTGGTTTTGGCTTATGTTCTACCTATACTTGCTTAATAACATTGGCATGCATACAAAAAAATCTCTGATAATTATATTTTATAGTTTTATTAATTATTTTTACTTACAGATTTACACATTCAAATTAACTTTGTTGAGTTAGACGGCAACCTCTGCGATACGGTTAAAAAAAAAATTGTCAAAACTTAAAAAAAAAAATTGTTAGAAAAATGTTAAAAGCTACATAGAAATGTCACTTTTCAAGGATATAAATCAGTTAAAGAGAATAGGTGAGAAATGTCATAATCATAATCAACCATTTGTTGTTGTTGTTAGTGTTAGCGTTTGATAGGATTGAGTATTATTTTGGTAAAAAAAAGTTATAATTTTCAAAGTTGAGACTTTTTTTTAGCTAATTTATAAGTCTTTAAAATTGATTTTAAAGCTGCAATTTCACACATCAGTAGCATATATTTATAATTTAACTTTAATGTATTATTTTTTCATTACTAGAGTTCAAATGGTTTAATTTTTTCCTACAAATAGGAATATAAGAGAAATAATAGTTCGAACCTTACTCTCTATAATTGAATATGCTGAAGTGAGCTCTAGTCAAAGATTTAATTATATATATTAGGAATTAAATCTTTATTCTTTATTTAGAAAATTATTTTATTCCTCCTAATTAGTGTGTGATTAGGTTTTTCATGTTTAGAAATGATTAATGTATATATAAATGATATAACATCTCTTATGGAATATATGAAAATAATTTCCTTAAATTCTCTTTTTCCTCTAAATTTTTCTCTACATGTTATCAGAGCATATCTCTTGAAATTGTATTCAAATTTTGTATTGAATCCATAAAATTGTATTTTTTCCCCTCTTTTCTTTGAATCCTTTTTTTTTTTGAAATTGAAATCCATCATGACCACTGAAAACACCTCCATTATATCATATGCTATACCAACTTTCATTCAAACCCTTCAAGATAATTCTCCCTTTCCTGCTAGAATTATATTTGATGATACGAACTACACTCTATGGTCCTAACTTATGGAGATGTAAATTGGAACAAAAAATAAATCTAGCTTCCTTACTGGCACAACCTCAAAACCACCTGCGGGAGATAAGACTTCGGAGGCTTGGCTTATTGATAATAACTGAGTAAAAAGTTGGCTCATTGATTCCATGAGTCCAACATTAATGCCAAAATTTATCCGTCTTCAAACAACAAAGGAGATATGAGATGTTGTCTCTAAAACTTTTTATGATGGATATAATAAAACTCAATTATTTGAGTTAAATCGAAAATCTTTCACTACACGTCAAAATGTTAAGCCATTACCTACATACTACAATGAACTGGTTGGGATATTTCAAGAGATTGATGCCTGAACAAGTGCTTAAGGGGAGGATGTTAGTGGAGTTGTATCACTCCATAAACATATTTCTCCACTTCGAACTCATATTTTCCTAGTTGAACTTGACTCAAAATTTATTAATGCTTGGAATGAAATACTGCAGAAAGATCCACCTTTTGATCTTGAGTCTAGTTATGCATTTGTGCGTAGAGATCACAACCAGTGACAGACGATGGAGGAGCTGAAGGTTCTACTGGACAATGTAGTACTTGTAGCGGCTTGAACTTGACCATAGTCCAAGGGAAAAGCACCGAGTAAGTCCAATATGTATCATGTACTCACTGGGTAAAGTTGGACACTCCAAGGAATGGTGCTATAAAGTTATGGGCTATTCAGAATGGTGGGATTTTAATAGAAACCTCACAAAAATGTCAAAAAAGCTGCAATTACCACCTATAATGTCATAACACCAAGTGGTGACCTTGATGAAACATTAGGTATAACAGACCTTACTCAGAACAATATATAGATTATTGATATAGGTGCTATTGATCATATGACAAACTCCACCCATCATCTAACCTCCATTCCACCATTAACCCAATAAAATATTCTGACTGCTAATAGAGGACTGACACCCGTCACCCATGAAGGATCAATATCTAATTCTAACTCTCTTAATTTGGATACTGTTCTTATTGTGCTATCTCTTTCTTATAATTTACTATCTGTTGGTCAAATCACTAAAACCTTAAACTGTACTGTTAAATTATGGCCTAATTATTATTTATTTTAAGACATTGTGACACATCGGATTCTTAGCTCTAGTGTTAAACATGAAAAGTTATACTATCTTGATTTGCATGGTAATCCGAGTTTGAAATCAAGTTAAGTCAATAGTGTTGTTAGAAGTAGCATAGACAAAGAACAAATGATTTTATGGCATCGACATCTTGGACATTTATCTTTTCATTATCATAGAAAAATAAGACCTGAATTTTTTTAAGTATCAAAGACTTTGAGTTTAAGGGAAAGAGCCACTTATTTCATATGTACTGAATTATAATAAGAATTCAATTCCATTTATGACTATTCATTCTAATGTATGGGGACCTATTTGAATTCCTACTCTGTCTGGTGCTCAATATTTTATAACATTTATTGATGAATGTACCTGAATGACTTGGGTATCCTTACTTTCAAACAAGGGAGATGTGTATTCTATGTTTCAGGACCTGTATAACATGGTGGTAGCGTAGTATTAGTGTTAAATTCGAGTTTTCCAATTTGAAAATGGTGAGGAGTATCTTAACTTGGCCCTTAAAATTTTTTGCCACGAGCATCACATTCGTCACCAAAATTCATATGTTGGAACCCCTCAATATAAGGGTATAGCAAAAATAAAAAGTTGAAAACTATTAGAAGTAGTCCGAGCATCTCTGTTTGACATGAATATTCCTCAAGAATACTGGGGAGAGGTTGTTTGATCTACTACCTATCTCATAAACTGAACTCCATCAAGAATTCTTGGTTTTAAAACTCCTTTTCAAAAACTTCACCCAATTCCACCTCTCAATAATCTTGGACCCCGAGTATTTGGCTGCTCTACATTTGTTCATTAGATACTCGGTAAATTAAATCCATAAGCTATCCGATGTATCTTTGTTGGATATGTCAAGCTACAAAAGGGATATCAGTATTATGATCAATCTGCTCAAAAGATGTATGTAACTAAGGATGTTTAGTTCCATGAAAATGCACCCTACTTCTCTTCATTTGAGTGCTCTCTTTAGGGGGAGAGAGTTTGAGACATCTTTAAAGATAGCACTCCGAGTGTCTTACATGTTTCGAGCATTTCACATGATCAGATCGTATGTCCAAACATCTTGAGCATCCCACCTAAATAGATAACTGAAGATAGTTTGAGTATCGTGCTCAGACCTGAAACTAATCAAGATAGTACATCTTCCTAATCAACACCAAAAGCTGAAGGAACTCTGGATGTGCACAATAAAGTAAACTCGTCTCCTTTAGTAACTCCAAATATCGACCATTTCTAGAATAAACAGAGGGATTCCAAAAAGACAATATGATTTGGACCTTAATACCAAAGCTAAATATCTAATTAATAACTTCATATCAATAAACCATTTATCAAAATCACATGCATATACTATAAATCAATTATCTACTGTATCTATTTTGAGTAATGTGTAGGAGGCTCTAGTTGATTCTACTTGGAAAAAAGCCATGAATGATAAAATGAAAGCATTGTAGAAGAACTCCAAATGGGAATTTATTCCACTTCTTGAAGGAAAGAAAATAGTCAAATGCAAGTGGATGTTCACCATTAAACTGAATCTAGATGGAAGCATTAATCAATTTAAAGCTTGGTTGGTTGCAAAAGGATATACTCAGAAGTATGAAATTGACTATGAGGATCATTTGCCCCAGTAGCAAAAATGAATACCATCCAAGTCCTTATTTCATTAAGTGCCAACCTAGACTAGTCATTGTGACAGTTTGATCTTAAAAAAAAATACTTTTTTAAATGGAACCATTGATGAAGAAGTGTATATGAATCCACCACCTGGAACGAGGTACATTGACCGAGTATGAAAACTAAAAAGAGAATTGTACAGACTTAAACAATCACTCGAGCATGGTTTGAATGACTCTTAACCTTTATAAGGAAGCTCAGTTATAAACAAAGTGATGTTGACCATACATTATTCATCAAACAAAAGACGGGTAAAGTCACTACTTTTATTATGTATGTTAATGATATGGCAGTTACTAGAAATGATCCAAGTGAGATAATAACTCTGTAAAGACAGTTAGCAACCGAGTTTGAACTTAAGGATCTGGTTAGCTTAAAGTATTTTTTGGGGATTGAAGTTGCAAGATCAGCTCAAGGAGTTTCTCTCTACCAACAGAAGTATGTAAATATGTAATGGATTTACTGACAGAAATAGGTATGTTTGATTATAAGCCAGTCGAGACTCTGGTGGAAGTCAACCATGGATTATCAATTCGAGAAGGTCAAGTTCCAACTGATAAAACTCAGTATTAAAGGGTGGTGAGAAGATAAATTTACTTATCTCATACTCGATCGAACATTGCTTATGCAGTAAGTGTTATAAGTCAATTCATGCATTCTCCGAGTAAAGAACATACGGATGCGGTATACCGAGTGCTAAGATACCTAAAGTTTACTCTGGCCAAAGGTTTAATTTTTGGAAAAAATAAGTTTTATGAAATTGTTGGCTATACATATGTTGACTGGGCCAAAGATCAAACTACTCGAAAATCAACATCTAAATACTTTATGTTTGTTGGAAAAAATTCAGTGACTTGGAGGAGTAAGAAACAAAAAATCGTAGCAAGGAAAAGTATTGAATTTGAGTTTAGAGGAATGGCACATAATGTATGTGAATTACTCTAAATAAGACGAAATATTCATGATCTGGGACTAAATCATTCGAAGCTTATATTGTTACATTGTGATAATAAAGTAGCCATAGCAATTGCAAACAACCTAGTTCAACATGATTAGACTAAACATGTGGAGGTTGACAGACACTTCATCAAAGATCATCTAAATTAAGGAACAATTGATCTTCTATTTGTTTCTTTTCATACTCAACTTACTAACATCCTCACAAAGGTTGTATCTAGAAAAATGTTCCACAGTTCACTTGGCAAGTTGGGAATAGTTGCCATATACTCACCAACATAAGAGGGAGTGTTGAAGTGAGCTCTAATCAAAGATTTAATTGTATATATTAGAAATTAAATCTTGATTCTTTATTTAGAAAATCATTTTATTCCTGCTAATTAGTGTGTCATTAGGTTTTCCATGTATATAAATGATTAATGTATATATAAATGATGTAATCTCTCTTATGGAATATATGAAAAATAATTCCCTTCAATTCTCTTTTTCCTTTAAAATTTTTCTCTAGAAAATGTATACATTTTTTATGATTTAAACTACTCGTGTAAAACTTAAAGTACCTTTTATATGAATTAAATTCTTACATGAATATCTTAAATTATTTCAAATCTCTTAATATAAGGTTGGAAAATTACAGTAAATTTTAAAATGGAAAATTATGTATTTTTGAATATCGCATGTTATAATAACTACCGAGTCATGAAGTTTTATTTTGCAACATTAATTCATCAAACTTCCAAATAATCATTTTTAATTAGTGACAAAGACATAAAACCTTCTCCTTCAACATTGTTCTAGTGGGTCGGCAAATCAACTGTAAGCTATTGTACTCGACATTGAATATAGAAATATATATATTAATTTTCTTGCTTGTGAAATGTACTTTATTTATGGTCTCTTTTGGTCAGAAATAAAAATAATTGGCAATTAATCGTTTTCATTGCAGGGATTTTATATATTTATAGCGATTGACAATATATTAAAAATGGCAAAGCATATTAAAAAAAATACATTTTATTTTATAATTAATGTAGCTAAGCACGCTTCAGGAGCTTCTAATATAAATAAAGATGTGGAAATTCAATTTCGTCAATAACTTTTATATTACCCTCCCAGAGAAATGGAACCCCACGACCAAGTAATTGGACAGACATCTAAAGAAAAACAAAATAATCATAATTAAGCAAAAACAAATAACTAATTATCACTTTCAAAACCTTGATCAACTACTAAAAAAGTGACTTAATGATTGTAATTAATATAATCACTTTCAGAGCAAATTATGGAGGAATATTAATGCAAGTATAAATCAAAGACAATGGTAAAAACAAAGCAGTGCAAGTCCCTAAATTGTCTTATTTCAGATTTTTTTTGCTTCACCTGCTACAGGTTGGTTTTAATACTGATATTTATGCTGCTGGTTGGTCGATTAGCTGTGCCCTGAAATGAATCATTCTTCTGGGTCAATATTAATATAGACCCGTGACCATTCGCCATCTTAATCTTGTTTAAACAACTCATTAATTAATCTTTATATGTGGTTGATTACTTTTGAGTTGGCCATGAACCAATAATCCATTACATGATTGTGAATATATGTATATGTATATAGGTAATTGAATTCATTAATGGAAATACACCACCAAAATCGGTAAGTTAAAACTTTTTTTTTTAAATACAATAAATTAAAACTTAAAAAAACTGCACTTTAAAAAGTGATAAAGTGATAATTTCTTTTTAAAGACTTTTTAAAGACTTTTTAAAAAATTTAAAAGAACTAAATAAAAGAAAATTTGCATTACATTGCATTTAAAAATTAATAACTTAAATAATAAAGGAATGATACAATAATGAATTCTCTCTAAAAATATTTTAAAAACTACAAAGTTTGAACTTATAAAAGTTTAATTTTATTTGATTTAAAAAGTAAGAAATTATTTATAATATAAAATATATGATTAAATTATAAATAATATAAAATATATGATTATTTGAAGATTAATTAAAGAAAAACCTTTTGATTATCTCAGTTATGCTGATATGTTTGCTTTTAGTGGATCCCTTCAAAACAAAATTGCCAACTAGTACAACCAAAAAACCTTCGCTGAAGCTGTTGTGATAAAAACAGTTGTGGCAATCTCTGCACCTGTTCAGAGTTTTGATTTGCCATCGCTTTCAAAGACAAGCACCTATTAGGCGGTGAGAATTAATTTGGATATATATCGAAAGAGATTGGCTTTGTGTCAACCTTCACTCATTGCTAGAGTGATTCTTAGTAAAGGTGAAACACCTTGACTCTTCCAAAATTAAAGGAAAGGCTTTCCTTGTTGTAAGGACTGAAATCTTGGAAACTTATATCATTTGGTCAAGGTTTTTACCATATGCTACGTAATAATCCGAATTTTTAAATTATTTTATTTTAAAATAGGATATACAGTGTTAATAATTTAAAATAATATTTGATTATTTATTGATTAATAAGTTTTATTATCATTATTTTATGTTAATTAGGGTTTCGATATAAATATTTATTTTAAGATTAGTATTTGGATAATTTATAGGCGTAATATATATATATATATATATATATATATATATTATTTTAAATAGTATTTAACTTAGTGTATTTTATTTTAATGTCATTTTACCTTATTAAATAACATTATTATCTTATGTGTTAATATATATATATATTTGCATGCAATAGGGTTTAATATTTATTTAAATGTGTTTAGTGTTAATATTAGTGTGTAAAAAATATATAAATGTGTGTGTGTGTATATATATATATATATATATATATATTATTATGCATGTGTATATTTTAATGTGTGGTGTGTGAATTTTGTTGAATAAAATAATGAATAATATATTATATAGTTTATTAATTTTTATTATAAAGTTTTATATATATATATATATATACAAAAAAAAAATCACAAAAACCTTCCCCTTCATCATCTTCCTTGATCCCCTTCCATCACCATCACCTGCCATCCATTTCTTCCTCCGTTAGTGTGCCTCCGTGCCTTCCGCCGCTAGTCAGCCAGCTCCACCGTCTTCTTCCATTTTCTCTGGCGTCATTTGGTCCTTATGGAAGCCAGAAAACCTGAAATCTTCCCCTCCTTTGTTCAAGGTGATTCTGGCCACCAAATTTGATGATTCTGGTGCCGTTGGACTCCTGGAACTTCATAGAGGACGATTCCAAGCTTCTTGTCTTGAAAACGTGATTTGGTAGGGTTTCTAGCTTGATTCCATTTTCGGCCATTCTTGAGTTTTTAATTTTTTTTTTGATTATTTTGTTTGATTCATGAGAAGTGCCTTAACAAATGTTGTTCCCCTTAGCTTAATCTTCATCTCAAAATTTTTGTGTGATTTTTGGGAATTATTTTGATTTTTGTGAATTTTTTATTATTTTATTATTTTCCCAAATTAATTAAATAAATTATGAAATTGTGATTTTTGGTGTTATTGATGGTTATTAGTAATTTTAGAATTTAATTTATAATTTTTGTATATTTTGTGTAATTTTTATAATTATTTTTAGTTTATGTTAGTTTTGAAAATTTAGGTTAAATATATATTTTGTTAGTAATTATTGGTTAATTAAGTATATTTGTTTATTTTAGTGAATAATATGTTGAAAAAATAATTTTTGTGTAATTATATAATTTGTATTGAATTTTTGAATGTTTTTAGTATTCTATGTGTATTTTTATATATTAGGGGTATTTTGGTAATTTGATGATAATTTTAGTTGAATATTAAATTTAATTGGTTTTAAATATTATTTGAGGTATAAAAATGATTTTTACAAATTATTTACTAATTTTAACTAATTAATACTATTTTTCAAAAATTATTTTCAAATTATATATAAAATACTATTTTTGTAAATAAATGGATTTTTAGTAAATTTTAATAGGTTTTTGAACTAATTAAGTAATTTGGATTATAAAATGAATTTTTTTTAATATTTGTGAAATTATCGAGAAATATCGATTTTTATTAATATTATATTATTATTAGGGTTTTTAAATAATTATCGGTAAAATAACTACTTTCAATGTTTTAATACTTAAATTGCTATATTTTGGCAATTAAAGGGTATTTTTGGTATTTATTGAATTTTAATATATTTTATTGTATTTTGTGGTGAATTGTGGACCTCGGTCGGGGGAATTTGTAGTTTGGGGTCCCAACTGAGGAGTTGTGAGAATTCTGGTTTGAAGTGTACTTTTCTTGCAGGACCGACTCTACTTTTTAAGTGGAGAGATGTCCGTTTTACAGAGGAGGTTCTATTGAATTTTTGGTAGAATTCTCGTAAAACGTGACATCGAGTCTAGTTCTTATTCTCTGTCTGTGTTAGTAATCCTAGATCGAGTCTCTAAAAGTTAAGTTAAATTTATTCCGATTTTGTGTTATTATTTTATTATTAGTTGTACCGAGACCGAGGCCTAGTGGACCAGGCCCGTTGAATCCGTCTCGAGGAACGCACAACTGTGAGTTGTTATTTTATATATGTGTGCATTTAGGTTGCATGTTTTAAAAATATATATTTTAATTTTATGATTTATGCATAAATGACTTAATAAGTGCTTAAATATATTCTAGGTATATTTTCAGTATATTATGAAATAAATGTATATTTTTCTTTTTAATTAAATCTAGATTACTTTTAAATATATTATTGGTTTAATTTAATATATTCAATGATTTATTTGAATTGATTTTACGTATATATACTTGAAATATATTTAGTTTATTTTAGGTATATTTCTAGTATATATATGGTTTATAATGTTATTTATAATGATATCATGCATCATTATTTTATGAATGAAACGAGTTATTTTTAATGAAGGATATCAATAGAATGTGCTTCATAGTAGGCAGCACTAGGACCAAGTGCGTACCGGTACGACAATAGATTATAGGTTAAATTACTAACCTATCTGTGGATCATGACTTGATTGATTTGATTTTTGTGTGAGGTGAATGAGAGTGTGATTGCTGAAGCTTGGTTGACCTAGTGTCTCGGGGTCAATCACATTGACAGTCAGACTGCTGGAGCTCAGTCGACTTAGTGTCTCGGGGCCAGTCTACTGTCAATAAGGATTAAGTGAATTTATTTGGAAATAAGTGAGCCTGTACGACTAGAGTGATGTCTGTTGTTATTTAAGGTTGCAATCATTTAAGGTTCCATTTGATCCTTCATAACTGATGATTTTCAGTATTATAAATAAAATGATTTTCTTTGCATCTGTGTGTACTTGCCTGTATATATATTTATTATATATACTTTTGAGTGTCTACATTTGACATTTAGTAATACATGTATATATATTATAATAATTCACTCAATGAGGTCTGACTCCCCTCAGTTGATGTTTTTACAGGAGAATCCTCTTCTTCAGACCTCAGCAGTAGACCTATCCGCCGAATTTCTTCCGCTCTGGCCCTATTATGTAAATCACTTACTTGATTTTTATTTTGTACTCTAGACGCTGCAGTAGTAGTTGTATTTGATTCTGTCGAGGGTTGTATTTGATTTTATGCATTTATAAGATTTTAATTCAGAGTGTTTCTTTGAAGAATTGTATTAAGAGATTTTTTTTATGATATGAGTTATGATATCATTTTATTAAAGAAAGTTGAGGAATTTATTTTATTAATTGAGATTTAATTTCCTCTGCATAATTATTTTATTTTATTGCATGCTTTTCTTTTAAGGCTTGCTACGGGTTCTGGATTCGAAAGAATTCCTGTTCCCTAATGTCAGTCATGGCCCCCGGTTTGAGTTGTGACATGCTACTTAATTTTACTATGGACAAAGAGGTTGTTTGGGGATGGGGATCATTGAATTTCAAATAAGGAATTTTGCGTTTGCAAAGGTGGACTCCTAGATTTGACCCGTACAAAGAAAAAACCTTTACCACCCAAGTCCGGACTAGGTTTTATAGGCTACATTAGGAATTATAGGATCCCCAAATTCTATAGACATCGCGCGTAACATTGGAATTCCCTTACGCATAGACAGAGTTACTCTTAAAGGGGATTATGGCCATTTTATGAGAGTCGTTATTTATGTTGATCTTGCCAATCCTCTTCAATATCATATCATACTTGAGTGTGAAAGCTCTCTATTTGATGTGGACATTAGTTATGAGAGTTTATCGTAATACCGTAGTACATGTCATTCTATTGGACATGATGTTATATCTTGCCGATTAAACAATCATAAAAAATTGGAGCATAAAGATTATATTTCTAACCTGTCTAGGGTTGTTCTAGGGTTAGAAAAATATAGAAGGCAAACAAAAATATTCTAGAGGTTGTTCTAGCAGTGGTTCCTATCTCCAATATTTTTAACAGATTAAATGATGTTAATGCTTAGTCTCGGACACGGGTACAAGATCATCAGGCTGTTAAGGACAAGTTTGAATAAAATCATAAGGAGGACAAGTCTGAATCAGATTATGAGGAGGAAAAGTTTCATTTTGACGATGAACTGAGTGGTTATTCTAATGATGATAGTTCACAACATTCAACAGACATAGCTATCAATACCTTAAAGCATGAGTTTGTATCATCTCCATAGGAATCTCAGGCGCATCCAATTGCTATTTTAAAGATGAATGTTGTTAGCAAGCAGTCTTGGGCCAATCAGACTAAAAATGAAAATCCTTAGATAATAGTGTAAGGTAAAAGAAAATAAAAGAAGCCTTCCTCTTTTGCAGTCTTGACTGGTAACAGACCTAGGACTAGGTCTCATAAAAAAATATCTCAATGATTATTCTCTTATGGAATTGTAGAAGAATTGGTAGTGCTCCCATTTAGTAGTCCTTTTTTAATTTTTGTAGATTATATAATCTTGATATGCTTTGTTTGACTGAACCAAAAATCCATTTTGATTCTTTAACTTCTGGCTTCTGGCGTAGTATTAAAATGTCACTTTTAGCACATAATTATTTACTTCTTCTATCCATTCGGGTCATGGTATCTAACAGAATAGGAGCTAGTAATGTCTCCTTATTGGCAAGCTCTGATAAGCAAATTACTGTGCAATTTTCTTTAGATGACATGTTGAACTCTATCACATTTGTTTATGCTAATGTCTTGTCTTCTAGTAGACACTTTTTATGGCAAGAGCTTTCTTATATTTCTGGTCTTATCACTGATAGTTGGTTTGTTATATGTGACTTCAACACTTATTTTAGAGCACATGAAAAGACAAATTCTCCATTATCTAAATGTTCTTGTCTAGATTTCATTAAAGCATTGGAGGATTGCAGTCTAACTTGCTTGGATACAAGGGGCCCTTTTTTCACTTAGATAACCAATTTTCGTGGTAGAGATAGAGTTGTGATTTAGTTGGATAGAGTTCTTTGTAATTTTTCTTCTCTTTAACACTAGAATTGGGTTGAGTGTATTGCTCTTGCCCACCATCAATCAGACCATAATCCCCTTCTTTTATATTGCAAGCTTTCTAATTCTGAATTTCATAGGCCTTTTAGGTTCATGTCTATATGATTAAATCATGATAATTTCTTTATAATAGTGGCCAATTTTTGGCATTCTATTTTGATTACAGGTTGCCAGATTTTTGTGTTAATGTATAAGCTCAAGCTTCTTAGAGGATTCCTGCGTAATTGGAACAAGGAAGTTCTTGGCCATCTGGATCTTTCTATTGCTATTGCCAAGCAGGGGTTGCTTCAAATCCAGTCTGACATTAAGTTGCTTAGATTTTTTGATGATTTGCATTCTAGAGAGCTTATGGCTCATCAACACCTTACTAATCATTTTCAAAATCAAGAAGCCTTATTGATAGATAAATCCTGTATTAAATGGTTGTACGAAGGTGATCAAAATTCCAAGTATCATCATGGTATTTTGGCAGACGTCACCCTCAATTTAGTATCCATAGTATGCTTATTGATGATGCTCTTGTTTCAGTTTCTAATGCAATTGAACAACATATTATTGGTTATTTTTCTAATCTTTTTACGGTTAACAATTTGCAAAAAGATTTTTCCTCTATCTCTTTGATGATTCCATGCTTGGTTAAGGATGACCATAATGCTTCTCTTTTCAAAATGCCTAATTTTAATGAGATCAAAGAGGTGGTGTTTGATTTGGATCCTTATAGTGCTCCTGGCCTTGACAGATTCACAGGTTTATTTTTTAGACATTGTTGGAATGTTGTGGGTAAGAATGTTTGTGATGCTATTTAAAGTTTCTTTTCCACAGGCTACATTATAGGTTATGTCAATTCGAGCTTCATGATTTTAATTCTTAAGGTGCAAGGGGCTAATTCAGTTGAAAAATTTATACCAATAATTCTTAGAATTTTTTTTTTCAAAATTATGACTCAGATTTTGGCAAATAAATTAGCTTTTTTTTATTGGTGAGATAATGGATCCTCCATAGTTTAGGTTTTTCAAAAGTCGCTGTATAGAAGATTGCATTATGGGTGCTTCTGAAAATGTAAACTTGCTAAACATGTGTTGTTTGGGTGGTATTTTGACTCTAAAAGTTCACATTCATAAAGCATTTGATTCAATGGATTGGGATTTTATTGTTTTTGTTCTTCACAATTTTGGCTTTGCAGACACTTTTTGTAATTGGGTGCTTTTTATTTTTCAATATGCTTGAATTTCCATCTTGATTAATGGAGTTCTTAAGGGCTACTTTGCTTGTTCTCATAGAGTGCGTCAGGGGGATCCCCTTTTTGATACAATGCAAATATGCATAGTTATTTAGGGTATTTTAGTTGTTATTTCATTTGATTTTAGTTATGTTTTTGTGTTTATTTGATTTTGTAAATGTTATTTTTATTCCCAAGTGTCTTTTTATATTTGTTTATGTTTTATAAATGTTTTTTAGGCTTGATTGGTATATGGAAAGAACTTTGGACTTTCTAGAATGAAATATGGAGCTTGTGAAGCCAAAGGAAGCAAGTTAAAAGCTATGCCGAGTCGTCACCATGGCATCAAGTCATCACAGAGAGTTTTCATGTCGAGTCATCACCCTTTTTCAAGTCATCATAGAGAGTTTTCGTACCGAGTCGTTACCGAGTCTGTCCAAAGAGTTGCAACTTTCCAGCTTTGAATAGTTTTTGTATTTTAGCCATAACTTCTTCTATAAAGATCTAAATTAGGTGATTCAAATTTTTCTAGAAAGATAACAGAATGATTTACAACTATCATGAAGGAATATTCTAGATTTAAGGTCATATGGATAGACAAAAATACCCTTAAAGTTACTGTATCTACACAGGGTTATGACTATTCATGTCAAAGGATACCTTTCCAATTGTAAACGAATTTTGATTCCTTGTAACCACCTCTAAGGTCTATATATACATCATTTATGATTTGTAGAAGGGGGATTATTAAAGATATGATTATTAGGATTATTATGATTACTAAATAGAAAAACTAGAAGGAGACAAAGTCAAGAAGTAAGAAGGGAAGATTATTCTATACCAAACAAGTGTTAGAAGATTTTAGTAAAGGGTTTTATCTATTCACTTTCTTTATCATTTTTTCTATATTGCAATTGATTTTCTCTTATTGTTCTTTAACTATGTGTCTTGGCTAAGTCTTGTATAGGAATTACAATGATGAATTAAATAAGAACTACATTTCTATCTTATATTGTTTATGGTTTAATTTCAATTAGTGCTTAATTATGTTATGTATGCTTGAACACCATATGTAAATTAGTAATCAAATTATTTATAAGGATGATTGGATTAATTTGGTGGAATGTAATTGAGATTGCTTAAGAATTGGATTTAACTTGGAGATAAGGAATTCATCTTAAGGGAATAAGAATTAGTGTAATGTGATTAATGATTTTCTCTTGTCTTTGCATTGCCATGAAAATAAATGTGGATTCTAAGAGGAAATATTTTTAATAGATGATGAGAGTTTTCTTTAAAAGATTATAGACCATAAGAAGAATTGACTTTAATTGACAATGGAAATTGCCTTTAATGATTATAGACTAATTCCCAACCAACACGTTTATATGATAATTGTTTTTAAGTTCTTATTTGATTCTGAATTGTGATTCTCCCATATATATTTATTATAATTCTTGTTTAGTGTTAGATTTAGAAATTAGTTAGTATTAAGATTTCCTTATTTATTTTGATTATTATTCATGTTCCAATTTCTTTGCCTATCCATCTTAGTATCTATCTGGTTAATATAAGACTATCCTAAATTCCCTATGCTCAACACCCTTCTTGCTCTATACTAAGTCCTAGAGACTAGGGTATGTAATTTGACCCACTTCACTTTCCCTTCTCATTTTTTGTTTGGTAGAGGTTTTATTAATCGGTGTTTAACTCATTTATTTCAGGATTCTAGTCTGGTCCCTATGTATGCTAGTGCTTAAGTAAAATGTCCATTGCATTTCCTTTATGTTGATGACATTTTAATTTTTTGCTAGGCCACTCAGTCTAATATTCATAAGCTTACTCGAGAATTTGAGTCCTACGGGATTATTTCTAGGTAGCTAGTTAATTGGAGCAAATCCCATATTTATTTTAGCATATATTTTACTTCTCATAGAGCTTAATTAATTTCTAATATTTCATGGATGAAGAAAGGTGATCTTCCTTTTAATTATTTAGGAGTTTCGCTTTTTTAAGGTGCTCCTAGGAAAAATTATTTATAATATTTGGCAGACAAAGTCCTTTCCAAATTTAATGCATGGTCTAATAAGCTTCTTTCTATATAGGGTAGAATGGCTCTAGTAAGTTCAGTTATTTATGGCTAATTTTTGCATTCGTTTATGGTTTATAAATGGCCTGTGATATTGTTTAGAAGTTTAGAAAAAGCAATTAGAAATTTTATTTAGACTGATTCTATGGTTACTAAAAAGCTTATTATAGTTAAGTGGGACATTTGTTATGCTCCTAAGGAGGAGAGAGGCCTTAGTTTGAAATGCCTCCATCATCTCATTTTGGCCATGCTTTGTAAATTAGCTTCGAAGGTTTGTTGTAATTTAGATTTTGTTTACACTTTCCTTCATTCTAGATTTTTTAATGTAGCTTCATTGTTTAGATCTTCTCATATATATTCTTTTGTTTGGAGTTCAATTAAATCTTGTACTGTAAACATTCAAGCTAATTCTCAATGGTTGCTTAGAAAGGATTCTTCTTTGCATTTTTAGAAGGCCAATTGGTTAGGCTACTCTATTTTGGATGCAATTGGTATTGTAAACGGCGGAGTTTAGCGTGTGTTCAAGATTTTAGCAACAGCAATATTGTTTAGGCTCAGAACCTTAGGGAACACACTACTATGTTATAAAGTCATAGCGTGGAGAAGAGGAGTTGCCACCTAGGGTAATAACCGGGACAATTTGATTGGTAGTACTCGATTCTCTAAAAGAAAATTAGCACCACAACCAGGAGATTCTGGGAATGGAATACTAACTTCTCTTAGTCTCGTGTTCATTTAGAATAATTTTATAAATGATTATTTCATCCTCTAATTACGTGCAATTTTATTTAAACCCTATTTGACATCCATCTAACCTTAGGCATCTAGTCAATAAAATTACACATAAAAAATGCACTCAAGATCGCATTGTCCCTAAGTCTAAACTATATTAATTTTATTAAAAAGTTAGCTAGATTTACATTTTATTTACAATTGAGAAAGGGACTAAAGGTGGGCCTATATTTTTTATTAATTAGTGAGCCTAGATCTATTTATTTTAGTTTGTCTAAGGAATGAGCTTAAGTCTATTCAATTTTAAAGGAAAGTTAAATTAGTGGGCCTAAGTTTAACTTGGTTTTATTTAAAATGAGAAGTGAGCTTAGGTCTATTTATTTTAAAAGAAATGAAATTAAGTGGGTTGAGCTAAGTCTAGATAAGTTTTAATTGACTAAATGGGCCTAAAATCTAATTAACTTAATGGACCTAAGTTAATTTTAATTATTTAAAGTCCTAAACCATTTTTTAAGTCTATTTAAAGTGAGTTGGACCTAAGCGTGAGCTTGAGGCCCAAAATAATATAAAAAACAAAAAACACAACCCAAAACAAATAAAACATAAAAAAAAAGATACATTTTAGTGATTTTCTAGAAACCCTAAATCAATTACATGCAAACCCTAAATTAAGCTATTGTCACCATTGATTTTAATTGATTTTTACCCAATTAAACTTAATTACTAATTGATTTTAAATGCAGAAAATTAAATCTTTCACTATTCCCACTACTGGGGCTATTGCAAACTATGTACAAAAACTAAAATTAATTAATTATACAACCATGAATTAAAATAACTATAAAGGACACCAAAATGTAGAATAAAAATTAAAATCCTAAGAACTATTGAAAAATAGTACAAGTTCATCCATGACATTTTATGGATCTTCTGTTTAATTCCTAAACATTAAACTGTTTCCTCCTCAATCCCCGCTCAGATATCAAAACAAAAAAAAAACAAAAAATCAGATTAGTGAAATTTAAAACTCAAATCAATTAAAAAAATAAAATAAAAATCATTAAGGAAGAAAAGAATAAATAAAAAAAAAGAACACTGTGATGATCTTAGATGCTGTGAAAATGCCTTTTTTAGCCCCTCAGACTAGGATTTTCATCGTTGAAATTGAAGTATTGTTGATTCTGGATTGGAACTAAAAACAACGCTGGATCTTTCTTGTTGAAAGAACCGTATCAAAAAAAAAAACTAAGGCTTTGACAGAACAAAAGAAATCAAAGTTTTTGGTGTGTGGGGTGTTCTTAGTAGCGTTTAGATTTTAGAATTTTTTGCACACTGCTCCACCTCTTTTTTTCGCAGTCTCTCTCTTTTTTTTTCATCTTTTTTTTCTGTGTGTGTGTGTGTGTGTGTGTGTCTCCAGCCCCCTCACTCATGCAAACTCTTTGCTTTTTAAAGCAGAATCTGCGCGTACTGACTTCCTCAATTGCAGGAACAAACTCATCTCTCCCAAAACAAATTGATAAGGATTTTGATTTTTGAAAGTTATTTACGCATTTTGAATGTGTCAAAACCTTTTTCAGATAAAAATAATAATAAAATTCAATTTTTAACCAATCAAAACATTGAAAAATAGACAAAAAATTAAGAAAATAGGCCAAAAATAAAAAAATAAACTTTTTATGCATCAACATTGTGCAATGCTGATTGGCATTATAGAATGCCTATCGGCATTGTGTAATGCCGATCCCTAAATTTTTTTAACTTTTAATTACCAAAAAACCTCTAAAAATTTGACTTCCTTGTAATGAAATCCTAAAAAAAATATTGCAATTTAGTCCCTAAAGTCCATAAAATCGACAATCAAGTTCAATTTTTGAATAAATTTCATCATAGGGGCTTACGTCGCAATTGTGCACAATTGCATCCCAAAATTGGGTGCTTATAGGTATTCTTGCTTCTTTTTTAAAGCATCTTAAGTCCAAAATTTATGATGTCTATGTCCATAATAAGTGGAACTTATCTCAAGAATTTTGCTTGGCTTACCCTGATATTTATGAGGATATTGACAATATGGTTTTTTCTCATAATGGCAATGATGTTTATGTTTTTTGTCCAGTAAAGAATGGTTCTACTTCTTGTAAAATTTTTTCTCTTTTTTATTGTGCTAACTGTCCTAAGGTTGTTTAAGGACAGGTTCTTTGGTATCACTACTTGCCTTTAGCCAAAGCTTTTTTGGTTTGGAGAGAAATTTATAATTGCCTTCCTACTGATGATTTACTTTGTAAGAGGGATATGGTTTTGGTGTCATAATGTATTTTTACTTAAAAGCAACTGAATCTTTAAACCATGTCTTTATTCAGTGTCCTTATGCCATTTCTATTTGGCATTCTTTGGGTAACCTGTTTGGGGTCAATATTCGATTTACTAAAGACTTTATCAGTTTCTTCAAGGTTATGTGGTTCTTAAATTTTTCATCTCAGATTAGTGCTCTTTAGAGAGCTAATTTTTTTTGCGGTTCGCCACATCTGGTTTGCCATAAATCATATGATATTTCATAACAACTTCATTCCAATCGCTCAGATTTTTCATAAAATTTGTCAAGACATCAAAGAGACATAATCTTTCAAGATTGAGAATATGAACAATTCTATTGCTGATTTGGTCATTCTTTACTAGTTAAAAGTTCAAGGTCTATTTAGAAAACCTCTAATGTTGCTTTCCATTTTTTGGATTAAGCCTCTTTTTCTTGGATAAAAATCAACACAGATGGAGCTGCTCACGGTGCACTGGGTATGTTAGGTGCTAGAGGGATTTTTTCAGATCATTTGGGCTTTATTGTGGCATCATTCACAACTCCTCTAGGATCATGTTTTGCTTTTGAAGCGGAAATATATGCTATTATTATTGCCATGGAAAAAGCTACTTTAGTGGTTCCTGCAATTTTTTGGCTTGAAAGTGATTCAGCATTAGTTGTTCACTTGATTCATTGCAGAAGTTCTATTATCCCTTGGAGCTTACGCAAAGCTTAGGAAAATTACCTTTCTTCTATTGACAAACTTCAGGTGCAAATAAATGATATTTATAGGGAAGGTAACTATGTTGTTGATCGTTTATCAGTTATGAGAATTGGTTTACCTTCGTTTAAATGGTGGGATTCTGTCATGACCCAAAACAGGGGCCATGACTGGCGCTAGGGAATGGGAATTCTTTCGAATCCGGAACTCGTAGCAAGCCTAAAAATAAAATAAAATATATAGTAATAATAATAACCACACTTAATGCAGCGAAAATAAAATCATAATTATCAAAATAAAAATCCATATCTCATATATAGATAAATCCTTTGATACAAGTTTCAGTTCAAATTCTTAAAATACATAACTCACACAAATATAATACATAAAACCATAATTTATTTACAACTATTGTAGTGTCTAGATTATAAAATAAAACTCAGGTGAGCAATTTACATAAAGAAGCCAGGGCGGAAGAAATCCGATGCACAGGCCTGCTACTGAGGTCTGAAGATGATGACTCTCCTGAAAAATAGTCAACGGAGGGGAGTCAGACCTCACTGAGTGAATTACTATAATATATATACATGCATACTAAATGCCAATGCACACAATCAAAAGTATATATATAAAATGTATGTATATACAAGCAAATACACACAGATGCAATAAAATCATTTTATATATATTTATTAAAAATCACCGTTTCTGAAGGATCTAATAGAACCCTAGAATATTGCAACCTCAAAAATAGTGTTAGACAACACTCTAGCCATACAGGCTCACTTATTCCAATATAATCACTTGATCCATTTGGACAGTAGACTGGCCTCGAGACACTAAGTCAACCGAGCTCCAGCAGTCTGATTGTCAGTGTAATTGGCCCTGAGACACTTGGTCAACTGAGCTCCAGCAATCACACTCCCAAATCATTTCTCACATATCAAATAATCAGATCCAATCAATATCCTCAAGCGAGTTAGTAATATAGCCTAAATGCTATAAGCGTACCGGTACGTACTCGGTCCTAGTGCTGCCCACTAGATAGCACGTTCTATTCATATCCTTCATTGAAATATAAAACATTCATTTATAAAAATAAATGATGCATGAATTTAAATATAATAGCAACAATAACCATATATATACTAGAAATATACCAAAAGTAAATCAGGTACATTTCGAGTATATATACGTCAAATAAATCCAATATAATTGCAAAATAAATTAAAAATATATTTAAAAACATTTAAGTATAAATGTTAGATAAAACATGCATATAATTCAAAATATATCTAAATATACCAAAGATAAACCAAAAATAAACCTAAGTGCTAATTAGATCATTTATGCATATTTATCAAAATAAACCATATATTTCTAAAATCATGCATCCTAAAGCATATATATATAAAATAGTAACTCACACTTAGTGCGCTCCTCGAGATAGGTCCGATGGGCCTGGTCCACTAGGCCTCGGTCTCGATGCAACTAAACAAATAAAAATAACAGACAACAGAATAAACCTAATAGAAAATCCTAGAAACTTGATCTAGAATATTAGACACATAATCAAAATTAGGGTTCGAACGAATATCACGTTTTACGAGAATTCTACCAAAAATCCGACAGAACCTCCCCTGTAAAATGGGCATCTCTCTAGTCAAAGAGTAGAGCCGGCCCTGCAAAGAAACACACTTCGAAAATAAACATAGAATTACAATCACAACCCCTCGGTCGAACTCCAAACTACAGTTTACTGACCGGGGTCCACAATCACAGAATATTTATGAAAATACCAAAAATGCCCTTATATCACAGAAATACATTTAATAAGTAGAATTTACATAATTAACCCTAAAACACATTAAAAACTAATAAAAACTCATTTTATTAGAAAAATCGTATATTATATATATAATTGAAAATAATTCACGAAAAATAGTTTTAATCAATTAAAAATACTAAATAATTTTTAGAAACCATTTTTATACCCTAAATAAATATTAAAACCAATTTAATTACATTTTTAGCCAATTAAGGGTAAAATTACCAAAATACCCCTATATATATAAATATACTAAAATTAATCCAAAAATTCACCAAAAATAGTATAATTATCCAAAAATTAATTTTCTCAACATATTTATCAATAATATCAATAATTAAACTCAATTAACTAATTAATTTCAATTAAAAACATAATTAACCCTATTTTTCCAAAATTACATAAACTAATTAAATTCAAAATAAATACATAGAAATTCATAAAAATTCCAAATAAATTTCTATAATTCATTTAAACACCTATATTTATCATAAAACATAATTTCATAATTTAATTAATTAATTTTCGAAAATTAGAAAATAATAATAAAATATTCAAAAATACCCAAAAATCAAAATAACCTCCAAAAATTCTACAAAATTTCACACATGAATATTAAGCTACTAGGATCAACATTTGTTAAGGGACTTTTCATGAATCAATCAATTTTAAGTTCAAAAAATTCAAGAAGCTAAAATGGCCGAATTGAAGATTTAGCTCAAACCTCATCAACCACTTGTTTTCAGGCCAAAAGGAGCTTAGAATAGGGGCCACCGGAGCTCAAGGAGTTGATGAAGACTGGCGGTGTCGAAAATGGTGGCCAGAATCGTGATCGACCGCGAAGAGCTCCACTTACTGCCACCGCAAATTTTGGGCATTCCAGCGGGCTTCCGGCGGCCTGGTCACATCGAAGAGGAAGAGGAAGGAAGGGGGAGGAGGTTGGCGGCAGCTGATGGCGGCGAAGGGTGGTCCGGCGTGGTGGAACGGGAGGCACAGTGAGGGTAGGGCGTCGGGAGAGAAGAAGAAGGAGGGAGGGGCAGAAATGGTAATTTTGCAACAAATTTTTGATTTTGACAATAATATGTATATATATATACTTTACACTATATATTAAAATAATATAAAATCACACACATTAAATATACACCACACACATATAATTTAATATTTTAGAATTTAATACACTTAAAAATAATTAAATAATATTAAAACTAATTAATAAATAACAAAATATTAGGGTAATTAATTAAACCCTAATTAAATAAATAAGTACACATATATACATTATTTAGTACTTCAAAAATATATATATGAGTACATGCAAATATGGAAATCTATTTAAAATAATTAATAGTAAATTATTTATGTAAAAATTTTTCCGAAAATGCAAGTCCCGGAAAAATTTTACATAAAATACTTAAAATAATATGCAATAATTAAAATAAGTTTTAAATACATATCAACTCATAAAAATATCATAATTATATACAAAAATTATTAACGCTGCATATCCCGATATAGTATTAAAATATTTAAAAATACGGGATATTACAGATTCTTACCTACAAGAGGTTCATGATGCTAATGATCCATAATGCCACGGGAAGGGAAAATTTTTGATTATGTACATAAGATTTGTTTTGTTTCATGATTCGTTTTAGTTGATTTTTTAAAGCCTTTGAAGGTTGTAATCAACTTTGTATTTATTCTTTTTATTTAATAATAAGGTTGTAAGGGTCATATGATGTTTGTGCTAGAGGGGTGCTTGTCTAGTAAGAATGTCTGGGTGCAACGTCTAATAATTCTTTCTTCCATTTCATTATATATATATATATCAAGTGAAAAAAAATTAAAAAAAAATCGAAATATTAATCAACCAGCAGTCCTCTCCTTTTGATAAACATTTCATACGAATTAGAAGACACATCTCCAAATTTTGGTTAGGCACAACTTTATTAATTAATTATTTATATATATATATATATATATATATATATATATATATATATATATATATATATATACACACACACATTAACAAAACATAATGCATTTTCTCAACTTGAATAGAAATCAAATTTAGTAGTTGTTGGCTTCTATATTTAGAAAAGAGGTAAATAAACTTAAACAACGAAGTTGAGGATGATACATTTTCAAAAAAATTTATAATTAATTAATCTGAAAAATTAAAAAAAAATAATGATTTTGAAGTTATCAAGTGTAAGGGTGAGTAAAACCGAACTGAAACCGAAAACCATACTAAATACTAAAAATTTTAGTTCAGTTTGCAAATTGTTAAAATCAACTTAATCAAATCAAAATTTTTTTGATATATATATAATTAAAATATTCTATAAAAATATATGTATTTTGTCGTATTTATTTTGATCTCAAATTTAAACCTTCAAAATCACTTTTTTTTTTCTCTTCAGGTGCAAATAAGTGATATTTATGAGGAAGATAACTGTGTTGCTAATCGTTTATCAGTTATGAGAATTGGTTTACCTTCATTTAAATGGTGGGATTCTTACCCACAAGAGGTTCATGATGCTAATGATCCATGATGCCACGGAAAGGGAAAATTTTCTATTATGTACATAAGATTTGTTTTGTTTCATGATTCATTTTAGTTGATTTTTTAAAGCCTTTGAAGGTTGTAATCAACTTTGTATTTATTCTTTTTATTTAATAATAAGGTTGTAAGGGTCATATGATGTTGGTGCTAGAGGGGTGCTTATTTAGTAAGAATGTCTGGGTGCAGAGTCTAATAATTCTTTCTTCCATTTCATTATATACATATATATATCAAGTGAAAAAAAATTAAAAAAAATCAAAATATTAATCAACCAGTAGTCCTTTCCTTTTGATAAACATTTCATATGAATTAAAACACGCATCTCCAAATTTTGGTTAGGCACAACTTTATTAATTAATTATATATATATATATACCCACACACATTAACAAAACATAATGCATTTTCTCAACTTGAATAGAAATCAAATTTAGTAGTTGTTGGCTTCTATATTTAGAAAAGAGGTAAATAAACTTCAACAACGAAGTTGAGGATGATACATTTTCAAAAAATTTTATAATTAATTAATCTCAAAAATTAAAAAAAAAATAATGATTTTGAAGCTATCAAGTGTAAGGGTATATATATATATATATATATATATATATATAATTAAAATATTCTATAAAAATTTATGTATTTTGTCGTATTTATTTTGATCTTAAATTTAAACCTTCAAAATCACTTTTTTTTTTCTCTTCAAGTGCAAATAAGTGATATTTATAGGGAAGGTAACTGTGTTGCTGATCGTTTATCAGTTATGAGAATTGGTTTACCTTCGTTTAAATGGTGGGATTCTTACCCACAAGAGGTTGATGATGCTAATGATCCATAATGCCACGGGAAGGGAAAATTTTTGATTATGTACATAAGATTTTTTTTGTTTCATGATTCGTTTTAGTTGATTTTTTAAAGCCTTTGAAGGTTGTAATCAACTTTGTATTTATTCTTTTTATTTAATAATAAGGTTGTAAGGGTCATATGATGTTGGTGCTAGAGGGGTGCTTGTCTAGTAAGAATGTTTGGGTGCAACATCTAATAATTCTTTCTTCCATTTCATTTTATTTATATATATATATATATATATATATATATATATATATATATATCAAGTGAAAAAAACTTAAAAAAATCAAAATATTAATCAACCAGCAGTCCTCTCCTTTTGATAAACATTTCATACGAATTAGAAGACGCATCTCCAAATTTTGGTTAGGCACAACTTTATTAATTATATATATATATACACACACACACACATTAACAAAACATAATGCATTTTCTCAACTTGAATAGAAATCAAATTTAGTAGTTGTTGGCTTCTATATTTAGAAAAGAGGTAAATAAACTTAAACAATGAAGTTGAGGATGATACATTTTCAAAAATTTTTATAATTAATTAATCTGAAAAATTAAAAAAAAATAATGATTTTGAAGTTATCAAGTGTAAGGGTAAGTAAAACTGAACTGAAATCGAAAACCATACTTGATAACTCCGAATTGATATTTTTGCTTGTGGAACCTGTATGGATGAGGAGAACGAGTAAAGGGGAGGAGTTTCCCTCATAAACACTCCGAAGCTTAAGTCAGTAACGGTATAAGAGAAAATTTAATAAAGCAAATAGGTATAATAAAGTAAAGAATAAAGAATAAAGGAGCAAATGATGATTGCTTGTGATGATGAGGTGATGGAATGATGTCATGAGATGTATTTATAGGAGAAGATATTGCTTAAACCTCTTAGGAATATGATTCCTTAGTCTTGTAGGATTGCTCTATTTAGTAGAGGAGGAGACTTCATTTGTAGAGTAGTCTTCCTAATTGAAATAGACTTCCTTATTGAGCTTTCCTCTTATTCAAGTAATCCTCCTCTTTGGGGGAATATATCCCTTATTATAATAGGATACTAATATGGGTTATCAAGAGCCCCCCCTGAAAGTGTATTCGGATATTTATGTCCTATGTATCCAAGTCCATAAGATGATGGAAAATATCATTGTATCTGCCTAGAGAGAAAGACTGCTTGAGTAACTGCATCCGATATGGAAGGGTGAGCTGAGGTGGCCAGCCTCAGTCACAAGAAAAGATAGAGCTCGGTACCGAGTCTTGAAATCATTATATAAGAACATTGTTTGAAGTGCCAGCTAAACTTGAGTACATAAAACCTATAATAAAAATGCTTTGAGGTAAAAAATTAACTCATTAGTGTGGAAACAACATGACAGAACCAGTCATCACTGGATCTTTTGATGCTCGGTGCAAGGACGCAAGGCTTATGAGCTCTGAACCTAAGTACTACAGAAGTGACTTGAGGGTGCCGGCTTCAGTCGTTGGACTTAGATACTTCGAGGCTTAGATGCTCAGTGCAAGGACGCGAGGCTTACATGCTCAGAACCTTAGTACTACAGAAGTGACTTGAGGGTGCCAGCTTCAGTCGCTGGACTTAGATACTTCCGAGGCTTAGATGCTCGGTGCAAGGATGCGAGGCTTACATGCTCAGAACCTCAGTACTACAGAAGCGACCTGAGGGTGCTAGCTTCAGTCACTGGACTTAAACTTAGTGCATTAGAAGCGCAGTCTAAGTGCCGTATAATGTTACTTGGTTTATGAACTTTAGTAACTCTTTTGATGGCAGCTGCCTAGTCAGAATAATGATTGATGTTGAGTCTGAAAAATATGGCTGCAGATGTTTGATTTTTTGAGCATTTATTATTGGTAGTATTTTTACAAAAGGAAGGATGCTTGTGATCCTAATAGTGAGTCTGAGCCCTTCCAATCTTTTGATTTATCTGGCTGTGTGGCGAATATACTTGAATTTATTCTTGAATTTCCCTTGTTGGATATTCTCTAAAATTTTAAAGATCTGAGGTAGAGTAAGATTTGCCCGAGTGCTGTTTGATTTAGCTTTGAGTGGGAACCACCATTTATTATATGAACATGAATGAGTGCTTGTTCGCCTTAAAACTGCCTGGCAATGTGTCTAATGTCTTTTGACAAACTTTGTGTGTTAATACCGAGTGAGATGATCAGAGTATCCGATTGTTTGGACTGATGGGTGCTTAAAGTAGCATATTCAATAAATACATTTTCCTTATCTCCTGATATACTCTTGTCCCTCTTTCGAATTCATGAATATTTATATTCATTATTTATTTCAATTGTTGCTTGAATGACCTTATCTTTTGAAGATGCTGCCTAAGTTTGTGTGTGCCCAATTTATTGGCATTTTGTATATATACAGCTCCGAGATTATCGTTGAAATTATCTAATTGTTGTGGAGTATTTAAAGCTCTCTCCTTAATCTGTGGTGTTGATGTAATTTGACTATCCAAGAACGTCTATGTTGTTGTCTGAATTTTGGGCATATTATACTCCTTGGCACCTTGTACGTGGTTTAAAATTTATATATTCAGACTCGAATGCTTGGACTCTTTGATGCTCAGACTCAGATGTCCGGAATCCTTGATGCTCGGACTTAGATGTCCGGAATCCTTGATGCTCAGACTTAGATATCCGGAATCCTTGATGCTTAGACTCAGATGTCCGGAATCCTTGATGCTCGAACTCAGATGTCCGGAATCCTTGATGCTCGGAATCAGATGTCCGGAATACTTGATGCTCGGACTCAGATGTCTAGAATACTTGATGCTCGGACTCAGATGTCCGGAATCCTTGATGTTTAGACCCAGATGTCCAGAATCCTTGATGCTCAGACTTAGATATCCAGAATCCTTGATGCTTGGACTCAGATGTCCAGAATCCTTGATGCTCGGACTTAGATATCCAGAATCCTTGATGCTTAGACTCAGACGTCCGGAATCCTTGATGCTCAGACTCAGATGTCCAGAATCCTTAATGCTTGGACTTAGATATTCGAAATCCTTGATGCTCTACTTAGATATCCGGAATCCTTGATGCTCAGACTCAGACAGACCATCATAGAATCTTAACTTTGTAAAAACTTATGCAGCGTTTTATCATTACCCTTTCTTTTATTGCTCCTTCCACTGTTGTAACCTTGCGATGCGAAGTGGATTTTGTAGTAATGATAGGAAAGAATAATCTCTGCAACATTTTAATTTGAATTTATTGTTGATGACTAAATTGGAATTTTTCACGATCGAAAGTTTGATTTGGCTACTTTCCTTGAATGATCGAGCTAAATTCCAAACAAGTAAAGATAATTCGGAATTGAATTTGATCTTTTTCCCACAGACGGCGCCACTTGATAACTCCGAATTGATATTTTTGCTTGTGGAACCTGTATGGACGAGGAGAACGGGTAAAGGGGAGGGGTTTCTCCCATAAACACTCCGAAGCTTAAGTCAGTAACAGTATGAGAGAAAATATAATAAAGCAAATAGGTATAATAAAGTAAAGAATAAAGAATAAATGAGCAAAGGATGATTGCTTGTGATGATGAGGTGATGGAATGATGTCATGAGATGTATTTATAGGAGAAGATATTGCTCAAACCTCTTAGGAATATGATTCCTTAGTCTTATAAGATTGCCCTATTTAGTAGAGGAGGAGACTTCATTTGTAGAGTAGTCTTCATAATTGAAATAAACTTCCTTATTGAGCTTTCCTCTTATTGAAGTAATTATCCTCTTTGGAGGAATATATCCCTTATTATAATAGGATACTAATATGGGTTATCAATAATAAACACTAAAAATTTTGGTTCAGTTTGCAAATTGTTAAAATCAACTTAATCAAATCAAAATTTTTTTGATATATATATAATTAAAATATTCTATAAAAATATATGTATTTTGTCGTATTTATTTTAATCTTAAATTTAAACCTTCAAAATCACTTTTTTTTTTCTCTTTTTTTAAATTTTTTTATAATTTAATTAACTAAAAATAAAATTAAACCTATATTGTTTCGATTTAATTTTTAAATTGGTTCTCAATAGTTAAATTTTTTTTATCAGCTCCGTAACCGAACTAATTAAATGCACAGAGCTAATTAGGTGTCATAATTTTTTTTATGTTTTTTGTTTCCTACTTCATGAGTACTAATATTTTCGAACATAAACATACATACATATATATATATATAACCAGACAATAGAAATATTCACCAGTATATAAGTAGAAAGGGATGCTAAAATATTTTCTTAATTACATTGAAAAATGCTAAAATTTCGTGAAGGTTATCCAAAGAACAGACATTAATGTTCATTTTATATATATATATATATATATATATATATATATATATATATATATATATATATATAGAAGTTGACAATATATTTCGTAAAATTTAGAGGTATATTCAACCTTTTTTATTGAAAAATAAAAAATTCTTATATAAATTACCTAATTATAAAGTACTTTGACTTGAATGCTTAATGTTTAATATGTTAGTGCCCTCATCAGCATCCATTACTGGTGATGCTGTGCATTTTGATTCAAACCTTTTTTTTTTAAAGAATATTTTTGAGAGATTCCAGACAAACCAACAAAAAAAAATCCATTAAACATGATGGGACGATGCTATTGTTGGGAAAATAGTCATCTTATAATTCAACAAGAATTTTTATCCTTTAGATTATAATAGGAATAAAAATATTTGAAAAATAAAAAAAAATACGTAATAATTTAATATGAAAAATTCTTAAATAGAGAAAAATAATAGGTATTGTCAAAAGACAATCAAAAAAATATTTAATATATGAAAAATTATTACAACCATATTATAAAATATTTAACTCTCCCACATACTCAAAAATTCAAGTACACCTTAAGAGAATTTCATTTTAAATTCTCTACTAGTATAACTAATAGTTTTCAATGGTACATCAAACATAAATAATGATTAACACAGTTAATAAATGAAGTAAAGAATTCAATTTATAATTAAATTTCTTCCTTTTTCCTTCACTTCTTTCCAATGTGGAATTCCCATATCTATTTGGTTTTTTTTATCATATTTCAATAATCTCCATCATGATTAAAAAAAAAAAAGAACAACAACTATCTCAACAACACCATCAGCTGTGACAGTGACAATTCTAAAAACAAGAATTGTCATACGCCACCATAAAAGTATACACATTTGTAATTCATCAACTCTAAAAATTTTCACCTTGGTCAGTTCATATAAAAAAAAACTGCTAATAAGTTATGGTGCAATTTTCAATGTTGACTTTCTTAAGAAGTTCATTAATCATCGATATCAGTTTTATCATACACCTTGCATCAACTGTCAACCAATGCTCATGTGCAAACTGTGAACATGCTACCTTCATATATCCTTTTCCATGGCAACTCAGTTGGTAGTTATTATGCCATGAGGATATATATCTTTCCTTATATAGAAAGTCCATCGTCTTATTCTTAAAAAATAATCGCATTAGTAACATTACTTTTGGAGCCATTAGTCGAATTAACTTTACCATTTTTGCAATCCTTCTTTACATGTCCAAGTTGCCCACATCCTCAGCAGATAATTTTCTTTTTGGAACATTTATTCTTCTTTCCATTTCCACAAATCGACAATATTGTACTTTTAGAAGACTTGTTCTCTCCATTTTTCAACCTTCTTTCTTCAGAAATCAGTTTATTTATCACTTCTAAAAAATTCCCGTACATTACAACGGTTTGCATGTGTTCATAGGAAAGTGGAAGAGACTAGATAAGTCTCAATGTTTTATCTTCATCATCAATTTTCACTCCAATAGATTCCAGTTCAGAAACAATCCTATTGAGTGCACTAAGGTGGTCAAAATTTTTGTACCTTCTTCTATTTACAATTTGTGAAATTGCTCCTTCAAATATAACATATTTAAAAGATTTTTAGCTTGGTACATTTCCTCAAACTTTTTCCAAAACTTCTTTGTTGATGACCATTTAGAAACATTAGTAAGAACATTTTTAGCTAAACAGAGATGAATTTGACTTGCTACTCTCATGTCTAGCTCCTCCCATTCTTCTTCACTCATCTTGAATTTTCTTGTGTCTCCACTATTGTCATCAAATTTATCTGGCTTCTTTCCATTGGACAAAGAAGCTAACTTTTCTCTCAAGGCCTTATACAATCCAAACTGAATTAGTATATTTTTGACTTGTACTTGCCATAAACCAAAATTCATTCTTCCATCAAATTTCTCAATATCAAATATGAAACTCATTTTTACTCAATAATGCACACTACCTCCGTATACTTGAACAGTACTTCCTATTACAGTGACCTCACACATGATTAATGAGTGAATAATTATGTCTACAAAATACTTTAAAAAAATTTCTAGGAGAGATTGGGGGGATATAAACGGTACCATTTAAATCTCAACTTTCTTAAGCAATTATAGTTTTTGTAACGAAACTTTCTTAGTTGTACTTACTTACAAAATATCACACTTAATAAACATAATACCATAATTAAAGGACCTCCAATTGGATTACAACAATTTTTAAAAAATAATTGCCGATGCGGAATGCCAATTAGCTCAAGAAATTTTTTTATAATTTTATAATGTGGAAGATCAGTTTAAGCCGCAACCACAGAGCATACTAAGATAAAATCAAAAGCTCTTATATCAATTGTTGGGGAAAATGGACCTCTTACGATCCAACAAGTATTTTTATCCCTTTAGATTATAACATGAATAAAAATACTTGAAAAATAGAAAAGAAAAACACATAATAATTTAATGTGAAAAACTCCTAAATGGAGAAAAACCACGGGCGTTGTCAAAAAAAATCAAGAGAAAAAATATTTATTATGTGAAAAATTATTAAAATCACACTACAAAATATTTAACTCTCCTACATATCCAAAAGCTCAAATACGTCTCAAGAGAATTTCCTTTTAAATTCTTAACTAGTATAACTAATAGCTTTCAATGGTATACTGAACATAAATTATGAGTTCAATTTATAACCAAATTCATCTCTTCTTCCTTCACTTTTTCCAATGTGGGAATCTCACATTCATTCTTTATTTATTTATTTTTATCATATTTCAATAGCTATCTTGGACCGTCAATGTATGCATTTTAACACTACAGAAATTGAGTAGATTGAACTTGAGATTTATTGTTTATAGTGCGTATTGCGTTAGCCAAAAGTTGCGCATAGTGATCATGAAGTAGATGTAGATATTAAGCTACTTGGTGTTCTTGTTAAAAGTTTTGACATGCTTATGATAGTGCCAGCTATAATAAGATAGGAGTTGAATTCAATTTAATTTTGTTCATACTAGATATTAATGTTTTACTTATATATAGGATAGGAACATTTTAGTAATAAATGTTGTAAATTGCAAATTAAAATTGAAGATGCTAATAGTAGGGTTTGACTATTTTTGTTAGATACCATTTAATGACAATTGCTGATGTGTCTTTAAGACATGAAAATGTGGATATATATATATATATATATATATATATATATATATATATATTGAAAAAGGTAGGGATTGTCTTCCACTAAATATATAAATTTTTTTATTTAAAACTTGTTTGGTTTATATATATTCCGAATTAGAATTGAAATTCAAATCAAAAATTGAAACCAAAACTAAATGAAAAGGAATCGAAAATAAAATAAAAAAAAAGTTAATATAGGTTGATTTACTATAAAATTAAAATTGAAATCTAAATTATCAACATATACAATATTTTTATAATTATTTTTATATATTAAAAATTAGTATTATGATTATCTATTATAAAAAAATATTTAAATTTATTTTATTAATATTTTGTAAAATATTATTTTAATTGATAAAAATTATAATACAATTATTTGTATTTTTTTTAATATTTTAATGATTATATATATATATATATATAAAACATAAATTTTAATGATACGAGAGTACTTGAATATCTAACTAATTTATAATTAGTTTAAACTGATTTTTATAAGAATGAAAATGCATGGGAATTGATTTTTATTTCAAGGTAAATTTTGATTAATTAACTGAATATTAAAAATCAAAATCATCAATTTCTTTTCTCAAAAGAAATAAATAATTAATTTCTACTCCCATTTTCACCCTTATTTTTTTTCAAAACAAATGGACCCTAAAAATGTAGCTTCATATATGTATTAAATTATTAGATTATTGACAAATACATGCATATTAGTATTACTTAATTAAATTATTTATTTTAAAAATAGTTAAAATATTTGACAAACTATTAATTATCCAATACTCAAAATGTCAAATATTTACAAATGAATGAACACATTCATTCCTATCAAAAAGAAAATGTCAAACATTTAAAATACAATAGAAATTATACATAAAAAATTCTCCTAAAAGTAAATAATTCACAAGCAAAAAGTTTTCTTCAATAAAAAGGCATCGCACCGTAATGAAAATGAAAGTGGCCTTCCTTTTGTAAATAATTTATAAAATGTAACTTTAATCTTTATAGTATTAAATTTATTTATTTTTCATTTAATGTCTATGATATTCTGTAGTTATAAAATAATTTCAACTATTTTAAAATTTGAATTACATTTATCCGAAGTAAAATTTTTTTAACACCTACTTTTTTCACATTTAAAATTTGAACTTCATATTTCACTTATGAAAATTCACCAATATATATTAGTAGTATCGAATTTATTTTTAAAACTATAAAATTTCAATTGTAGTTCCATTAATGATCTGAAAAATTAATTCATTAGGATTAAAATTATTTGTAATAATTATGCAATCTCAAAATTTGAATTATACTCTTAATTAAAAAAATAGTATCATGAAACGCATTAATTTCTCAAGATTAACTCATATGATGCATAAATGATTTTTGAACGAAATTCCAATTTATCAATATTTTTTTAAATTGAAAATATTATTTAACGATTAATTTTTTTGAAGCATTAATTTCGATTATGCTCAAATGAATATCAATAATAATAAAAAAATTATAATTTATGATTATTTTATTTTTTATAAAATAAAATTTTCCGGTTCAAAAAATAACTATTTCCAATATAAAAAAAAAGAAAAATAAACATAACAGTAATATAGTAACCACTTGCTGGCCGTCCAAACAGAACCAAAGCTACGCGAGTGTTTCCCTTTCGGACACGCGTCATATCTCTACTATTCATGGCATGCCGTCCGTTGGATTAATAAATTAACATTTATAATTCGATCAAGGCTCCGTAAGTAGCCACGTCTTAGGTCACACTTAGCTCATCCTTCACTGAATAACCACATATATGCTTATACGGGAATTTTTTGGATTTTGTTTTTCCCCAAAATTTATTTTATTCTGCAAATAATCATCATTAGCTGTGTACTTTTGAACCGGAAAATGGAAGGTAAAGATATAACTATTAATTTATTAATTTAAAGGTAATTTTACTACTAGATTGCTCAAATTTCCACAATGCGTGTGAATAATTTTTATTCAATAATAAATAAAGAAATTAAATCACAACAAAAATAAAATTTACTAAACTTTAACCTAATGCTTTTATATTTATTATTTATTATTAGTAAATATTATTTTATAATAGGGTAATATATTTTTTTAGAATATTTTTTAATAATTTAAGTAATATCAAATCAATTGGTAAGAAATAAAAAAATATGGGGTCAGGTAATATTTCTATTCTCCATTCATATTTTCTATAAACTATTAAGCAATTAATTAATTGATATGTAATTATTAGTATTAAATAGTTAATATATATATATATAGCGAAATTTGAACAACTTATCCATAATATTCATATATTATTTTTACTAAAATTACATCATTTAAATCCAAAGTTAATTATCGTAAAACACATTTGTAGTACTTACACATGAAAGCTAAAAATTGACATTAATTGTTAAAGTTGCCAAGATAAATACAAATATATGTAATGGAATGAGTCTTTGAGCTTACCAAGTCGTGTAACTACTTTGTGAACATCTCTCATATATAAATTTAACTATTAACTTCTAAAATTTTACATGTCACTAAACACATCATATCTAAATTTAACTTAGTATTTATATTTGACTATTTTAGAGTTGTAGTCCAGTGATTTTATAAGCGGAATAAAATTCTTTTAACACCTTATTTAGAGGTTTCAAAATTTTATATTACTTCAAACAACACTAATTAAACTAAGACTTTTCAACTGTTGTTAATTATAATAAAAATATTTTTAAAACTCTAATTTTAAAATAATTAAAATTTATCTTACTATCAAATTATGAAAATATCAAATGCAAAAAATATTTAACTAATTTATATTTTATATTTTTAAATGAGTTTGATAATTTTTTTTTATATATAAAATTAGTTGTCAAAGATTATCAATCAATCAATCAAAACCAAGGAAGTCCCATCAAAATGAGATTTGACTTTAAAAGATTTTAGGGTAGAGAGAAGTGGAGCCCTTGACGTAAACCATACGTGCAGGTCCAGGATCGATGAGCAAACATTCTTGGAGCAGAGAAAGCGCACTTAGCGACGGAAGAGGAAGATGCTGGTGGTTTAAGACGGTGGAGCCGGCAACTTCTGACGTGGCTTTCAACACTGATGACGTGGTCACAAAAAGGCGGCTTAGACAAAAAGAAGAGAATGGTGTATATTTTTTTCATGCATCTTTTGTTTAGGCAAAATTTAATACGTTGAGATTTGTGGCTTAGAAATATAATAATTTTTGTTATTTTTATTAAATAAAATTTCTTATTTTAATATGAATATAAAAAAATATCATTTGATTTTCAACGTCCATTTACATCTTCTATATTACCACAACTTTAGTCCATACTTATTCTTTGAAAAAAAAAAAAAATTCATCCATTGCGGAAAATATAGCACTTTTATTATATTAAATTTAGGATGAGTTTGAACATTAAACCCAAATTATAATTTTACCTTAAACTGTTTTAAGTTTTATGAGAGTTTGAACATTAATATTGACATCAATTTTATATTAATATACAATATTAAATTAAAACTTTTTTTGAAAGATTTAAATTAAAACTTTTAAAAAATCTAAACATGTTCAAATAATTAAATTTTAAATAAAAATAAAACTTTATATTTGAAACATGATCGTAACATGTTCAAATAAAAATAAACTTTATATTTTTAATAAAAAAAATCTGATCCATGCCATTAGTTATCTTTTTTTTTTCTTTTACATTTTAATTAACTGAACTAGAGGTTTTCGTGCTACGTTAATTAGTTCAAGGATAAAACCTTTGTCCGAAATCTTTTGCCCTTTCCTACTCAACTGAGCTTTCGTTTTGATAATTTCTTCATTAATTTAGAATTAGAAGTAGTCACTCTCTCTACCGTTTTGATGACAGTAACTACTAATTGTTGAATTCTTGCTATCCTACACCTCTACTTTCCCATATTTAAATATGCTTCCATGTCTTTTTACCTTGTAGGCCTCATAATTGATGCATATTATTGTTATTATTACTGTTACTGTGGCCACCTTAGGCCAATTGCAGATTTTAGTTAATTTTCTCAAAATGTTTTTTAAAAAAATGTTTAGTACCGTATGTGCAATAATATTTTTGGAGGTCATTAAGTTCACCCAGCAAAAATGCTCACAGAGAGCATTGATTCATACCCAATGAAATGAACCTTGCTTTCGTCTAAAATTGGAATTGAATGCTAATCTGGTATGATATGGGAAAAGGGTGTCAAAATTTGAGGGGCATTGCATCCTCAAACGACATAGTCAACATTAAAGATATAAATGAATTGAAAAGTATATTATGACGAGTAAGGACATAATCGAAGAAAAAAAATATATTAAAGGATATTTTAGTAAGTATCAATAAATATTACATATATTTATATTATGAGGGTGTGATATCTGAAACATAACAATGTTTCTTTTTAGAAACCTTTAAGGTGGTTCTTATACCTTTTTAAAGGGATACCTTTAGTGTAAGTTCTCTACTGCATATTTGACAACTTAATGTTAAGTGAGCACTCTAATTGAAAAACTAGGTATTGAATTTATAGAAAGAAGAATTTCATGTCTCTATAGAGAAGGATAATTGGTTGTCAACGAGAGAGTAATTAAATAATAATTTTTTTTAAAGACATTATAAAAAATAAAGTTCAAATTGTATTGTCATTAATTTAAAAAGCAAAAATCATCTCTTATTATATAGTATATTAATATTTAAGTTGTATAACCTTCCTATTAACCAAAAAAGAAAAAAGAGTATAAAAGTGATAAAAAGTAAAAGAATATATATAAACCTAAAATAATAAAAAATTTTATTATGAAATATATAGAGAAAAAACTGCTCCTCCCATCATACTCTTTCTAATTAAAAAATATTATAAATTAAAATTTATAAAAACGTTGTTTAAATAAAAATAATGATCTATTAGCTAACTTAATTATTATTAATAATTTTTTTAAAAAATTCAATGCTAAGTTTGTATTTTGTATTTTTAATATTCACAGGGAAAAGAAAAGAAAAAGGGATTCCAGTCATCTAATGATTTAATCATCAACACATATGTGTTTGCAAATTCGCTATTGAAATTGTTTACAACGGCCACTTATACATTAGTTAATTATAGGGGCTTAGATATATATGGCAAAACTTGGTATTTTCCATTGAATATTTATACATCAATTAATGCGATCCACCTAATTCTAAGCTTGAATTTATTCCATTATTAGCCACAGAGTACATATATAGTAATAATGCAGGTGGTACTCTTTGATTGGTCGTGACCTCAGTCGGATACAACTTGTATAGCTAGTTTTCTTACATGCAATATTAAAAAATTATACAGAAACTAGCCGGAAATCAGTATTTAAATAGTATCTTTTTTCAAATATATTATAAAATATAAAATTTAACTTATATCGATGTTAATTTATTAATTTAAAAAAAAATAATTATTTTTATTATATAATTCATCGATACCTTTGTATCACATTCAATTAATTAAAAATATATATGTATATAGTTTAATTAAGAATTCAATATCTTTTAATACAAAGGCATCAAAGCAATTAATTAAAATTTAAATTTCCTAATCATGATTGAGTGATTGATCACTCAATCATGATTAAGACCCTTTGTTAGTGATCTTTATCTATAAAAACCAAAACAAACCAAGTGATAAACTGACCATCTTAGTTACGCCCATAAACCCATTCAATTTGCATCCTTCACTGTCTCTTGTTTTAGCCTGTTCCCACTCCAAGTTCTCTTTTTATTTATATATATATATATACATGTGCTTCCCTTCCAGGCCTATCTGATATAGCAGTACATTTTTTACAAAGCCATAGCTAGTCAGCTGCTGATCAATCACCATGGCCATGGCTATTGATGGCGGCTTTGAGCTTGATTTCTCTGGCTATAGCACCACCACCACCTCTTCCACTGAAAATGGCCATGATCATGCTTGCACTTGGAATGATTGGTCTCCGGTTGTCGACTGGAAAGCCTTATCAGCTCACCACGATGACTTTCAAGATCTTATAGAGTCTATTACTGAAGATGGCGGATTGAATCAAAACCATGACATTACTTGCAACTCTACTAGTACTAACTCTCCGTCCACTGACACCACGATGATGATAGACGATCAAGAAACATACAACGGCGAAGATTTCAAAGGCTTAAGATTAGTCCATCTACTGATGGCTGCAGCTGAGGCGCTCACTGGCGTCAACAAAAGCCGGGAACTGGCTCGGGTGATATTGGTTCGGCTCAAAGAATTGGTTTCCCCTAATGACGGGACCAACATGGAAAGATTAGCAGCTTATTTCACCGACGCTTTGCAAGGTTTACTAGAAGGCAACGGCACTGCTGCTACTAAACATGTAATAAACAACGGACCGTATCACCATCACCACCGCGACGACCACCATCATCAAGCGGACGTTCTTGCAGCGTTTCAGTTGCTTCAAGATATGTCTCCCTACGTAAAGTTCGGGCATTTCACTTCGAATCAAGCGATTCTTGAAGCTGTATCACAAGACAAAAGAATCCACATAATTGACTACGACATCATGGAAGGCATCCAATGGGCATCCTTGATGCAATCGCTTGTTTCAAGAAAAGAAGGCCCCCCGACCCCACATCTCAGAATCACTGCCTTGTCGAGAGGTGGCAACAGCGGCAAGAGATCAATTGGTACAGTTCAAGAAACGGGCCGTCGTCTCGTGGCTTTTGCAGCATCTATTGGACAGCCGTTTTCTTTTCATCAGTGTAGATTAGACTCCGACGAGTCGTTTAGACCGTCGGCTTTGAAGTTGGTGAAAGGAGAAGCATTGGTAATGAACTGCATGATGCACCTTCCTCACTTTAATTACCGGGCACCCGATTCAGTCGCTTCATTTTTGTCCGGAGCCAAGATCCTAAACCCGAGATTAGTAACTCTTGTAGAAGAGGAGGTAGGACCCATTGGAGATGGTGGGTTTATGGGTCAGTTTATGGACTCATTACATCATTACTCTGCTATGTCTGACTCGTTGGAAGCGGGTTTTCCGATGCAGAGTCGGGCACGGACATTGGTGGAGAGAGTGTTCTTAAGGCCCGGAATATTGGGATCCGTGGGTCGGATGTACAAAAGAGGTAATGAGAAGGGGAGCTGTTGGGGGGAATGGTTGAGTGCGGCAGGATTTAGGCCAATAAATATAAGCTTTGCTAATCATTGCCAAGCAAAGTTATTGTTAGGATTATTTAATGACGGATATAGGGTGGAGGAGTTGGGTTGCAATAGATTAGTTCTGGGTTGGAAATCTAGACGATTACTCTCTGCTTCTATTTGGACTTCTCCTTCTTCTTTTGTTTGTGATTTGTAAATTTTTTTTTTTTTAATTAAGCATCTTTGTCAATCAATTATTTGGAAAATTTCTATTGTGTTTATTGGTTTTCTTTAATTTTGTTTTCTAATCACATAAAAAATTGTGACTCTCATTCTTGTACATATAGTCTGTCAACTTCTAGCTTGTAACAATTATTCACAATTATATTAATTTTATTTCAAAATAATGCATAGCTTTTCTTTTCTTTTCTTTTTTCTTAATTATTGGCTATTTTCTTCTTTCTAATATGAAAATATATATATATATACGAATGTAATTCTATACCACATTAATAACAATATAAAATGATTGAAGAGTAAAAAATAATTGCGTAAATATATTACATATATCAAAGTAAAGGTTTTTCTTTTAAAGAGATTATTATATGTACTTGAATTCTAATTTAATTCACTCAGAAGTCATCAACTAAAATGTGGAAAATTCGAAGTAATTTATTACTAAAAAAATCAAACTTAAAACATGACAGTATTAATTTTAACCGGTTCCTTATACTGTTTTCCAGATTTTTTTCAAAAAAAGTCATAGACCGGAAATTAATTCAACAATAGGGAGCTATAACCCACAGTGCGGGTACATAAATGAAACTTTTCTGGTCAAAAAAAAAAAAAAAAAAAAAGAACCTTTTGAATTTTCTAAATTATTTGTCTTTTGTAGTCAGTGCACAACTTTGAAAAAGTAATTTTTATTGAAATAAGCATATGACTTTGGATACGTGCACACATTTATATTCAAATGTTTTTTTTAAAGCTTTTTATGATTTTTTCTAAACATTCTGATTTAATTCAAAATCTTTTAATTAAATTTAATAAATTTTCATTCAGTCAAATAAAAAGTTAGATTTCTCAGTACAAATTGATTCGCTGAAAATAACTCTAACACTAATAAATAATATTTTCTTTCAAAATGTATAAAATAAACAAAAGAAATAAACAGAAGTATCCTTTAAGATTATGCCATCCATGGGCTGAAGTTAATTATTTTTATTGGATGTGAAATGTTAATCTAAGACTAAGTGAGTAATGTGTTGGATATATAAGAGGAAAAAACAATTATCATTGTATAATCTGGTTTATTATAATATCTGTGATTGATGATACCAATAAGCATTTTTATAATTATTGCTTTAATTTTTAATCTGAAAAGTGTTTATTATTGGAATACAGCAGAAGTTCTGTCAAAATTTTAAATAATATATCAAATTTTCTAGTATTTTTCTTTCAAGAATTTATTATAAATTTTTATAAAATTTTTGCACCAAGAACATTTTATAGTAAGAGGTCATGTATTTAAATTCTCAGAAAATCAATTTTTTCATATTCAATTCTCATAAGAGTAATTTTTTTTAACTGATAACAATATTTAAAATAAAAAAGAAAATTATTTCTATATCCAATAAATTACAATAACATTTCATAATTTTTTTTTTAAAAAATTAAACATATATTTGCATGGATGTGTCAATTAAGCAACAAAAATGAGGGAGGCTTGCTGGTGGTTAGGATATCCCTGTCTTATAATTCATAAATCATCGTTTTATAAGGAAGAGCATTGCCGCAAAAGTGGAAGATTCCTCAGAATGTGCCTAATCACAGGAGCATACCTAATTTGTTATTTTTTTTTCTATTAATATTAATCTATAACTTAATATTACATTAAATTTAATTAATTAATTAATTGGTTGTTAAGGAACAAACATATCACAACACGTCATCTAAACTCAAAATAACATGAACATCAGCTTTGCTCCTTGTTTGATATTATATATAATCCATTTTAATTTAACTAGTGTGTTCAACACATATGCATCAGTATATGCCCTAAACTTTATTTTTTTATATTACAATTAGAATATATAATACGAGGTTTAATTAAATTAATTGTGTCAGAAATTAAGTGGTAACAGTCTTGTCACTATCTTGATTTTATGATGATGAAAATTGCATCAAGTTGGTGTATATATATATATATATATAGAAAAATAAATTGAAACTTCTTTTTTGTGAAATTAGATCAAATTGGACTTTAATAAGTACAATGAAGTTTTATAACTGTTTTTAGTGCAATTAAATTTTATAAATTTTGAAAAAAAATAATTTTAGTGGCTGAATAAAAAAATTTTAAATTTTATCCATCAGTTTAATTTTTTAAATATATACAATAATTTTTATATCTACACAAATAAATTTTCTATTCAACCATTAAAATTAAATTCTGGTCAATTATCAATTTGCTATTTATATTAACAAATAAAGCTAGTCAATTTTTAAAATATATATCACTTGATTATAAAGTTTTCAAAATTCAAGAAAAAATTTTAAAAAATTATTTTGTAGATTTAAAAAATTTTAAAATTATATATATATATATGTGTGTGTGTGTTTAATTATTAGCTAACCATAAAAATTATTTTTTTAAAAATTTATAGGATTTAATTATACTAAAAAAAAACTATAAGTAAGATTTTATTTTACTCATGAAAATTTTTTTTGATCTAATTTTACAAAGGAGAAGTTTTAATTTGCCAACAAATAAAAAGGTCCAATAAAAAATTAAAGTAAAATGTGAGGTGAAATTTGCACCTTCAGCCTTTAAGTGTAAGTATAAATAAAATTAATACAATTATTTTATAATGATCAATAATTTAACTTTTTTTAACAACTAAATTAAAAGTTTAAATTCTAATAATATAAGGAAAGAAAAAAAAGAATGAGAATGATAATTCGATCTCTACTTCCTTTCAATAAAATGTATACACATTTTTTTATTTAAACTACTCTTAGCAAACACCGATTAACTTTTTTATTTAGTTCGATACTCTTTAATTAGTCAAGTTTCAATTACACACTCGAACATTGTCAGTGATTGATGGACATAGTGATAATAAAGGATTTTCTGGCGTTGGAGGCTTTAGAATTAATGGACTCCATGATATATATATATTTTCGAACAAGTAGAAATAATATAGATTAACAAAGCATATCACAAACAAGGAAGAAATATACATATTGTATTTATGGAAAACGAGATATGAGATCTCTTTTTTTTTTTTTTTTTAACATCAGAAATTAGGGGCGGAAGCTCTTCGGTTGGAGAACTCAGTCCCCAATATTTTCGAGTGGCTTCGCTTAATTAGGCCAAAACTTCACGGGAAAAACCTGAAATGAGATTGAAGTTAATAATCAGAGGTCTGGATAATTCAATTAGACTATTCACATACTTAGCTACTCAAATATTTACGTAAGGGGTAAATTCTATTAACAGTTATCAAACTTTAGATTTGATTATAAAATGATATCATATCTTTAATTTGTATTTTTTAGTTAATTAACTTTAATTTAGCTTTTACAAGAAAGTTATTCACTTAATTCCGACCATTTTTTATGATGTAATTATCTGAATTATCATGTCATTTGTCATATTACTGTAAAAAATAAGATAATTTTTAATAATTACAGTAAATTGATATTAAAAAATAATTGAAATATAATAACTATTAAAAATTATAAAAGTGAACAAATTAATCTCAGTTAAAAAATAATTTGACTTCAAATTAATTTGATCCCACCCACGTGATTGGTCACTTGTTGCATAATTTATACAATAATGCAAATTATAATGTTACATGGTATCGTGCTTACAATGTTGCAGAGATCATGGCAAATAGGCAAAATCACTTTTTTTAATTTTCAGAACTTTAATAGAATCATTCTTATATGATATAATAAGTTAAACACAAAATTTTATACGAAAACTATTTTGAATAAACTTTTAAGATTTTATCTGTTGAAAGTAGTTTTATCTTTAAAAGTTGATTTTCTAAAAGTCCGAAGACTTTTACTAAGGTAGAAGTTGATTAGAATGTTGATAATAATCTTAAAGAGAATTAGACGTAAATTCGTATTTTGTGCAGATTAAATAATATACATATTTTAGAATAATTAATTAAATAATTTTAATATATTAAAACAACAATTTAAATAAATATAAAACTAAGAACTTACAAGTTTTTGCAATAATTTTAGTAGCTACATTGCAAGATGACTACCATTGTATTTAACCTGAATAAATTCTTGTGTTACTCCATTTACTATGATTATCGATAGCTTCTTGTGATTGTTTTGTCAAAGATATTATCCTAAGCAATCCTATTTCAAGAAATCTGTTCCCATGTTAGTTTTTCGATGATCAGGGTTATTTATTTGTAACTTGGACATTGAAGTTCCATTTTCAGGTGGAATTACTGTTATTTTAACTGTGAAAAAATTGAAGTTGTGTGTTCTTTAATACTCAAACATGGCCCGTATGCCAATCTGCAAGAAAAGCTATAATGGCTTCTTTCTTGCTGTATTGAAACGAGGCTCTTACACCAACCTTCATTTTCTCCTTATCCCAGTCCTCCACTTCAGAGAATCGATGTGCATAATCCATTGATTGTTTAACTAGTCATACAACATGTTACTGGTCAGTAAGACAGGTTGCTAATCTTCCACCAAGAATAGATCTCCGGATTCAATAATTATCCTTAAAACTTTCAACAAAGTGCAACTTTCAAAATATTACTTAAGGCTATATCGTGAGGTAATTTCAGAACCATATATGTTTAAAATTTCTTATATTACTTATAAAATTTAATTGGACATATGAGATTTTAGCTTTCAATTTTAATAAAAAAATATAAAAAGTTATTCGAAATGAAATAGATATATCTCATTTTTAATAACATTTGATCGCTATAATTTTTATTTAATTTTATTATGCTCAAGCAAATAAATCTCCCCAATTGATATATTAATTGTGTCGAATAGTCCTTATTTACGAATTTAAATTTGAATGAAAATATGGTATTTGGTTATGACACATCAAACGATTAGCTTACTGAAACCATCTAGACATGATGACACCCCATGCCTCATTCAACAACTCCTTTTGGACATAAACTAAGAAGCAAACAACTGCAAAAAAAAATTATTGCAATCACTTGCACTAAACTTCCAAAATAAAACCCATCAAGAGAAGAAGAAGAAGACAACCTATCAACAACCTTCCCTTCGGTGCATCTCCATCTCCCTAAGCTTAAACCTTTTCAATTTGCATCTTCTTTAACAATAATGTCACCATCTTAATCACCACTGGAAGCTTTCTTTAACAAATAAATATTTTTAAACATATAAATAAAATATAACTTGATTCTCTTTTAATGTACCTATCATTACCTTTTTGAGTTTCGTCACTAATTATTTCTTCTCTTGTTTAGTGATGGATATGAAAGCAGTGACATCACTAACCTTCAAGTTTAACTTATGCACGCTTGCTTATTTTTTAATTTATTATTATTATTATTATTGTTAATCTTGTATTATGTCTAATGACTTGCAGGAAAAAAATAGGTTTATTAGTGTGTTAATAATTAATTAGTAAAGGGACAGGAAAACTTGAAGTTAACGATCCACTTGGAAGAATATTAGTCATTGCAAAAAAAGAAAAAGTAATGACATCCAATATCTAGATTAATCTATTTTGGTAATTTACACTTGTAATTATGGCGGATGCAGCCAACAAAAAGGGTTTAAGTGAAGCTCGGTTGGTGGAATTTAACTCGTTGAAATGATATATTGAATTTGAATTGAAATATATATAATCGTATTACATTAGTTGTTTAGAAATATTTTACGATATATATAATTCTATTTAAAATTAAATGTATTTAGAGATTGATAAATTTTGAATAATAATAATTTTAAAAAATTTTAATTGAATTACTTTACGTAAGCTGTAATCAATTAAGTACACATCAATAGCACAGCAGCAGCAGTTTTGAACACTGTCATGATCTATTGCCAAAATCCAAAGCAAATCAAAAGTGGTTTTGGTTTATGTTCTACCTATACTTGCTTAATAACATTGGCATGCATACAAAAATAATCTCTGATAATTATATTTTATAGTTTTATTAATTATTTTTACTTACAGATTTACACATTCAAATTAACTTTGTTGAGTTGGACGGCAACCTCTGCGATACGGTTAAAAAAAAATTGTCAGAAAAATGTTAAAACCTACTTAGAAATGTCACATTTCAAGGATATAAATCAGTTAAAGAGAATAGGTAAGAAATGTCATAATCATAATCAACCATTTGTTGCTGTTAGTGTTAGCATTTGATAGGATTAAGTATCATTTTGGTAAAAAAAGTTATAATTTTCAAAGTTGTGACTTTTTTTTAGCTAATTTATAAGTCTTTAAAATTGATTTTAAAACTACAATTTTGCCATATATTTATAATTTAACTTTAAAGTATTGATTTTATATAATTTAATTTTTCAAAACAAAAGGGAATATAGGCAAAATGATAGTTTGAACTTTATTCTCCTCTATAGTTGAATATATATATATCTTTTGTCATTTAAATTATTCATAGAAAATTTAAAGTGATTTTTATATAAATCAAATTTTTAAATGAATATCTTAAATTATAACAGAATTTTTTAATGTAATGTTGCAAAATTACAGTAAATTTTAAAATGAAAAATTATGTAATTTTGAATATCGCACGTTATAATAACTACCGAGTCGTGAAGTTTTATTTTGCAACATTAATTCATTAACAAATTGAATTTATGTTTCATCTTTTGCCTTATTAATAACTAAGTACAATATTAGCATTGAAACTTCCAAATAATCACTTCTAATTAGCGACAAAGACATAAAACCTTCTCCTTCAACATTGTTCTAGTGGGTCGGCAAATCAACTGTAAGCTATTGTACTCGTCATTGAATAGAGAAACACTATATATATATATATATATATATATATATATATATATATATATATATATATATCTGTGTATGTATTATTAATTTTCTTGCCTGTGAAATGTACTTTATTTATGCTCTCTTTTGGTCAGAAATAAAAATAATTGGGAATTAATCGTTTTCATTGCAGGGATTTTATATATTTATAGTGATTGACCATATATTAAAAATGGCAAAGCATATTTAAAAAAGCATTTTATTTTATTATTATATATATAATTACTGTAGCTAAGCATGCTTTAGGAGCTTCTAATATAAATAAAGATGTGGAAGTTCAATTTCGTCAATAATATTTATATGACTCTCCAGGAGAAATGGAACCCCACAAACAAGTAATTGGACAGACATCTAAAGAAAAACAAAATAATTATAATTAAGCAAAAACAAATAATTAATTATCACTTTCAACCTTGATCAACTACTGAAAAAGTGACTTAATGATTGTAATTAATATAATCACTTTCAGAACAAATTAGGAGGAATATTAATGCAAGTAAATTGTCTTATTTCATTTTTTTTCCTTTTTTCCTTCACCTGCTGGTTGGTCGACTAGCTGTGCCCTGAAATGAATCATTCACCTGGGTTACTATTAATATAGACCCGTGATCATTCGCCATATTGATCCTGCTTAAACAACTCATTAATTAATCTTTATATGTAGAGAAATTCGTGGGTGAATTTAAATCGTCACATAAGATTATAAACTTTTTACTATACAATTAATTAATATTTATTATATTTTTAATTTTAAAAGTTAAACATCTAACTATAATTACCTTTAATAAATTTATAAATTTTTTAAAAAGAATTATGAGTTATTTTTTAAAATGTCAAATGTTGTAAACTTTTTTAATATAAAATTATGGATTATTTTTTAAAATAATAACAAGTAATTTAATTTATTAATTTTAAAATTAAATTAAATTATTTATTTTTGAGACATTTTGATAAATGTTATTTTTGACATATTAAGTATTAAATATATCTAATTAAATTATTTTTAGTTATAAATTTTTTTATAATTTTTAAATATTAAAAATATTACTCATTTATAAAAAAAAACCAAGAATTAAGGAAAAAAAAAGGAGAGCATCAATTGTTTAAATGATTTTAATCATAGCAGTAACATTTAATGAGTAACTCAACGATGGTTGTTTCAGTACTATCGAACTTGATAAACTCTGTGTGTATATATATATATATATATACTATGTGTTCAAATGATTCCATGACATATTAATTGGCTCGAGAGGGAGTTAATGCTCTTTTTTTCCCTTAATCTTTAGTGATTATATATTTTTTTATAAATGAGTAATATTTTTAATAATTAAAAATTATTAAAAAAATTTATAATTAAAAATAGTTTAGTTAGATATATTTAATACTTAACATGTTAGAAGTAATATTTATCAATATGTATCAAAAATAAATAAATAATTAAATTAAATTAAAATTAATAAATTAAATCACTTGTTATTATTTTAAAAAATAATCTATAATTTTATATGAAAAAAGTTCACAACATTTGACATTTTTAAAAATAACTCATAATTCTTAAAAAAAAAAAAATCTATAAATGTGTTAAAAGTTGTAATCATGGTTAGATGTTTAACTTTTAAAATTAAAAATATAATAAATGTTAACTAATTGTGCTACATGTCAAATTTACATTGAAGAGTTCATAATTCTATGTGGCAAATTAGATTTACCCAAGAATTTCTCCTATATATGGTTGATTACTTTTGAGTTGGCCATGAACCAATAATCCATTACATGATTGTGAAAATGATGTAAAATGTCTAGTTAACTCATATATCGATTGGATAGAGCGATAGAAAACAAAACATACAACCCACAAGACCTAAAATATTTGATTGCTAGACTTTTATTTACTTCCTACTTTGTTTGGGATTATTTACTTCTTATTTTTTATTTTTCTATCTTAACTAGGATTTGACTTTCATATCTTGGCTAGGATTTTATTTTTATTTCCTATTAAAATCTAGGGTTAGTGGGTTGTGCCACTCTATAAATATGTGGCTTGTTCTCTTATATATGACTAATGAATAATATAACTAAGAATTTTTTCTCATTTTTTTTTCTTAAGTTTACGTGTTGAAACTTGCTTATTTTTTCTTTAAGGCTTAATTGTGTACTAGCCTTAGTTTTTTTCACATTGGTTGCTGCATCAAGTGATATTAGAGCAAGCAACTCGGCCAATCCGATGATAGGTGATGATAGTAGAATAAGCGATCATGGCCATGACGGTGATCAAGAAGTGGAAGTCTTGTGAACTGGACCTCAGGATCAAGAGATGACATTAAGAGTCTTGGAGTAAAGTGTAGATCACATATTCCGATGTTTGGAGAAGTGCTTTAATGAAATTACTGGTCAACTTTGTGCCTTAGTAGTAGGTGTCAACAGAAATGGGAATGGTGATAGGCAATGTCTAAGAGAAGATGCCGCTCGAGACCAACATATTAACATACTTGTTCTTACATTCGATCATAAGCAATAATTATATGATGAAGAATTAAATGACGAGGATGAATTTATACTTAAATACCATAGGTCTCCCATGACAATAACAAAAATGCTTATGATTATGACAGAGAAAATCATGACTTCAAATTAAAGGTAGACATTCCTTACTTTAATGGAAATTTAAATATTGAAGATTTTATTAATTGGCTTATAGATATAGATTGATTCTTTGAGTACATGAAGATTCCAAAAGAGAAGAGAGTGAAGCTAGTGGCTTGCAGATTAAAAGATAGTGCTTCTGCTTGGTGGACATGGCTAAAAAGTAGAAGGTTTTATGAAAGGAAAACACCAATAAGATCTTGGAATATAATGAAGCAACCCTTAAAGAGGGATTTTCTTCCACTAGATTATGAGCAAATTTTATTCCAATAATACTAGCGAAGCCATCAATATCAAAGATTTGTCTATGACTATATTGCAGAGTTCATGAGATTATGGGAGAGGAACAACCTAAAAGATAGTGAAGGCCAAAAGCTGGTGAGATACCTTGAGGGGTTAAAACCTTAACTTCAAGACAAGATAGGTGTACATGTGCTATGCAACTTGAATAAGGCAAATAATATGGCTTTGAAAGCAGAACTGATGATGCTAGACAAAGGAAGATATGATTCATCTTATAGGACTTATAATAATGACATTCATAGGGTGCTTATTAACAAACCTAAGCTAGTACAAGAGGTAGCAACACTCAATGATCAATACAAAGAGGATAAAGCTATTGAAAAGCAAAAGGTGACTAAAGGAAATGGGATACAAAGGACCATAAATACTTATGCTAAGCTAATACCTAGGAAATGCTTTAAATATAACCAATCCAAACACTGATTTAGTGATTGTCCTCTTAGAAAAGAATCATTCCATATGGTTAACAGAGATGAAGATAAAGGATAAGAAGTTTATTACGGTCCAAATGGTGATAATGATGAGTACAAGGAAGGTGATAAAGGGTAGACTTATGTGGTGACAAAATTGATGTTAAATCTAAAACAAGAGGATAACACCTAACGACATCAATTATTTCAAAATAGATGTACTATTAACCATTTATTTGATTTGATTATTAACAGTGGTAGCTATGAGAACATAATTGAAAGAGATGCTATGAAGTCCTTGCAACTGCCTATAGAGAAAAATCCCAATCCCTACTTAATCAGATGGATTAAAGTTTCTGAGAAGATTTAAATGAAAAAATGATGCAAAGTTCCTTTCTTTATTAAAAGATACAAGCAGGAGGTGTATTGTGATATGGTAGACATGAATGCTTGTCACTTGTTATTTAGGAGACCTTGGTAATATGACATTAATGCACAATATGTAGGGAGGTAGAATGTCTACAAACTTTAAAAAGAAGGCACAAAGTTCACCTTGTTACCTATAAAGGGAAGTTCTAATCCCAAGACTTCAAAAGTGGAGGGACAAACTTTCTTTACTCTCACCCGCTCAGACCATAAAATAGAGCATGCATATAAGGAGTTTAAGGAAGTTCATGCCTTGATTGTGAAACAAGTCTTGACTGTTACTGAGGAGCAGAAATAGTAGAACTTCTAAATACAGTTAAATAAATATTGGAGGAATTTAGTGAAATCATAACAAAAGAGCTGCTAGATGGGTTACATCTAATAAGGGATATCTAGCACCACATTAGATTGATTTCTTGGATCTAGTTTACCAAACTTGCCTCCTTACAAGATGAGCCTCAAAAGAGTGAGATATTGAAAGAGAAAGTGGAGGAGTTATTATGAAAGGGACATATCCAAGAAAGTATGAGTCCATGTGCAGTTTTAACCTTATTAACACCAAAGAAAGATGGAAGTTGGCACATGTGAGTGGACAGTAGGGCTATTAACAAAATCACGGTTGGGTACAAGTTTTTAATTCCCTGACTAGATGATATGTTAAAGAATTTAAGTGGAACAACTATTTTTTCAATGATTAGTTTAAGAAGTGGGCACCATTAAATTTTAATTAGGTAAGAAGATGAATGGAAGACAACCTTTAAAACCAAAGAAAAGTTATATGAGTGGTTAGTGATTCCTTTTAGGCTAACCAATACTTTAAGAACTTTTGTGCGATTAATGAATCAAGTATTCAAACCTTTCATTAGAAAGTTTGTTATTGTTTATTTTAATAATATCTTGATTTATAGTCAATTCAAGAAAGAATATCTCTTGCATTTGCATGAAACACTAATAACTCTACAAGAAAATAAATTATATGTGAATCTAAAGAAGTGCAATTTAATAATCAATAAAATGTTATTATTGGGATTTATAATTAGTTCAGAGGGCATTTGAGTGGATGAAGAGAAAGTTAGAGCTATTAGAGAATGACCCACTCCAAAGACTGTGACTGAAGTATGGAGCTTTCATGGATTGGCAACTTTCTATAGGCACTTCATTAAAAACTTTAGCAGTATAGCAACTCCATTTACAGAGTGCTTGAAGAAAGAAAAGTTTTAATGGGGGGGGGGAGGAGGCTAAGGCTGCCTTTGCAATTTTAAAAGAGAAGTTATGCACTACTCTAGTACTAGCACTATTAGATATTGATAAGCTATTTAAAGTAAATTATGATGCAAGTGGCATAGGGATATGAGCTATTCTTTCCCAAGAAAAGAGACCAATGGCATTCTAAGAATTTAAGTGATGCCAGATGTAAATGGACCACTTATAGTAAAGAGTTCTACTTTATAACGCGTGCTTTGAGGACATGGAAGCATTATTAGGTTGGGTGAGAATTCATTCTATACTCAAATCATAATGCATTGAAATATCTGAATAGTTATAAGCGAATCAGTAAAGATATAAATGCTAGATGGTCACAATTCTTACAAAAGTTCCCTTTTAAATTGAAACACAAATAAGGAGTATAGAACAAGGTACCAGATTCATTGAGTTGGCATGTAGATTTTCTTATCACTTTGAGTCATAAGATTATAGGTTTTGAGCATTTGAAAGGAGAATATGGAATTGATGAGGATTTTCAACTGATATAAGAGATATGCATTATGAATTAACCTTGTGAAGATTTTCATGTTCATAATGGTTACTTAATACGAGGAAACCAGCTTTACATTCCCAAATCATCTTTGAGATAAAAGGTGATTCATGACTTATATAGAGGAGGACTAGCTGGACATTTGGGAAGAGATAAAAACTATTATTATAGTTGGAGAGAGATACTATTAGCCTCACCTGAGAAAGGATGTGATGAGATTTATGCAACACTGTTATGTATGTCATATTGTAAAAGGGCAATCATAGAATACATGACTATACATGCCTTTACTTGTTCTTAAAACTATTTAGGAGGATCTATCTATGGATTTTGTGCTTAGTTTACCTTGTACCTAGTGAGGAGTAGATTCTATTTTTGTTATTGTAGACAAATTTTCCAAGATGGCGCTTTTTATCTTATGTAAAAAGACCTCGTATGCTAATGGAGTTGCCAAGCTATTCTTTAAAGAAGTTATTCACATACATGGTGTGCCTAAGACTATAACTTCAAATCGAGACAACATGTTTTTTGGCCATTTTTGGAGAACACTATAGAATATTTTGACTCTTCTTTAAACTACAGTAAGACAACCCATTATTAAACAAAAGTTGCCAATAGAACTTTAGGCAATCTAATACATAGAATTTTTGGAGATAAACCAAAGTAATGGTTTTGGCATAAGCTAAATTTGCTTACAGCAGTGACGTTCATAGGACTATAAGAAAGTCACCATTTTCGATTATCTATATGAAAGCACCTTAACATGCTTTTGATTTGATTAAGTTACCAAAAGTGCTAGGTTTAAGTATAACAGTAGAAAATATGGCAAAGCAATGGCAGACAGTGCAAGCAGAGGTCAAATAAAAGATCAAACAAGCACATGCAATGTATAAGAAAGCAGCTAACAAACATCGCAAAGTTCAACTGTTTGAGGTGGATGATATGGTAATGATTTTTTGTGAAAGGAAAGATTCTAAGTGGGTACTTACAGTAAGCTGTAGCCTAAGAAGTATGGTCCTTATAAGATTTTGAAGAAGATTAATGACAATGCATAAGTTGTTGATGTACCAGATAGTATGGGAATTTCTAAGACATTTAATGTTGTTGATATTTATCCATTCTATTAATCTGATGAACCACTATATCCAAATATTCTAGACAACTTGAAGTCAAGTTTTTTCTAAGTAAAGGGGATTGATGTAAAACGTTTAGCTGACTTGTATATAGATCAAATAGATATACAAGACAAAACATACAACCTCTAAGACCTAAAATATTTGATTGCTGGACTTTTATTTACTTCCTATTTTGTTCGGGATTTTATTTACTTCCTATTTTATTTGGAATTTTTATTTTATTCCTTTTTTTTCCTACCTTGGTTAGGATTTGACTTTCCTATCTTAGTTAGGATTTTATTTTTATTTCCTTTTAAAATTTAGGGTTAATGGGTTGTGCCACTTTATAAATAGGTGGCTTGTTCTATTATATATAATTAATGAATAATACAAAAATTTTCACTCATTTTTTTCTTAAATTTATGTGTTGAAATTTATTTATTTTTTCTTTAAAATTTATTTGTGTACTAGCATTAGTTGTTTTCATGTTTGCTCATTGAATTAGAATATATATATATCATCACTAAATAGGTAATTCAATACATTAATGGGAGCACACCACCAAATTCAATAAGTTAAATTTTTGTTAAGGACGGTAAATTAAAATTAAAAATAACTTAATAAATTAAAATCTGCATTATGTTACATTTGCCCTTTATTTGGTTCAATTTTATAGAAAAATGAATTTAGCATTAAATAATTTTATAAAATTAAAAAGTTAGAATTAGAAATGAATTTTACAAAATTTTTATTTAAACCAAACACACTTACTTAAATTTGCTACTTGATTATAATCTTAATAGAGTTGGTTACTGGATCATCTTCTTAATTAAGTTTCTGATGTACCAGATCCTTCATAGAGGCAAGTACAGAGCATACTCCTTAATTTAGATAGATGGAATAATTATAATTCATAATCTAACTGCTCGAGAAAAAGAAATACTTTTAAAAGGCCATGGTTTATTTAGCTTCTGCAAATTTTTTACAAAAGGGGTTCTGCCTTTCAACTGAGACAGAAAGCTCCTTATATAGAGAAGGAGCTGAGATACAAGAAGGCCTACAAGCAAACAAACAACCATAGATAAACAGACAAATGTGGATAGACATTCACTGATAAAAGTAACAACTTTAAATTACAATCATTTATGAAAAATTGGCTCGTGACTTAGAGATAGATTCTTATCTTCAGCACTGTCTTCACTATGGTAAAAGTCTTCATCAGGATCTTATGAGTGTCCTGCTATTGGCATACGTGGGTCCTCTGAATTATTTAATTTGAAAGAGTTTAACCATATCTATTCTGCAGATGAGCTAGCTTGATAAGGATCAGATGAGCTGACTTGATAAGGATCAGATGAGCTGACTTGATAAGGATCAGATGAGCTGGCTTGATAGGGATCAGATGAGCTGGCTTGATAAGGATCATCAATTTTCATGTGAGACGGGATTGATGTAGTCCTTTATGTCTTTTCCCAATATTCTTTGTCTGCTAACAACTGTTTCCCATAATCAGAAGGAAATATTTCCCATGGGGCATCATCAGATATCTTTGGCCATATCTCCTTTGGAATAATACCATTTTTCTCAAACATGTGTCTTTGAAACTCTCTCCATGGTGAAGGATCCGTGGTATCTATGGTAATATAGTGCATCATTGAGTGTCTATAAGTCCCATATATATTAAAGCATAGTACATCAGCAAAAACACCTTTAGCTTTGAAGAAAGTTCTTTTGAGGGTGATGATAGTATGACATTCGAGAGGAGGTGCCACCTGTTGAGTATAAGCTTCATTTGTTAAATAGGATTTCCATCTTGATAAATTCTGGAACCATTTAAGAAATGTTGACAAATGTGGATTCAGACCTTCATTCTTCTCAAGCAGGCTAATATACCTTGCAAGCTTTAATGGTTGAAGATCAAATGAGATGCAGTATAGATGACAAAGATACCAAAACGGGATTAACAATTCAGGAGGCCAATAAAATTGGTTTCCAGGACTTTGGTTTAGGAAGCTGAAAATACAGGTGAAAGGATAGATAGGATGAAAGCCTAATTTGTGAAAGAAATCTGACCTATATTTTCTGATTAGTCCGGATTGAAGTTCAAAAATTTGAGTTCTTGCCTTTTGATTAAGGATGGTCATGGAAATGTGTGATGGTAAGGATGGAGGAATACCTTTTTCAAGAAAGTTGGCATTAATAGTTTGGTACATGTATAGCATGGGAAGAACTTTTAGCTGAAAGGGTTTTTCACAAGAGACAGGTGGTCTACTTAAAAGATCTGGTAACAGGTTATCCTCTCCTTTGATGTGTTTTACTTCAAAGTCATACTTACTGAACCATTCTTTCATTCTGAGAAGTTGAGGATGAGGCAGAGTCTTTCATTTGAATTCAAGCATTTTTGGAAATGATGAGCAGTCTATCACAACTTTGAAATGATGACCAAATAGATGGAATTCAAACTTTTTTATGCCATATTTAACTGCTAAGACCTTTTTAAAGGTTGAGTGATAATGGCATTCTCCATCTGTAAACTTTCCACTAGCATGAGCACAAATCCGTTTTTTCTTATTGTCATCCTCTTCTAAAAGAATAGCTCCCCAAAATTGATCACTTGCATCTGTTTGAAGGATTCTTTTTCCTGTAGAGGGAATCTGGAGATCAAGAAGATTTTTTGTGCAAATTCTGAGTTGTTCAAGAGCTTCTGTTTGTTCTGAGGACCATGGTGGAGGATTCTTTCTTAGAAGAGCTCTGAGAGGGGCTATCTTCTTTATCAAGTGAGGAATAAAATCCCTGAGATAATTGATAATGCCAAGAACTTGTCTAATTTGTTTGACAGAAAGATTTTCTTTTGGAAATTTATCCAGTTCTGTTGCAACATGAGGACCTGGAAGATACTTCCCTTCTTTGAATCTCATTCCAAGAAAATCTATTTCCGTTTGGCCAATGAACATTTTGGTGGGTGAAAGCATAACACCATAATGTCGTACAAGATTAGCAAATTGTTGGAGCAGTTTCTCATGGGCTTTTATATCTGCAGAAAATAAAAGAATATCATCAATATAAACAAGAGCGATGGAGAGGATGGGCTCAAAGATTTTGATCATAGCCCATTGGAACAGTGATGGGGCTACTTTGAGTCCAAAAGGCAGCACATTCTATTGATAGTGTCTGTTTGGAATACAAAAGCCCATTTTGTATCTGTCTTCCTTTTTGATTCCAAGTTGCCAAAATCCAGCCTTCAAATCAAATTTGGAAAAGATTTTAGCTCCCGCCAAAAATGCAAATAATGAGGAAATTTTTGGCAAAGGGAATTTGTCATCCCTGAGGAAGAAATTCAAAGGCTGATAGTCGATCACTAATCTTTTCTTTCCACGAACTTGTTCTGATCTTTTGTTTATATAAAAAGCTTGGCATGCCCATTTTGATTTTGTGGGAGCAACTAGACCTTGGTCTTCCAATTGGTTGTATTCTTCAATTGCCAATTTAAGATTAGAGGGAGTCATTCCTGGATGAGTTGCCTTTGTTGGGTTGACATCTTCATTTTGTTTGAAAGGTAAGGAGATGAAGAACTCCTCATTTTTCCACAATGGTGATGAGCATTTCTAAAGAAACTCTGTATGAGACTGAGCACTGCATTCTTTTAATAAGAACTCATGAATAGTTTGAAGGTTTGGTGGAGAAACGGTTTGGTCAACAAAAAGGATAGATGAAATATTGGTGAATGGTTGAAAGTATTTCTTGAACTTGAGTCCATTGGGAAGAATTCTCAAGTCTTTCATCTTCCAATAGACATCAAAGCCAATGAAAATATCTTTTTCAGGTAAAGAAGATCCAAGAACATGTGTCCAGGTGTAACAATTTGGAAAGAATTGGATCTTTATTAGGTGTTTGGTTTTAAGGCCAGTTTCAAGTAATTCTTCATTAGCTGTAGAGAAGTACTCAGAATGATGTTTCCAACATTCTTTAGGCAAGGCTTTTGGGTTGAGAATGGTAGTTTTGGCTCCAGTGTCGATCAAGGCTACAAGTTTTATGGGTTTGGAATAACTGGTTGGGTAAATTTGGATAAGGAACAAAGGTATTGGATGTTTTTCATGAGTTAGGGCTATCATGTCTCTATTATCACCATCAATTAAGAACTGGTCATTCCAGGACTCTGTTTCAGAGCTGGAAATTTTTGAGTCTGTCTCTTGGCCTACAGCAAAAACACATTTTGGTGAAGCTTCTTCTTCTTCTGAAAAGAGAGACTCAAGATTAGCATCATTCAGGTCTACTTTAGTGATCTGCTGAATTTATTGAATCATTTGCTCAGTCTTCTTTGTTTTTGAAGGGCAATTTTTTGCAAAATGACCCTTTTTCCCACAGATTTAGCATCTGTTAGTTTTTTTCTTGCCACGAAACTTTTTCTTCTTGTAATACTTCCACTTCTTAAACTTGGATCTTTTCCCTTTCTTCTTCAGTTTGAAGAAATTTTTCTTCTTCTTTGATGGACAAACACAAACATCAGCATCTTTGCATTTGATCTACAAATTAGGCCTGTCATATGAAAGTTTTCCCAAAGGATTCTTCCTACTGCCTAGATACAGTTTAATCATCTTCCTTTGATTATATAACTGGGTATGAGCCTGAATCATGATTTGATACAAATGTCCCATTAGCACATCTCCAACTTTGTAATTTGATTATTGAAGGATTGAAAACATTCGAGAGGCAAGGATCTCAGGAATAGAAGCCAAAAAGGCTTGTTTTAAATCAGGATTAGCAGTGCCTCCTAACAGGTAAAATCTAGTAGACATATTTTGGAAATGTCTTTCTAGATCTTTTCTTTGTAGTGAACAACATTTTATCTGGTAATACTCCTTTCATGCAACTTCAAGATCATCATCCCATTTCCCTAAGAACTCATAATGCAAGAGTCCTAGAAAATCTTCTAGTGAAGTGGCATCCATCAACTGGGTTCTAGCATAAGCATTCAGAGAAGCATACCGATTTGCTAGCTTTCCCACCGTTTTTGCAAGAAATATTTCAATAACAACCCTGATTTCTGCTATAGGAATAAGCATTTGTCCAGCTATCCATGCTCTAAATTCTAGAAATCTATTCCTATATTGTGAAGGAGGAACATCATCCAGGGTAAAGTAATTTTCAGTATTTTTTTTAAAATTTGTCTGTGGATTTGGCTGTGGTGTTCTGGGCTGTTCAAATTCTTCTTCTGGATCATCAACTTCTTCAACTTGAGGTCCTTTAGAAGATGTAGCATCATCAGCCATCAATTGGTAGGGTATTTCGTAATCTGAATCAGAGTCACTTTTTGAAGATTCAGAAGATGAACTTTCCTTTGAATCAGATCCAATTGAAAAGCTGGGCATGACATTTTCAGCACATTTTTCCAAAAAGGAAGAGATAGGATTCACCATCATTAGAGTGTGTTCTGACTCTTTTGGTGATGAGGTTGGTGAGGTATTTTTGGGTAATGATTCAGAAGGTGTTGTTTTAGGTTTCTCAGTTTAAGAGAAATGGACTGTTTTTCCTTTTTTTACTGTTATTTCATCAGAGGACTGTGTTTGAGAGGGGGGGGGGGTTTAATGAGGATTTAAATCCTTGAAAATTTGGAGAAATATTCAAGGGAGCTGTTGGTGCAGGAAATAAAGAATGGGTGGAAGAGGCTGTGTATGGTGAACTGGGAATTGAATAAGGGCTGTACAAAAGACCCAAAGGATTTGGAGAGAAAGATTTTGAAGAGGTTTTTGAGGACAATTCTTCTTTCTTTCTTTTAAGATCTTTTTCAAATTGGTCAACCTGGGCTTTCAAGTTTAAAATTTTTGTTTCTTTCATTTGAATGCTATTCAATGTGCCTTTGTTACTGATGATTCGCATAAGTTCCTGGTGCTTCATCTCTATCTGCCTTTGTAATTCTACATGAACTGCTGTCATTCATTTTTCAAAGGCCTGGAACTTTTTTTCTGCCAAATTCATATGTTCAGCAACTCCATCGATCTTTTCTTCAATAAGCTTCAGTTTTTGATTTTGAGCACAAGCATTCTGTGTCTGCCAGTTGACTATTGCTTCAGCCGGAGTTGTTTGTCTAGGTCTACCATCTGCATCAACAATGTTTGATTCCAGGATAAAAGGTTGCATGGTAATTTGGTTTTTTATTTCTTTGGTTAAAGGAGGAAAGTCTGTGGGTTGGAACATACAGATTTAGGGTAAAGACTTTGGCTTTTGAATCTCGGCTGAGTTTTTTTTTCTTACCCATTTCAAAGCTTTTTTGTAACATGGGAGAGGAGCTGCCTTAGGTTTTGGCTGGGAAGGAGGTATTTGAGGCTTGCAAGGTTCAGGAGGAATATTTTGAGTAACTGGTGGTTTGTACCAAGCAGGAGGAGAATATGATACAAGATAATCATATTTTCCTGAAGGTTGTCTCAGAGTGCAGATGCTTGAATCTCCATCTTCATATCTTCTTCTGAATTCCTTTTCACTATATTTTCCTGGAGATTTCTTCTTTTTCTTTTTTTTTCTCATCATCATCAAAGTAGGATGCAACATAACAATCATCACAATCACAATAATCAAAATAACAGTGACCATCATGCTTAAAAGCATAGACTGGTCTTCCAGAATTATCAAAAGAGGCTACAGGGATGTTATCTTCTGGATCCCAAGGATTGATCATGAACTGTGTATTAAAAACTGTAGGAGTCTCTTATTTTCTCCTAAAGATCATATCAACTGATCCATCAGATCTTTTGATATGCACAGGGTTTGTACCTTGAATTGGCTCCACTGTCTTATGCAACTTCTCATAATTGGTGATCCACTTTTCTGGGAATAATTTTAACAAATCATTCCTAGAAAGTTGTTTAGGTGTGTGAATGCACGTGGGAGTATTATGAGAGTCTGCTTTTATGAACAAAGCATCATTTTGGACACAGGGTAGTGACAACTTGATAGCATGGTTTTGGAGACGGTAGACAATTTGGTAGTGAAGGGTGGCTACTTTGGCTGTGGAGATTTGTTCAGCACCAAGGATCTGGAGTTTGACTTTTAAAGCTGTCAAGGCATGGGGATCAGAAAGGGCCAGATTATAATTTGGGAAAAATGTAAAGAATACTGAGCCAGCATTTAAGGATGTCTCTACGGTCCCAATTACAGCATGTTGATACTGTTTATATCTAGAATCCAAAAGAGCGATCCTAGAGAAAACAGGTTGCCATGCTCTGCCATGGTAGGAGAGTCTTAACCTTATAGCTCCAAAGTGGATGTGAGTGTATCCCTGGTTAAGCCAAGTTCTTAGAAATTCTGGAGGAATTTCTAAGGTCACGAATTGTTCTGTCTGAGAGGTTGGTATATGGTGTTGATCAAAGCTGGAGGCTTGAACATATTCTTTTATAGAAGAAGTGGGTCGGTTTACAAGAGCTTTAAAAGATTGTTTCCAGTTTATTTTGGATTTTGAAAAGGCATCATAAGGGTTCAACAGGGGAAACTTTGATTCTTCAATCTTTTGATCTTTAGGAAGGTAAGTAAATTCATACAAGTAATCAGTCTTTTTCTGGGTGGTTTGATTGATAGGGGGTGATAGGGTAACAACAACAGACTTAGTTGGCACATACTTATAATCACATATTACAGAGGGAGTAGAAGAGGGAACAGAAGAGCTTTCTGGTTCTGTCATGTTTAAGAATTTCTTCTCTTTTAGTCTTTATATGAATTATAACAATTCCACCTTATGCAAAAACCAGGCTCTGATACCAATTATCCAGAGCTCCATTAAAATTATATTTCATAGCTTTACAAATTATATCATGAACTAGCCAAAGCCGTACTTATAGTATCACACAACCAATTTTCGGTCAGATAATCTGTCCCCCTTTTTATAATGAATTTTATAGAATTCATTTAAACAAATACACTTCTAAAAAATACTAACTTGAATAATAAAGGAATAAAACAATAATCACTTCGCTCTAAAAATATTTTTAAAACTACTGAGTTTGAATTTACTAAAGTTAAATTTTATTTGATTTAAAAAGTAAAAGAAATATTTATAATATGAAATATATGATTATTCAAGTTATTTGATGTCTTTATTAATAAAAAAAAAAAACACTAACTAGAGTTAATCGTGTGGGTGAAGCTTTTGCAGTAGGTCAACATTTTCTGCCACGAACCTGTCCTACAAGCCCCAGTCGTGCTGAAAAAGAAAAACAAAAAAATAAAAAAAATAGAAAATTGAAATAACAATTAGCCAGCAGTCCTCTCCTTTTGATAAGATGCAACTCCAAGTTTTGGATAGGCATAGATTTTATTAATTATATGTATATACATTAACAAAACATAGTGCATTTTCTCAACTTGAATAGAAATCAAATTTAGTAGTTGTTGGCGTCTATATTTAGAAAAGAGGTAAATAAACTTCAGCAACGAATTTGAGGATGATACAATTTTAAAAAATTTTATAATGAATTAATCTTAGAAATAAAAAAAATTAATGATTTTGAAGTTATCAGGTATATAAGTGAGTAAAACCAAAATGAAATAAAAAACCAAACTAAATACTAAAAATTTTGATTTGGTTCAATTTGTAAATTTTTAAAATCAACCTAACTAAAATTATATAAATATATAATTATTAATTATATAAAAATATATGTATTTTGGTGAAAAGCATATCTTTTTTTTATTTATAAGGTCTTAGATTTAAACCTTCAAAATCACTTTTTTTTTCTCATTTTTTTTAACTTTTTATAATTTAATTAATTGAAAATAAAATTAAACCTATATTAGTTTGATTAAATTTTTAAATCGGTTCTCAATAGTTAAAGTTTTTTTATTAGTTCCGTGACCGAACTAATCAAATGCACAGAGCTAATTAGGTGTCATAATTTTTTTTTTTTTTAAAGTTTTTTGTTTTCTACTCCACGAGTACTACTATTTTTGAACATAAACATATATAAATTTTTTAATTTAAATTAAGTGAGAATTAATGTTTGTTCTTTGAATAACCATCATGAGATTTTAGCATTTTTTCCAATGTAATTAAGAAAAAATTGCTGTCAATATGGATCCTATAAGTAATAAGGTTAATGTACTGCAAATAGTACTGCACATCCAAAAATTATTTTAATTAATTATAGAAGGGAATCTTGTTGTCCTTGCGAAAGACAAGAATCCCATCCTTCGAATATTTCTGTTGGCTGGCATTTTTTTTAAAAAAAATATATACAGAAGTTGACAATATATATCATAAAATTTACAGGTATATTCAACCCTTTTTTATTGAAAAGAAAAATAGAATTTTCTTATATAAAAAATAATTTTTTTTTATTGTAAAGTACTTTGACTTGAACGCTTAATGTTCATTCCATTGGTCCATTAATGGTGATGCTGAGCATTTTGATTAAAACATTTTGTTTAAGAATATTCATGAGAGATTCCAGACAAACCAACAAAAAAAAAAATCCATTAAACATGATGTAATGATGCTGTCTTGGACCGTCAATGTATGTATTTTAACACTATAGAAAAATGAGTAGATTGAACTTGAGATTTATTGTTTATAGTTTGTATTGCGTTAGCCAAAAGTTGCATATAGTGATCATGTAGTAGATGTAGATATTAAGCTATTTGGTGTTCTTGTTATGATAGTGCTAGCTATAATCGGATAGGGGTTGAATTTAACTTAATTTTGTTCATACTAGAGATGATAGTGCTGGCGGGTAAAATGGCTCTAGTAAATTCAGTTATTTATGGCTTGTTTTTGCATTCCTTTGTGGTTCATAAATGGCTTGTGATGTTGCTTAGAAGTTCAGAAAAAGTAATCGGAAATTTCATTTGGATTGGTTTTACTGCTACTTAAAAGCAGGACATTTATTGTGCTCCTAAGAAAGAGGGAGGCTTTGGTTTGAAATGGCTCCATCATCTCAATTCAGCCATACTTTATAAATTAGCTTCGAAGGTTTATTGTAATTTAGATTTTGTTTACACTTTCCTTAGTTTTAGATTTTTTAATGCAGTTTTATTGTCCAGATCTACTCATATATATATTTTTTTGTTTAGAGTTCAATTAAAGCTTCTACTATAAACATTCAAGCTAATTCTTAATGGTTTCTTGGAAAGGATTCTTCTTTGCATTTTTGGAATGCCAACTAGTTAGGCTATTCTATTTCACATACAATTGGCATTCCTGCTTCTTTTCAAAAGCATCTTAAGTCTAAAATTTATGATGTCTATGTCCATAATAAGTGAAATTTATCTCAAGAATTTCACTTGGTTTACCCTGATATTTATGAGGATATTGACAGTGTGGTTTTTTCTCATAGTGGTGATGATGTTTATGTTTTTCGTCTAGCTAAGAATGGTTCTACTTCTTGTAAAGATTTTTATCTTTTATATCATCCTAACTGTCCTAAGGTTGCTTAGGGATGGGTTCTTTGGCATCACTACTTGCCTCTGGCTAGAGGTTTTTTGGTTTGGAGAGCAATTTATAATTGCCTTCCTACTAATGATTTACTTTGTAAGAGGGGTATGGTTTTGGTGTCACAATGTATTTTTTGCTTAAAAGCAGCTGAATCTTTAAACCATGTCTTTATTTAGTGTCCTTATGCCATTTCTATTTGGCATTCTTTAGACAACTTGTATAGGGTCAATATTTGGTTTATTGAAGACTTTATCAATTTCTTTAAGATTATGTGGTTCTTAAATTTTTCATCTCAGATTGGTGTTCTTTGAAGAACTGGATTTTTTTCAGTGATTCGCCATATTTAGTTTGCCATAAATCAGATGATATTTCACGACAACTTCATTCTAATCTCTCACAAATTTCATAAAATTTGTTAAGACATCAAGGAGACATAATCTTTTAAGATTAGGAATATGAACAATTCTATCATTGATATGGTCAATCTTCGCCGGTTGAACGTTCAAGGTCTGTTTAGAAAACCTCCAATGTTGCTTTTCATTTTTTGGATTTAGCCTCCTTTTTCTTGGATAAAAATCAACATAGATGGAGCTACTCACGGTGCGCTGGGTTTGTCAAGTGCTGGAGGAATTTTTCGAATCATTTGGGTTCTGCTGTGGTGTCATTCACAGCTCCTCTAGGCTCATGTTTTGCTTTTGAAGCAAAAATATATGCTGTTATTATTTCCATGGAAAAAGCTACTTCAGTGATTCCTGCACTTTTTTGACTTGAAAGTGATTCAACATTAGTTGTTCACCTGATTCATTATAGAAGTTCTACTGTCCCTTGGCACTTGTACAAAGCTTGGGAAAATCATCATTTTTCCATTGACAAACTTTAGATGCATATAAGTGATAGGAAAAGTAATTGTGTTGCTAATCATTTATCGATTATGGGAATTTGTTTACCTTCAATTAAATGGTGCGATTCTTACCCACAAGAGGTCCATTATACTATGATCCATGATGTCATGGGAAGGAAAATTTTTGATTTTGTACATACTATTTTGTTTCATGATTCCTTTTAGTTGGTATTATGATATTGGTGCTAGAGGAGTGTTTGTCTAGCGAGGATGCCTTATTGCATCATTTGATGATTTTTTCTGCTATTTCATTATATATATATATGATTCATATATATATATATATATATATATATATGATTATTTGATATCTTAAAAAAACACACACACCCCAACTTGAGTTAATGGTGTGGGTGAAGCTTTTGCAAGAAGTCAATATTTTCTGCAAACGTGTCTTATAAGCCTTAGTTGTGCTGCACAAGTTAAAAACAAGAAAATTGAAATATTAATCAACCAACAGTCCTCTCCTTTTGATAAACATTTCATTCGAATTAGATGATGCATCTCCAAATTTTGGTTAGACACAAATTTTATTATATATATATATATATATTAACAAAACATAATGCATTTTCTCAACTTGAATAGAAATCAAATTTAATAGCTGTTGGCTTTTCTATATTTAGAAAAGAGGTAAATAAACTTCAGCGACAAAGTTGAGGATGATACATTTTTAAAATTTTTTATAATTAATTAATCTCAAAAATTAAAAAAATAATGATTTTGAAGTTATCAAATGTAAGGGTTAAAAACTTTAATAACTGAAATGTTTTTCTCTTTTATTAAACATGAGCAAGCAAGCTTTAAATTCAATATGATACATGCTATATATATATTATAGCTAATCTAACTAATAAGATAAGAGAGTCTAAAATAATAAACTTCTGTTGTAACCAAATGATCAGCTTGGATTAACTGCTATGTCCAATGATTGAGCCGAGTTTGAATTTATCTAACCACCCAAATATATTCTTCCTTGATAAGAGGAGAGATTACTTGCAACCTTATAACTCCTAACAACCTTATCACTCCAAAGTAATCTCAGATGCCCAAATATATTCTTCCTTGATAAGAGGAGAGATTACTTACAACCTTATAACTCCTAACAACCTTATCACTCCAAAGTAATCTCAGATGAGCTAGTGTTGTTAATATCTCCCCGCAAATAAAGCTGATCTTAAAGGAAAAGTTTGGGATGATAGAGAACAAGAGTAGCTTTGCACATAGGTTTAGTAAAGATATCAGCTACTTGAGATGAAGTAGGAATATATTGAGTAATGAGAAAACCAAGTGCAACCCTTTCATGGACAAAGTGATAATCAAGCTCAATGTGCTTGCTTCTTGTATGAAAAATGGGATTGACAATCATATGTAAAGCATTGATATTGTTACAGAACAGTACTAGAGTGTGAGGTTGTGGAACATGAAAATCTTTCAGAACATAAGTTAACCAGGTAACTTCAGCTGCAATGTGTACCATTGCTCGATACTCCACTTTAGTGCTAGAGCGAGAAACAGTATATTGCTTCTTGGCACACCAAGAGATTAGATTTCGACCAAGAAAAGTGTAATAACCTATTGTAGAATGACGAGTTATAGGACAGCCAACTCAATCTGAATTTGAAAAAGCACAAAGATTAAAAGTAGTGTTTGAAGTAAGGTTTAAACCAAAAATAATTGTTCCTTTGATATAACATAGAATGCGTTTAGCCATCTTAAAATAAGAGTGAGTGGGAGAGTACATAAATTGAGAGACAAAGTTAACACTATAGGCTAAGTCAGGCCGAGTCAAGGTAAGGTACTATAAAGCACCAATAATGGTACGACATAAAGTCGGATCTTCAAGGGGAGTCTGAATGTGAAGGCCTTTTGTCTTGGCTTTAAGTGATGTGCTCATAGGCTTACAATCGACCATTTCTTCTCGTTCAAGAATGGTAAAGGCATAGTGAGATTGGGAAAAATGTAAGCCATCTGGATTTGTACTGACCTCGATGCCAAGAAAGTGATGGAGCAGACCAAGATCTTTCATGGCAAACTCTGTATGCAACAACTAAATGAAGGAGGAAAGTAGTTAGGAATTTGAACCTGTGAGAAGCATATCATCAACATATAATAAGAGAATTAGTGAGCCAGATGAGCAATGAAAAACCAACAAGGATGGATCTACAAAGTACTAAAAAGAAAACCATATTTTAAAAGAAAAGTACTAAAGAAAACCATATTTTAAAAGAAAAGTACTAAAGCGATCAAACTAGGCATGAGGTGCTTATTTCAGACTGTAAAGTGCCTGTTGAAGTTTGCAAACATGATTGGGAAACTGTGGATCAACCATGCCTAGAGGCTATTCCATATAAATATCCTCAGTAAGGACACTATGAAGGAAAGCATTTTTAACATCAAGTTGTCGAATGTCCCAATGATGAACGAGAGTAAGACTGAATACAAGACGGATGGTGCCAGGCTTTATGAGAGGTAAAAATGTATCAGTGTAATCAACACCATCAATTTGGTGATATCCCTTGGCAACGAGGCGTGCCTTTAGTTGATCAAGAGAACCATCAGGCTTCAACTTTGGTTTAAGAACCTATTTGCATCCTATAACATGCATTGAGGAGTCATATGGCACTAGTCTCCAGGTCTGATTTTGATGAAGAGCTTGCATTTCTTCGTCCATGGCACATTTTCAACCGTAATGCCGAAGAGCTAATTTGATGGATTTGGGAAGTCGAGGAATGTCAGAACTAGTGGCCAAGAGTGCATATTTAGGATTGGGTTTGTAGATACCATCTTGTGAGTGAGTGACCATGGAGTGATGATGATATGGGACAGAAATCGATAAATCAGACTCGTCAGTGGAGAATGCTGACAAGTCTTCGACTGAATTATCAGGGTCAGCAGAAGATAATACAGGTGGATCAGGGTAAGTTAGAATGGAAGATTCAATGGTGGTTGTTGGATAAGAGGATGATGTATCAGTCATATCACTGCTGATGAGAACTGGATCTTGTATTGTTTTGAGTTGCTTATGTGTGGAGTCAGAGGTGGACGTTGCAAAGGATGGTGTTGTATTTATGATAGTTTCAGACATGGTAGATTGCTGCAATGGATATAGTGGAAGAGAAGGATCGGTGGTCATGGAATCCTGCAAAGGCGAGTTAGTATTAGTAAAAGGAAGAATGGTCCAGGAGTAAAAAATACTTATCCAATTTGTATTTGAAGAAGTGATTGTATCAGTAGGACGTTTCTTGAATGGAAATTCTCGTTTATCAAATACTACATGCCTGGAAATAATAATTTTATGTGTAGATGGCTAAAAATATTTATAACCTTTATGTTGATCACTATAGCCAATGAAGACATATGGAATAGTTTTTGGATCAAATTTATTGTTGCGAGTATCCCATGTGTATGGAAAACATTTTGAGCCAAAGACTTGAAGGAAAGAATATTTGGGTTGAGCTCCATGCAATTTAAAGTAAGGTGTATCGGAATCAAGTGCAATGGATGGTAAGTGATTAATTAAAAATACAGTAGTTGTAAATGCTTCTACCCACAAGTATAAAGGACCATTATAATGAAACAACATAGCCATACCTAACGCTCGAATGATACGATGATGACGCTCAACCATACTTGTTTGTTCTAGAGTGTATGGGCAAGAGACTTGATGAACAATACCCTGTGCTTGGAAATGAGAATTGAGTCTGGAATTAATAAATTCACCACCTTCATCGGAGTGAAATATTTTAATTTTTGTGTCAAATTGCCTTTCAACATATTTTTCAAAAGCCAAGTAAGTATAAAAAAAATCAAATTTTGCTTGTAGAGGAATGAGCCAAGTATAACGTGAGAAATCATCAACAATGCAAGCATAATAGTGAAATTTTCCAAGTGATAAAATAGGTGATGGACCCCATAAGTCACAATGTATCTTATTGAAAATAAATAAACTAATATTGTTATAAGATGAAAAAGGCAGTTTGCTAATTTTAGCTAATTAACAATTATTACAAAGAGACTGTATCTTATTTGATCCTTGAACATCAATCAAACCCTTTTGTTGTAAAATCGAAGAATAGACACTTGAGGATGTCCTAGTCGTTGATGCCACAAATTGGCAGTGCTTGATTTGAACCTATTAGAAAAATGTAACTCATGTGGATTGGAAATAACATATAAGTCACCCTTGCATTGTCTTGTCATCACCTTGTGATCTGTCTCCCTTTGCTTAGAGAATTCATAGTTAATATGATAATTATTTGTAAGTTGACCAACAAATAGCAAATTTCTTTTAAGTTTAGGCACATGTAAAACATCATTTAAGGACAAGGTTTCAGTACCGTTAGTAATACTAGTATCACCTATAGACTGAATTCCTAACAGATTTCCATTTCCTATGAGCACTGAATCATTTCCAAGGTATGGATGTTTGCTTTTCAACATTTTAGAGTTACCTGTCATGTGCTGAGATGCTCCAGTGTCAGCAGTCCATTCAGTGTCATACATAGTATTACCAAGAGTGAGTGCAACCAATGCTTTAGGAATTTCATCTACTGTTGGCATATACTTACCCAAATGCCAACATATTTTTGCAATATGTCCCATGACTCCACAGATTTGGCAAGTGTCATTTGGATACATCTCTCTTTCTTCTGGTGTCATTCTTCATTGTCCTGATGGAGCTGGTTTGTGAGCTCTGAGATCTTGCTAATTTTTGTTTTGATTTATGTTACCATGGTTCCAAATTCCTTAATTGCTAGAATTCTGATTGTGTGCTTGAAATCCTCGACCACTTGAGTTGAAGCTATTTTGACTCCTGCGATTAATGAAGCCTGGGTTGTGTTTTTATCCATAAAAGGCTAGTTAGTGAGTTGGTGTTTGAGTGGTGAACCAATTTTGTCTTTGTTCATACCCTTACAGTAGAGAGACCAATTCGGTATAGGATGGTCTAGGTGGCTTTAACATGGTTGTGGTGAAGGCTTCATATTTTGGCCTTAGACTGGTGAGTAAGGAAAATATCTTCTCTTTGTCAGACATATGACTTCCTATTGTTGCAAGACTGTCACAGATGCTTTTGAATTTTTGAATGTGTTCAGCAATGGTGTTGCTGTCATTTTGGCAAAGATATGTGAGCTGCTGGTGTAAAGTGAACTCCCTTTCTTGAGAGTCTTTAGCATATACCTCTTTCAGGGCATCCCATACTGTTTTTAATGTGTCTTGGCCTATGACAAGACCAAGTGCTTCTTCTGAAAGTGTTCCAATCAACCATCCACGAAGCAGCCGATCTGAATTTTTGCATTCAGCTGTCTTGTTGTTTGTTGATGTAGTCTCATTTAGTGTTGTTGAATCTTTGGCTTGGCCAGTTGTTTCTCTAGTGAGATAGCTGATCAGATATTGGCTTTTGGCAAGTGCTAAGACTTGTTCTCTCCATAAAGGGTAGTTGTCTGGTTTGAGTTTTAGAGTAATGAAGTTGCTGACATTGTGTGAAAGGGAACTCATAATGTTTTTTTTTGCCACTCACTTAGAGCTCTGATACCATAAAAACTTTAATAACTGAAATGTTTTCTATTTTATTAAACGTGAACAAGCAAGCTTTAAATTCAATTTGATACATGCTATATATATATATATATATATATATATATATATATATATATTGTAGCTAATCTAACTAACAAGATAAGAGAGTCTAAAATAATAAACTTCTGTTGTAACCAAATGATTAGCTTCGATTAACTGCTCTGACCAATGATTGAGCTGAGCTTGAATTTATCTAACCACCCAAATATATTCTTCCTTGATAAGAGGAGAGATTACTTGCAACCTTATAACTCCTAACAACCTTATCATTCCAAAGTCATCTCAGATGCCCAAATATATTCTTCCTTGATAAGAGGAGAGATTACTTGTAACCTTATAACTCCTAACAACCTTATCATTCCAAAGTAATCTCAGATGAGCTAGTGCTATTAAAAAGGGTGAGTAAAACCGAATTGAAATAAAAAACCAATCTAAATACTAAAAATTTTGGTTCAGTTCAGTTTGTAAATTGTTAAAATTTACTTAATCAAATTTTTTTTGATATATATATATATATATATTTAAAATTTTTTATAAAAATATATGTATTTTGGTGTATCTATTTTGATATATGAGATCTTAGATTTAACCTTTAAAATCATTTTTTTCCTTTTTTTTTTTTAACTTTTTATAATTCAATTAACTAAAAATAAAATTAAACCTATATTGGTTGGGTTTGATTTTTAAATTGGTTATCAATAGTTGAAAATTTTTTATCAGCTCTGTAACTGAACTAATCAATTGCACAGAGCTAATTAGCTTTCATAATTTTTTTATGTTTTTTGTTTTCTATTTCATGGGTCCTAATATTTTCGAACATAAACATATATAATTTTTTTTAATTCAAATAAAGTGAGCATTAATGTATGTTCTTTGGATATCATGAAATGTTAGCATTTTTTCAATGTAATTAAAAAAAAATTGCTCTCAATTCAATGGATCCTATAATTAATTAAGGTTAATGTACTGCACACCCAAAAATTATTTTAATTAATTATGGAAGGGAATCTTGTTGTCCTTGCGAAAGACAATTATCCCATCCCTTTCTAGGTATATACTGGTGAATATTTCTATTTTCTGGTTATATATATGTACAGAAGTTGACAATAAATATCATAAAATTTAACCCTTTTTTATTGAAAAAAAAAAGAAAGAATTTTCTTATATAAATGACTCAATTATAAAGTACTTTGACTTGAACGCTTAATGTTTAATATGTTAGTGCACTCGTCACCATCCATTGGTCCATTAATGGTGATGCTGTGCATTTTGATTCAAACATTTTTTTAAGAATATTCATGAGAGATTCCAGACAAACCAACAACAAAAAAAAAAAAAATCCATTAAACATAATGTAATGATGCTATCTTGGACCGTCAATGTATGTATTTTAACACTATAGAAAATTGAGTAGATTGAACTTGAGATTTATTGTTTATAGTTTGTATTGCGTTAGCCAAAAGTTGCATATAGTGATATGTAGTAGATGTAGATATTAAGCTATTTGGTGTTCTTGTTAAAAGTTTCGACATGCTTATGATAGTGCCAGCTATAATAAGATAGGGGTTGAATTTAATTTAATTTTGTTCATACTAGATATTAATGTTTTAGTTATATATAGGATAGGAACATTTTAGTAAAAAAGTTTGTATATTGCAATTAAAATTGAAGATGCTAATAGTTGGCTTTGACTATTTTTATTAGATACCATTTTAATGACAATTGGTGATGTGTGTTTAAGACATGAAAATGTGGATTTTTTTTTTTTTTTTGAAAAGGTGGGATTGTCGCTTAATAGATTTTTATTTGTTATTGTCTGGCTATGCTTAAGAATTAGAATGAGGTGAAAGTTAATAAAAATATGAAAATTTTGTCTATATTTAGTTAATATCTGAAATTAAAATTGAAATTCAAGTTAAAAATGGAACTGGAATCAAATGAAAAATTTTAATATATCATTTAGTTTGCTAAGAATTTGGAATTGGGATCATATATATATAGTATATTAATTAATTATATTATTTATTTAAAAGATAGTTAAAAAATATCTCAAACTACTAAATAGTTAAAAAATACCTCAAACTATTAATTATCCAATACTTAAATGTCAAACATTTAAAATACTATTGCAATTATATATGCAAATATAAACAAAAAAATTCTCCAAAGTAAAGAATTCACAAGCAAAAAAAGTTTCCTTCAATAAAATGGCATCACACTATAATGAAAACGAAGGTTTTCCTTCCTTTTGTAAATAATTCATCTAATGTGATTTGAATATTATTGAATTTATTTATTTATTTATTTTTCATTTAATGTTTCTAATATTAGATAGTTATAAAAACTTTAATTATTTTAGATTTCAAGTAAGATGGATCTATAATGAAAATATAAATAATGTTCTTATTCAACCTGTGTGCATGTTTGATGATCAGGGATTGATCGTACTAGCCTAATTAAAAAAGATAAAGTTCTCTTTAGTGTCACTCTCCGATGGAGAGAATAATTATGTTGATAACCAGTTAACCCTAGACTTTCGCCACCAAGCAAAGATGGAATTGAAGGTAAAGCAAGTTGCTACTCCTGAGAGGGGAAGCACTAGTATTCAAATAACTACACTGAAGCTTGAAGATTCCCTAGGGAAGGTCATTCACTGGTAGCGAGAAACTTGGTCTGGTCACTTCCTAACCCCAATCATAGATGAAATGCCTAGCCATAACGTATTCCTCTTCAAATTTGAAATGGAAAAGGATAAAGAAGTGGTAAAAAAGGGAGACCTTGGGCTATACAAAGGAACTTACTGGTGTTAAAGGAATGGAGACTAGAGCAAACTATGAAAGAGCTAAATTTTAGCCTAGAATTGTTTTCGGTTCATACCCACGGACTACCACTACAACATATGATAGAGGACAATATGAAAATCATAGCAAATAATGTATTTGCAATTTTGGTGTTAACAAAAATGCCATGTGCATAAATGAAGATTGGGAATCAGTGATGAGGTTGAAGGTAGTCATGGACTTGAAGAAGCCACTGCCTAAAGGTTTTTTTAACCAAAGAGGTGATAGGAGTCAATAGGTATCCTTCCAATATGAAAAGCTCTCCTCCATATGCTACCTTTGTGATTATTTCGATCATAACACTGCCGAATGTCCTATTGCCACAACAAGAGAAGAATGAACCTACATAGTGAACAATAATTTGGCATACGGTCCTTAAATATGTGCTATTCTAGCAAAGAAACTCGACACTGGCTGGAACCCATATTGGAATGAGAAGGCGAGTTATAACCTAACATTAGTTTGTAGAGTTTGTCTAACATGCAATAAAGGGAATCAACTAATGATAAAAGGGAATCTAAGTTAAAATAATAGCAAAAATAGCAGGAGGAGGCTAGGAATCATGGAAAAAGAGCATATCATACCATTACCTCATTTCAAAGCTCTAAAAATTATCAATAAGGATAGCAAAAAAGATACCTTGATAATCATTAGGGACAAGCAACAAAAAAAGCTAAAATTAGTAAAGGAAAAAAGGAGGATTCGGTGTGTTTACCATTTGCATGATCAAACTTCTAATGTTGGACTTTGAAAAATAATTTAGATTCTAATAATTTCATTTAAGTGTGTAAAGAGTTGATCTATCATCAAGATTAATTGTTTAATGATTAGAGACAATGAAATAATATTTAAAAGAGTATTAATAAAATTTTTTGATGAAGTATCTCAACCTACGCAAGTCCCCAATCTTTGAGGAGCAATTATATATAAAAAATATATCAAATTGGACTTATAGTGATCCACTCACTAGTGCCTCATGAGCTAAGACTTTACAATGCTTGTCCAAGTAATTTTTGCCAAAAGAGGTAGTGCTCTTCACGAGCTACCCTCACGATTGTGAGGAGCATGCTTTAGCTTGTGAGGGTAGTAAAGATAAGCTATAATGGTTATTTTCAAATGCAACGGCTAGCATACTTGCTCCTCACGAGCCAAGATTTGCTCTTCAAGACTATGAGTGGCGTTTTGACAGAGATAATTCCAAGATGATTCAAAAATCAATAAGAGATGTTGGAGACATAATCAATGCATCCAAAAATCATAATCTAGGTTGTTTATCTATATAAACAACTTCTGGAGTTCAATTAAAAGTTTGAGAAACTTGTTTATTCATTATACTCTCTTAAGCATTCAATTAAGTTCTCAAAACTCTCTTAAAATTCATTTTATATTTGTATAACTCTTATGAGAGTTGGTGAGTGTCAGAATAGATATTTTTAATCTTTTATTTTCTAGGTTTAGAAAACAGGAAGTGAGATTTTATTTTAAAGAAATTGATTTAAGTGTTTAGCCATTAAAACACTTAGAAAATTGGTTTTGAGTGAGTCTTTAAAAACTCAAGTTGTAAGTTTGAAAGAGTGAGCCTCAAGCTCTTATGTAATCTCAATCTTTTATGTAATCTCAATCTTGTGAATAAGATTATGAGAATTAAAAATCCTAATTTGGGGATAATTTAGGTAGAGATGTATGATTGTTGAGAATGTGAACTCCTTAAATTATTTTGTTCATTATTTTTGTTTCTCAACATTCTTTCAATTCTTGCAGAGAATTCTTTTAATTTCCATTTATTGTTCATTTTCCTTATTCACCCCCCTCTAAGGCATTTTCATTTGGTATTAGAGTTTGAATTATAGGAATTTAATTGTTGGAATACAAGATTATGGCAAGTGAAATTCAAAACATCTCTTCTCTAAGACTATTCTTTGATGGAAGTGACTATCCACATTAGAAATTCAAAATGGAACTCTATTTTGATAGTGATTCTATAAATTATGGAATGTTATTCTATATGGTTGGGAACCTCCTAAAGCAAAAATCAATAATGTAAAAGTGATTCTCAAAAGAATTCAATGGAATCAAATTAAAAAAGATGAGAACCATAAAAAAAAAGAGCTATGATCACACTACTCTCTTCTATGTTTAGAGAAGAAGGTGCAAGGTACAACATTGATAATCTGTAAAAAAGTATGAAAGACATTTGAAAGTCATTATAAAGGAAACATTCAAGTGAGAAGTAAGAAGGTTAAACTCCACATGTATGAGTATGAACTCTTTAAATTGAAACCATAAGAGTCAATTGCTAAAATGAAAAATTATCTCAATTCTCTTCTTATAACCCTCAAGAAGCTTGGTAAACATTTCACTAAGGAAGAAGTAAATAATAAGATTCTAAGAGTCCTACCTAAGAAGGTTTAGGAATCTTAGGTTACTTCAATTGAGAAAGCTTGAGACCTTTATACTCTCCATCGATGTGCACATTAGAAATGTCTTAGTATATGAGCTTACAATTAAGCAAATAGGAGAAGAACAAGAAAAAAAGGAAAAGAAGAAGAGCATAACACTAAAAGCTTCATAAGATAATAGTGAAGATGAAAGTCTTGAAGATTCTAGTGATGATAATGATGATGATGTTGCCATGCTTATAAGAAACTTCAAGAAATTCTTGAGAAAGAAAAATTTCTCAAGAATTAGAGACTTAAACAATAAGCATAAAGAAAAAAGAAAGAAGAAAATCAAAGAGGTTAATTGCTATAAATACAAGAAATAAGAGCACATTAGAAATGAGTGCCCCAAACTCAAATTCAAGAAGAAGGGAGTAAAAGATAAGAAGAAGGTCTTTAAATTTAAAAAGAAAGAGGAACAATAAGAAGTGGCCAATTTTTTTCCTCATGGCTCTTGAAGATGAAAAAAAATGTATCATCTATTTCTAACTCTTCTTATGATAATTATTGTGATTATGATGAATATGATGATGATGTTGAGAGCTCTATTATGAGTAAACTCTTGCTTAAATGCAAAAACTTATTATCTAAGAAAAAGCATTATAAGCATGAATTATCTAGCTTAACCAAGGAATTTGAAATTTTAAGAAATGAATTTTCAAATCTAGTTAAGTTAAATGATAAAATTATTAGTGATATAAAATGTTCAATTACTTAGAAGAGTAACTCAAGAAAGCAAGTGATGAAAATCATGAGCTTTCTAATGAAATATTAAGATCAAAAAATTCCATTTCTAAATTCTAAAAAGGAAAAGAGAGTTTAAATAATCTTTTTGACTCTCAAAAACTCCATGGAAACACTCGTGGATTAGGATATGAGAATGGAATGGCTTTTTCCTCATCATCATCACATATTAAATTTGTTAAAGCATCATGCAATTCCATTCATTCTATTTCTAAACCGATTGAGACTCAAGCTTTTAAAGCTAATAAGTTTTATGTGTTAAATAATAAAGGGAAATCTGATAAGACTCACTCTTACATGACACAAAGGGGTAAGTCTCACACTAGAAAAGCACAACCTAAATATGCTTATATGTATACTAGACGCAACACTCATAAGCATGTTAAACAACATAAAGCACTTAAAAATGTTGCACAAACCTATCAAAATACACATTTCCATTGTTAGTGCATGTCTCATACTATGACTTAAAATAATAGGAGACACACACCATCACAACATCAAAATCATGTTTCATTTACTAAACAATCATATGCTTCTAGAAGAAATAAGTTTGCAAACATTGTATATTCATATTGTATGATCAAAGTACACACCAATAATGTATGCTTTTATAAAAGACTACATATGAATTTGCTTCCTTTGGTTTATCATAAAACTAACCAACCTAAACTAAGAAAGGTTTGGGTTTAAAAAAACACTTAAATTGTCTTGTGTAGGTGTGTTTGAAATCCATAAGAACAAAAAGCAAGTGGTATCTTGATAGTGGATGTTTAAGGCACATGACAGGAGACAAAGAGTAATTCAACAAGCTTGATGTAAAAGATAGAGGACATGTCATAATTGGAGACAATGCCAAAGGAAAGATAATAGACATTAGAGAAATAGGTAATCCTTAACCCGTATCTATACATTATATGTTTTTTGTTGATAGTTTTAAACATAATTTGCTTACTATAAGTCAATTATATGATATTAAAATAAGGTGACTTTTTATCTTAGAAATTGCTTTATTAGTAGTTTTGATAAAGACAAAGTAATTTTTAGTAATGAAAGAATAGACAATGTTTATATTATTAATTTAAATAAAATTGATAACAAAGAAATTAAATGCTTAATGTCTATTTGCCCCGACATATAGACATGACATAGAAGGTTAGGACATGTAAACTTGGAGCTTTTAAATGATCTTTGTAAACATGAACCTGTAATTAGTTTACCAAAGTTTGAATTCACTAAGGATAAACCTTGTGATGCTTGTGAAAAGGTAAAATAATCCAAGTCTTCGTTTAAACTAAAGAATGTAGTGTCCACCTTTAGGCTATTTGAACTTATACATATGATTTATTTGGATTAACTAGAGTTACTAGTCTTACTAGAATACACTATGCTTATATATTAGTTGATGACTACTGTAAATACACTTAGGTGTGTCTTCTTGCTCATAAGAATAATGCATTTAAAGATTTTAAAATTTTTTTAAAAAGAGTTCAAAAAGAAAAAGGATTTTGTATTTCATCAATTAAAAGTGATCATAAAACTGAATTTAACAATGAATTCTTCAAAACATTTTATAATAAAAATGGTATTTCACATTTGTTATCATATCTTATAACTCCTTAAAAAAATGGGATAGTTGAAAGAAAAAATAGAACTCTAGTGGAAATGTCTAGACCAATGCTTTATGAGTATAATTTACCTATATACTTTTGGGTGGAAGCTGTTAACACATCTTGTTATATTTTAAATAGAGTTTTCAAAAGACCAATTTTAAATAAAACTTCTTATGAGCTATGGAATAATAAAAAACCCAAAATATCATATCTAAGAGTATTTGGATGCAAGTGTTTTATATTAAACACCAAGGATAATATTAAAAAATTTGATTCTAAAGCTGATGAAGAAATTTTCCTAGGCTATTCCACTTCTAGCAAAGCATATAAAGTGTTTAATAAGAGAACTCTAGTAGTTAAAGAGTCTATGCATGTTGTCTTTGATAAATCAAACTCATTTGATTCTAGAAAGGATATTTGTAGTGTTGATGATCTTGTAGGTGACAATGAGATTATGGATACACAAGAAGAAAATTTTAATAAGCCTTTGGAACTTGAAGGTCCAAGCAAGGAGGACAATGATGAGATATCTTAACCTATCTTGAAGGATGAACTTATAAAAAATTAATAATTCAAGAAAGCTCATCCTCAAGATCTCATAATAGGTGACACCACAAAAGGGTTACTATTAGATATAAACTTAAATCTCTTGTAAATTTAGCCTTTATTTCTCAAATTGAGCCTAAAAATATTGATAATGCATTGAGTGGTGAATTTTGAGTCCTTGCTATGGAAGAAGAGTTAAATCAATTTGAGAGAAATAAGGTTTGGACCTTGGTTCCTAGACCTAAATATCATCCTATTATAGGCACTAAATGGGTGTTTAGAAATAAGATGAATGAATAAGGTGTCATAACTAGGAACACAGTTAGACTAGTAGCTAAAGGTTATAATCAAGAGGAAAACATTGATTATAATGAAACCTTTATGCCTGTTACAAGGTTAAAAGCTATTAGAATGTTACTTGCATTTGAATTATTCATGGATTTTAAACTTTATCAAATGGATGTTAAAAGTGCATTTCTAAATGGTTTCATTAAAGAGGAGGTATATATTGAGCAACCTCCTGGTTTTGACAATTTTGATTCTCCAAATCATGTTTTTAAATTTTCAAAAGCATTAGATGGATTGAAACAAGCTCCAAGAGCCTGGTATGAAAGATTGAGTAACTTTTTATTAGAAAAAGATTTTTCAAAAGGAAAAGTTGAGACAACTCTTTTCATAAATAAATCAAAGCATGATTTATTGATTTTTCAAATATATGTTGATGATATTATTTTTGGTGCTACTAACCATTGCTTGTGTGAGGAATTTTCCAAGTTAATGCAAGGAGAATTTGAGATGAGTATAATGGGTGAGCTTAAGTTCTTCCTTGGACTTCAAATTAAGTAATGTAAAGATTTGACTTTCATCAATCAAACTAAATGTACTAGGGACATTCTCAAGAATTTTGGCATGGATGAAGCTAAATCAAGCAAGACTCTTATGAGCATGACCACCAAACTAAACAAAGATGAGAATGGTAGACCTATTAATGAAAAGCATTTTACAAGTATGGTTGGATCCATTTTTTATTTAATTGCTAGTAGACTAGATATCATGTTTGCTATATGCCTTTTTGTTAGGTTTCAATTTAGTCCTAGGGAGTCTTATTTGAATGCTATTAAAAAAATTTTTAAATATCTTTGTGGAATAATACATTTAGGACTTTGGTATTCTATGAGTTCATTCTTTGACTTAATTAGTTATTTAGATGCAGATTTTGCCATCATCATAATCATTATTTAAGTTTAAGGGTGATAAAACTTGTAATCTTGTAATAGTGTGTTGTTGAAGGTCAACTTGTTGGTGATTTGTTATATACATTATATTGTCATTTTATTATAGATTGTTGCACTTAATTGTTATATAAAAAAGTCAAAATATTTAATTTTAAAAGTTAAAACACAAAAAATGTGTTTATCACTATACACACATACACATACACTTCATATTTGATACTTATATCCAATAGCCACAAAAACTCTAACTATTTTAAAAATTGAGTCAAATAAACCTATAAAAGAGACAAAACTCTTTTAACATGTATTTTCCCTACATATAAAATTTAAATATAAAACCTTACTTAAAAGTATCAAAACTCTATATTACTTAGTCGAACATATGTTAATTATGTTAAAAATATTCTCTAAACTCATTTAAAATATAAATTAGCTAAATATTTTTTTTTTTTGCATTTGATATTGTTATAATTTGATAATAAGAAATTTTAATTATTATGGAATTTAAGTTTGATAAATTCTTTTATATATATATATATATATATATATATATATATATATTATATATATATATATATATATATATATATATATATATATATATATATATATATGTTTGTTTGTTTGGCCCCAATAGAATTTGGTTATACATCTTTAGATGGAACCCAGAAGTACCACATTTTAACATCAATCAAAGGTTATTATGAGATTTGAGTTTAATTAGATTTTTAAGGTAAAAAGAAGTGGAGCTAGAGATATTGATATGATATATAATGTTTTCTTCTTTCTCTCAATTGCTCAACAATATTCCATAATACTTTCTTCTTCTTCCTTTACCTTCTAAAGCTTTTCTTTATAGCTTTTATTTCATACGCTTTACCACTACAACCATATGTTCTCACCTAAACTTCTCATGCAATTTCTCTTTTAGCTTTTCTCAATGTCAATCTTGTCTTGGAATTGCTAAGGCTTAAGTCAATCACTCACTCGCCAAACACTTTGCCAATTGATATACAAGCACAGGCCGAATCTTGTTTTCTAATAGAAACTAAGCAAAGGAAATTGAATCTAGAAGAGCTCGAATCTAGACTTTAATATAACAACATTTATATAAATCTAATGGGAAATTCGGGTGGTTTAGCCCTTTAGTGGGATGATGAGTGGGGTGTGCAAATTAGAGGTATATGAAGACACTTCTTATATGCTCTAATTACAATAGATGAACTTTGGCATTTTATTGGTGTGTATGGTGATAAAAAAAGGGAGCTTCGAAAAGAGGTATGGAATGATATACGATCTTTAAATCTTAATTCATAGATCCCTTAGGTTTTGATAGGGGATTTTAATGCTTGTTTGTACACTTATGAAAAAAAAGGAGGGCTTTGTTTAACTCAAACACAATTATAACCCTTTAGAGAGCTCATCGATGGTTATGATCTTTTGGACCTAGGTTTTAAAGGAAATTTGTTTACATGGCATAATAAACAAGTCAGTAAAGATAACATTCAAGCCCGGTTGGATCGAGCCCTTACTAATGCAGAATGGGGAATGAAATTTCAATTTGCTATGGTTATTCATTAACCCTTTTTAGGCTCTGATCATCGATCGATTCTCCTTACTCTGGATTCTAAATCTAAAATTAGAAAGAAGAGTTTTAAGTATGAGGCCAAATGGTATCTTGATGAAGGATGGAAGGAGGTAATTGCTAAAAGTTAGGATAAGTAAGTCAATCCTTTTCCTAGGCAATCTGTCATAGAAAGAAATTACAGCTGCTAAAACCTGAATTGTGTAGTTAGGTTCGAAGAAAGGGGGAAATTGCTAATTGAAAATCAATACGTTATAATTATAGTTAGATAATTTTTTGTCTAGAGACTTTAATAAATAAAAAAAAGGAGGAGGAACATCACCTTCATAATGAGATTAATAAATTGCAAGAGAAGGAAGAAACTTATTAGTTCTAAAGACTTCATGTCTAATGGTTGAAGGTGGGTGATAAAAACACTAAGTTTTTTCACTCTACAGTCATTCATCGACGTCAAAGGAAGTAAATTACCAAAGTGATTAACTCTATGGGACAATGGATAACTAATGAGATCCAAATTTAGCAAGCTGCTATTAATCATTTCCGAAATGTTTATAAGCATGAACTGCTTCCCCTTTCAAGACAAGCTTTGAATGTTATTCCTTGTCTAGTCATAGGATAGATGAATGAAGATCTCATCAAGTATGTTAGCAGGGATGAAATTTAGATAATGGTTTTCTCTTTAGGGAAATTTAAAGCTTTAGGACCTAATGGCTATATTGGAGCTTTTTTTCAAAATCATTGAAATGTTATTTAAGAGGATGAGGTGATGTTAGTAAAAAAAAATTTCTTGTCATCCTATTTGCCTTCTTAACTTAATCACACATCTATTTCCTTTATTCCCAAGGTCAAAGATCCTAAATCATTTAATGATTATCGCCCAATAAGCTATTATAATTTTCTTTATAAAATTATTTCTAAAATCATAGCAAATTGTTTATAGCTTTGGCTCCTTGTTATTTTTACTCCATAGCATAATGGTTTTGTTGAGAGATGCATTTTTTAGGATAACATCATCATGAATCATGAAGTCTTGCATGCTTTGAAAACTAAATTTAAAGGTAAGAAAGGCTTTTATGCTTTAAATCTTGATTTTACCAAAGCTTTTGATAGTGTAAATTAGCACTTCCTCAAACTAGTAATGATCTAACTTGGTATTTATAGAAAATGGGTGGAATGGATTTGGCAATGTGTTACTGCAGTGCGTTATTCAATTATAATCAATGACAGTGCTTCTAATTATTTTATTCCTTATAGGGGTTTATGTCAGGGAAACCTTTTGTCCCCATATTTATTTATTATGGTTGATGACTCTCTTTCTCATGCTATTATCAAAAGTAACCTTTTTGGTTCCATTAAATGTATTAAGCTGGCAAAGCATGCACCTACTTTTATTCATTATTTCCTAATGATCCTATTCTTTTCAGTGAAGCTTCTATGGAAGAATCTACAGCTATTAAAGAAGTGTTGCAAGCTTTTCTTAATGAGTTTGGATTGAAGTTGAATCTTCATAAATTTGAGCTCTTCTTCAGCTCCAATGTTCAACATGAAATGAAACTTAATATTTGTAACTTCTTTCAGATAGCGAAATCTAACTATGCTTCAAAATAACATGGGATACCTTTAGATTGGTTAAAGATAAAAAGAATGTTATGCAATTGTCTTATAGAGAAGGCAAGATAAAAAATTCATTCTTAGTGCTATAAGTTCTTAACTTAGGCTAACAAAGAAGTTCTCATTAAATCCATCATTCAATCTCTTCCAGCCTTTGACATGAAATACAAAGACTTATTTATAATTTTTGGTGGTCCCAGAATATTGCTGATAGAAAAATTCACTAGGTTAACTGGTCATCTATGATAAAATCCAAGTTTAATGGTGGAATGGGATTTAGGGAATTTTAGCATTTTAATAAGGCTATGCTTACAAATCTTGGGTGGATTCTAGTTCAAAATTTTGTCTCATTAAGTGCTCATGTTTTGAAAGGAATTCACTTTCCTTAAATTGATTTCCTTTCAGCTAGATAAGGTTCTCACCCATCTTGGTTATGGCGTAGTCTTCTTTATGGGCGTGAGGTTCTTTTGCAAGGAGCCTAATGGAATGTGTATTATGGTACAAATATTAATCCATGGTCTGATTCTTGGATTACTTTGCTATCTTATTTCTAAGTTAAGTCTACATGACCACCTTTATCTAGTGTCCATTGGGTTAGTGATTTAATTGGCAGATTTAGAGCTTAATGGAATACAAATATTTTCAAAGCTTATTTAATGATGAATAGTGCAAGGCAATCAAAAGCATTCTTATTCCTTCCCTCCTTCATTCAGGTTGAGACTTAATTGTATGGCATTTTGAAAAAATTAGTCGCTCTTTTGTTATGTCTACATATCATTTGCATAAAAGTCAATAATATACTCTTTCTCTAACTTCCACTTCAAATTCTCCAAAGTGGAAAATAGTATGGTCCCTTCACACCCTCTTTAAAGTAACAAATTTCATATGGCACTTGTAGGTGGCGGGGTTTAGCGCGTGCCCAAGTGTTTGGCGACAACGGCACTGTGTGGGCTTAAGGCCCACTAGGAAATACGATATAGGTCATGGGCCTATTCGGAGATGGAGTCGCCACCTGGATAAAAGCCGGGACACACTGTATAGCAACTGGATCCCATGGAGGTTCCCAGAAGCCATCATTAGAGATCGGGTTCAGAAACTGGGTATGAGCGTTTGAATGCTCACCCAACCTTGCGGTTGGCCTCCGTTTGTGCTTTGCATTTTATTACCATTTAATTATTTAATTATTTCCTCATTTACCACATGTAATGAAGTTGCCTTTGAATAATTGCCAGATTTTATAATTAAGTCCGGGTTTGCACATTAGTCCAATTTCATGCCTTTAAGTCCCGACATTCAAAAAAATGCAGTAAATAAAATAAATAATAATTTATAACCATACATTCAAAATTAGATGGGGGAAGGGATTAAGGATTACAACGCTTTTTAGCTAAATAAATGAATAATATACAGAAAATAAACCAAACATATACCGAAAATAAACTATTGAAATAACATAAAAGCGTAGTGTACAAAGGAACAACTAACAAAAGTGACTACTCAATGATAGAAATCATCAAGTAATTCCTGCAAATGGCACATGGTTAGTCCTTTCTTTCAAGAAAAGAAGAAGAGAAATCGCATACAACAATACTTACAAAAGGCTCTATAAAGAGAGGGTTGTCACATTATGGATCAAAGAAACCAACAAATAATCAAGATAATTATCATCATGCAATCATGCAAACTTATTTAAGGTTAAAAGGGGACATGTTAAAGCAGACGTCACAGCAAACAAACCATAAAAAAAATGAAGTAGGAAGCGGGTTAACCCTGCCAATGAGGTGATCGCCTCATTGATGAGGCGATGCCTCATTAACAGGGCTCTTATAAATCCAAGACAAAAATAGGTAGCATACACACAAAAGGTAGGCTCCCTAAGGGCCTGTCAATGGGGCGATCGCCTCTTTGATGAGGCAATTGTCTCATTGAGATGAGGCGACGCCTCTTCACAGAGGCGTCGCCTGACCACCAGGCTGGCTCTGACTCCCAAGACGTTCATACTTCTACTCTAAGTAACCAAAACATGCATATACACACTCTACACTCATCATACTACGACTACATGCAAAAGTATTCAAAGATCCATCAATAAAGTGAGATATCAAGCTAAACACATTAGAGATAAACCTAAAATATGCTAAAGACTCAGTTACACATAAGCAAGAACACACAAAATGATGAACATGTCAAGTTCAAAGTGCATATTTTATACCAAAATGAGATGCCCTCAAAGCTGTTTTTGATTGTGATCCTTGCTAGGACATGATTTCTCTTTGTTAAAAGTTTCTTCCTTCTTCCCTTATGGAGAACATGGACTTCTTTGCTTCAACCTTCCTCCCTTTCTTGAGGACATTTTTTTCTTTTCTTTCCCCTCTGTGTTTTTTCTTTCAGAGCTCTCCTTTTTTCTTTTTTTTCCTAACCTTTTTTTTTTCTGTCAACCCTCTGCTGCCACTCTATAGATCTCTTTTTTCTTCCTTCCTCCTTTTTTAGATTTCCTCCTCTCCCTTCATTTTATCTCTTCTCCACCTAATCCCTCCCCTACTCTCTTTATCATTACCATCCCTTTTTTAGCCCACACTTTTCCCCAAAAACCAAATATTCTTGCTGTAATTGCAAAGCAAGAACAGGTGGGGACCTACCAACTTGTTGTCCTTGATAAATGTCATTTAATGCAGTAGTATGTGGTCTGGTGAAGAGGCGATCACCTCTTCACTCAACTGCCAAAGAGGCGATCGCCTCTTTGGCTCATAGGTTGGGCCTTTTGGGCCAAAAAGTTTGGGCTTGCATGGGTTTAGGTTCTTTGGGCTTAGGCTTTTAGGTCCATTCTCAAAAAGATTTCGGGCTTCACTTGCATTCGAGTTTCGAGTTTTCTCATCATTGGGCTTGACAATGGGCCAATCAAACTGAGCATCCCTAATTTGTCCCCTAATATGGGCTGACCGAATCAGGTGTCTACAGTTTGCCCCCTGATTTTTCAAAAAATCAAATGCATGCAATGGCCATTTTTCAAAAAATCACATGCACAACAGCAAATAAACAATAAGATAAGAAACGTACTTGACTCTCGGGTCTCACCCGAGAGATGAATTCTTCAATTATGAAATGTGACCGTGATCCTCGGGTTTTCCTAGCCCGATCAGCCACTCATTAATATTTGACAAAGTATTCAAAGACTGTTAACCTCAGGTTTTCTTGGCCTGATTACCATCTTGCTGGGGACATAGACTTATGGGTTTTCCTGGCCCAACCATCAGTCACCTGAAACATGATTCTTGGGTTTTCCTGGCCCAATCATCACCACATACAAAACATAATTCTTGAGTTTTCCTCGCCTGATCATCACAACATATGAAACTTGATTCTTTTGTTTTCCTGGTCCGATCATCACAACACTTGAAACATGATTCTCGGGTTTTCCTGGTCCGATCATCACAACACCTAAAATATGATTCTCAGGTTTTCCTGGCTTAATCATCACAACACCTGAAACATGATTCTTGGGTTTTCTTGGCCCGATTATCACAACACCGAAACTCAATTCTCGGGTTTTCCTGGCCTGATAACCATTGGGGATGTGGCTTTCAAATTTTTCTGGTCTGATTATCACTCCTCCGAGGACATAGACTTTCGGGTTTTCTTGGCCCAGTTTTCCTCTACTTTTGACTTCGAGGATACCACTCGAACAGTCATCTCGATCTTTGAGCTTTGGGGATTCAAACCCAAACAACCCTATTTTTGAGCTTCGGGGATTCAAACCCGAATAACCCTCTCTTTGAGCCTTGGGGATTCAAACCCAAATAGCCCTGTCTTTGAGCTTCAAGGATTCAAACTTGAATAGCCCTGTCTTTGAGCTTCAGGGATTCAAACCCGAACAGCCCTTTCTTTGAGATTCAGGGATTCAAACCCGAACAGCCTTGTCTTTGAGCTTCGAGGATTCAAACCCGAACAACCCTATCCTTGAGCTTCGGGGATTTAAACCCGAATAACCCTATCCTTGTGCTTTAAGGATTCAAACCCAAATAGCCCTGTCTTTGAGCTTTAGGGATTCAAACCCAAACAGCCCTATCCTTGAGCTTCGGGGATTCAAACTTGAATAGCCCCCTCTTACGATACATAATCCTTAGGTTTTCCTGGCCTAAAAGGAAGTCCCTCAATAATAACAGGAAGCTCACGCTATTATCCTCGGGTTTTCCTGGCCCGAGAGGCAGTTCCCCAATAATAATAGGAAGCTCACGCCGTCAACCTCGGGTTTTCCTGGCCCGAGACGTAGTCCCTTAATCTTGATACTTCAATCAGAGAAAATCCACAGCTCGCCCTCAGCTACGGGCCGACCAAACCAGGAAATGAATGCTTATAAACATTGACACTTTGATCAGCAAACAAAACAAATAAAGAGAACAACCATGGAAGCCATATAGCCATGCAAGCATCAGGTAGGAACGACCATGAATACCATATAGCCTTGGGAGCATCAGGTAATACCAACAAATAGATAAAAACATGCATAAAATAAGATCAAACAAAAATCACCATGTAACCTCTGAGGTGTTAGGCGGATGAAAATCACATTAGGCAATATAGTCACACCGGTATTAGGCAAAATCAACCAAAATAAGCCATGTAGCCTCTAGGGCATCAGGCTAAACAAATAACAAATAAAACATGAATCAAATAAAGACAAACAAAAGTGCCATATAACCTCTGAGGCGTTAGGCGGAGATAATAAAATGATGTAGCCTCACAAGCGTCAAATGAAATCAAACTAAACAAGTAAATCAAAACAAGCTGTATAGCCTCACAAGGCGTCAGGCGAAACCAAACAAGAAAACTGCATCCCAAGCACTTGAGATAGCTTATTCTATTACACATCCAAAAAGAGTCCAAAATCGATGTATGCATGGATGTGATTTTTGGAATCTCTCAAAAGTTATTTTAACAACATATGCTTGTGTGGTGTGTGCAATGCTTATAGAAAACATGCATTATTCTAATGCGCCTAAGCATGAAACCTGAAAATGATTTTCGTAAAATAATTTCGTGTATGCATGAATAATTGAGAAAACATTCAATAGCCAAATGCCCCTCCTATTTAGGATTAATCTTCAAGAACTGGTCCTCATCATATCAAAGAATCTGAATTTAAGTCTATTGAGCCCAGCTTATCCAAATGAAGTAGAATTTAAGACCCCCTCATGATCAAATCAGGATGATGATAACGATTCACACCCTCAGCTTAGTTGCTTCCTTAGAATGCTTTATTGTCATATGACAGTTGCGCTTGACCCTTAGTGTGGAAGAGACTCTATTTAAAAACTCCATTACTCATGAGGCTTAACTCATCTTAAAACTTGCCCCCCCAACCAAGGACTTGATAGACTCTCCCGCTTTCACACCACCAAGTAGAATCTTATTATCTTTTGAAGTCTTTTCTCAGAATGAAAATGCAACCGATTTTATTTTATATTCCCTCTTTTGCCTAGGTCGCTCCTTTTCTAGGAGTTTTTGAACCTAGCTGGGTCTTTCATTTTTTTCATTTTTTTTATTTTCCCTTTTTTGCCTAGGTCGCTCCTTTTCTAGGAGTTTTCGAACCTAGCTGAGTGGTTGCAAATTCATGGTGATGGTCAATAACTTTTATTATGCTTGATGTTCATGTTGTCATTTTAGCTGCTGACTACTCTTGCTACTGATCATTGGACATTGATGTTACTGATGTTGTTGAGTGTTACAAAATTAATGAGTCCATGTCTGACACTTCACGTGCTAACAACATGTCAGTTATGACTATCTTCACATGATTACTTCTTTATTATAATCAGTCATGCCACATTATACTTGTTATTGATCATCCCTTTGTGGGTTTTCTAACCAACCATTTTTCAGCTCACAATTAGTGGGAGTTTTGTTAAAAAAGATAAGGATTTTTCAAGGATTGCTCAAAATTGACTTTTCAAATGTTGGTGGCATAAACAAAGGTTTCCCCTTTTTTCCCCATGCTTTCGTCCCTTTTCATTTTCTTTTTCTTTCCTTTTTTCTTTCTTTCTTCTTATTTTTCTTTTTCTTTCTTTTAATTTTTTTTTGCTTTTTATTTTATTTATTTATTTATTTTTTTGACGAATATGAGGAATTTATTTTAGGAAAAAACTTGAAGTTGAATGTGCCCAAAGAAAAGTTTGAAAGTCAATTATGATATTTTAATCCTCTCATTTTTTGGGGTTTTCTTTTTCCCTCTTTTTTTTTCTTTTCTCAAATCTCTCTCTCATTCAAGCATAAGATTGCATGCACAATTATAAAAAATTAATACTCATGCAAATTAGACAACCAAACATTCATTAGCATAAAAGAAAATATTCCAGCAAAACATTATTTGAAACCATTACAACTGATAATAACTATTCTTGAGTGTCTAAATCCAAGTCGGTTTTAACTTGCACCCTAAAACGATACAACTCTTTAAAGTCCCTTATGCCCATGTCTTTCAACTTGTTGGCTAGAGGAGGCTTGCAGGCTTCTATGGCTATGATTAACTGGTCTGACTCTGCAAGTATGTGCTTCATCTGAGCTAACTTTCCTCTCCACCTATCTAAGAAGCTCACGAAGGGCTCGTTAGGTCTTTGCACTGTATTCTGTAGCTCTTGAAGAGAAACTTCAAACTGAAAGTTTAGCCCATATTATTTGATAAAGACTGAACACAACTCCTTCCAATCTTGCTAGACATATGCATCCAAAGTGTAGTACCAATTGATAGCAGCTCCTTCCAAGGATAATGGAAATTTCTTAAAAATTTGAGTTTCTGACAACTCAGTGGCCTTCATGTAAGTGACATACTGCTTCAGATGAAAGTAAGGGTCATCAGTATCGAAGTATTTCTTCATATTTGGGAATTTGTATTTCAGGGGCAATGGCTCTCTAGAACCCAAATCCAAGTCAACATCAATAAAGTTCGGACTGAGCTCGTGGTTCTTCAATGCGGTTTGAAGTTGATTCATTTGTTTTGTTAGGTCTTTCATCCATTCGATCTCGGCAGAATCCACTGGTGCTTTTCCTTTCAATTGTTCACCCAAAACAGTTCTGTTTTTATAATTGTCTTCATTACAGAGCATCTTTCCTTTAATCTCAGCAACCATGTCTTTAACCATTTATCGCATCTCATCCTTGATCTCTTTCAACAGTTTTTTCTTGAAAGCTTCAACATCAAAATTAGAGGGTCCTGCCATTTTATCCCTTTGTTAAGTGGTCCCAACTATCTAATTGGATCCTTGATATTAGTGGGCCAAATTCCTTTGATCTGCTTCCAAATAAGAAGAGGTTTATGGCTAAAAAAAAATGCATTTTTGAAAGTTGCAATGAATGTCATGTATGCATGAAATGAAGGATTTTTTTTAAAGAAAATTTAAGAAACAAATAATCACTCAAAAAAGATACACAATACCAAAACATGAAGTTTAAATGTGTAAACTTCTGCCCTTATTTCTCCCACACACTTATTCAATGGTGAGTATCTTGTCCTAGGATTTTTGGCTTGGGTTTTAATTATCAATAGGGGATAATAAAACTGACGTATGCAAGAAAACTCTCAAAATGGTTCAGATAAGTAATGGGTCCTTTAAATAAAGCCCGAGTCCACTTTCTATGAGTTGAGATCCTTAGCACTATAAACTTACTTGTCAAGGCCCATTTGAAATGGGTTATGAGTAGGCATGAGAGGCCTTTATTGACTAGCTTATCTATAATGGGCTTTGGTTGGACATGAGGGCTCATTTTATTTTAGACTGCTTATTGATGGGATCGAGATTTATTTTAAGGGTCCATTATATGGCATAATACACATGTATGTGGGAAAATTCCTAAGGATAGTTGCTAAGTCATTACATAGGCTTGAGTCTTGGGTAAAAAGGATTTGGCTCCCACAACGATATACATCCATATATATCTCCCCACTCAAGGGTCAAACAACGTGGATTAGTACGTGTCATGAGTGACAATAATCAAATATTCCACCACCAGGTTTGAGTGAAACATAGGTAGCGAAGTACTGACTATTGTCAGGTTTATTTGGGACTGAAGTGCTCATTGTGTGCAAAATGTGTAGTGAATGCATAAATGTACGAAGAAATAAGAAAATAATTAAAGATGATAAAACGTAAAACACTAGAATCAGTTTCTCTATCCCTAGTGGAGTCGCTACTGTAGGCGGCGGGGTTTAGCGCGTGCCCAAGTGTTTGGCGACCACGGCACTGTATGGGCTCGAGGCCCACTAGGAAATACGATATAGGTCATGGGCCTATTCGGAGATGGAGTCGCCACTCGGATAAAAGCCGGGACACACTGTACAACAATTGGATCCCACGGAGGTTCCCAGAAGCTGTCATCAGAGATCGGGTTCAGAAACTGGGTATAAGCGTTTGAATGCTCACCCAACCTTGCGGTTAGCCTTCGTTTGTGTTTTGCATTTTATTACCATTTAATTATTTAATTATTTCCTCATTTACCACATGTAATGAAGTTGCCTTCGAATAATTGGCAAATTTTATAATTAAGTCTGGGTTTGCACATTAGTCCAATTTCATGCCTTTAAGTCCTGATATTCAAAAAAATGCAGTAAATAAAATAAATAATAATTTAAAACCATACATTCAAAATTAGATGGGGGAAGGGATTAAGGATTATAACACTTTTTAGCTAAATAAATGAAAAATATACAGAAAATAAACCAAACATATACTGAAAATAAACTATTAAAATAACATAAAAGTGCAATGTACAAAGGAACAACTAACAAAAGTGACTACTGGATGATAGAAATCATCAAGTAATTCTTGCAAATGGCACATGGTTAGTCCTTTCTTTCAAGAAAAGAAGAAGAGAAATCACATACAACAATACTTACAAAAGGCTCTATAAAGAAAGGGTTCTCACATTATAGATCAAAGAAACCAACAAATAATCAAGATAATTATCATCATGCAATCATGTAAACTTATTTAAGTTCAAAAGGGGACATGTTAAAGCAGACGTCACAATAAACAAACAACAAAGAAAATGAAGCAGGAAGCGGGTTAACCCTGCCAATGAGGTGGTCGCCTCATTGATGAGGCGACGCCTCATCAACAGGGCTCTTATAGATCTGAGACAAAAATAGGTAGCATACACATAAAAGATAGGCTCCCTAAGGGCCTGTCAATGGGGCGACCGCCTCTTTGATGAGGCGATCGTCTCATTAAGATGAGGCGATGCCTCTATGAGGCGTTGCCTGACCACCAGGCCAGCTCTGACTCCCAAGACATGCATACTTCTACTCCAAGTAACCAAAACATGCATATACACTCTACACTCATCATACTACAACTACATGCAAAGGTATTCAAAGATCCATCAATAAAGTCAGATATCAAGCTAAGCACATTAGAGATAAACCTAAAATATGCTAAAGACTCAGTTACACATAAGCAAGAACACACAAAATGATGAACATGTCAAGTTCAAAGTGCAGATTTTATACCAAAATAAGAGGCCCTCAGAGTTATTTCTGATTGTGATCCTTACTAGGACGTGATTTCTCTTTGACACAAGTTTCTTCCTTCTTCCCTTATAGAGAATATGGACTTCTTTGCTTCAACCTTCCTCCCTTTCTTGAGGACCTTTTTTTCTTTTCTTTACCCTCTGTGTTTTTTCTTTCAGAGCTCTCCTTTTTTTTTCCCAACCTTTTTTTTCTGTCAACCCTCTGCTGCCGCTCTGCAGATCTCTTTTTTCTTCCTTTCCTCCTTTTTAAGATTTCCTCCTCTCCTTTCATTTTATCTCTTCTCCACCTAATCCCTCCCCTACTCTCTTTATCATTACCATCCCTTTTTTAGCCTACACTTTTCCCTAAAAACCAAATATTCTTGCTGTAATTACAGAGCAAGAACAGGTGCTCGCCTTTTTTAGCCCACATTTGATAAATGTCATTTAATGCAGCAGTATGTGGTATGGTGAAGAGGCGAGCACCTCTGTGAAGAGGCGATCGCCTCTTTGGCTCATAGGTTTGGGCCTTTTGGGCCAAAAAGTTTGGGCTTGCATGGGTTTAGGTTCTTTGGGCTTAGGCTTTTAGGTCCATTCTTAAAAAGATTTCGGGCTTCACTTGCATTCGAGTTTCGAGTTTTGAGTTTTCTCATCATCGGTCTTCACAACGGGCTAATCAAACTGAGCATCCCTAATTCATCCCCTAACACGGGCCGACTGAATCGGGTGTCTATAGCACTACTTGTGAAATGCTTTGCCAATAGAGGAAGGTTTAATGAGTAGAGGATCTAATACTAGTGTGTATTGCCCAAGATGCTCTCATTTAGTTGAAACATTAGAGCATATGCTATTTTTATATGAGTACTCTCAGCTAATTTAGTTTGGAAGTATGTTTGGATATGTGCCAAATGCAATTGGTTTTGGTTCTTTTGCTAGATGGTGGAAATCTATGCATTAAATGTCATCTGATAATGACTAGTTTGATTTTATTAATTTGCTTGCTAGTATATGTTGATTCATTTTGAAGTCAAGAAACTATATAGTATTTCAAGGAAAACTTGAAGACCTAAATCAAGTTATTCAGAAAATTTGAGCTTGGTGGTAAATTATTTTTATTTCATTAGAAAAAGGAATTTAACCTATTGCTGATATTGATAACTTTGTTTCATCAGTTTGGCTTCCTCTACCAGATGGAGTTCTTAAAATAAATTGTGATGCTTCATTCTCTCCAACTACTTACAATAGTAAATTTATTAGTGATATGCCCTAGGCTAATTATATAATGGTCATACTTTGATATTGTCATATTTCTATTTTAATAATAAAGAGACATTTTTATTATTACTAGTTAATTCTAGTATTATCGTTGATTAGTTAATTCTTTTAAAATCATCAAGTACATAACTTGGTAGTAAAATTCTTAGGTAACACTTGAATTCTAATCTAAATATCCCCAGTCGATTATTGTTATAAGAAGAATAATGAATAAAGACTAATATAAGATTGTTTAATGATTAAGTTTTACTAATCATGTATATAAGATATTAAGTCAAACTCATAGGTACATATTTAAGAAAATGATGTACTAGACTCAAAAGAAATGTATAGTCATGCTAGAATTATAAAGAGCTATCGGTGTCAGTCTACTTGGGATCAAGAAATAATATGATTGAACTAATAAGGATGACATAATCCATGTCTTATATTCAATTAGGATATCATGTGACAAAAAGACCATAATACACGCTATGTATTAGGTTATTTTGGATTATCGGCCTTCACATAGTTTAGGTAGTCATAATGTCTTGCTAGAGACCAATTATGACTTGTGGGCTAAAATGGGAGTTTTAGGTCCACTGCTAACATTGTGTGAACCTATAGGGTCGAACACTTAGAACAAGCTCAAAGCAAACTTGGGTTAATAAACCCAATAATTATCTCTATATAAGATTAAATAAATAAGTGAATATATATATATATATATATATATATATATATATATATATTTATTTATTTATTTATTTATTTAAGGTAAGAGTTATTTAAATAAATAGGAAAAGATTCTAATTTGGAATTAGAATCAAAATAGAAAAAGAAGTTTAAACTTACAAAAACTGTTTTGATAAGTGGAGATGTATAAAACCTTAGAAAAGATGACTATAAATACATCTCATTCTCTAAGGTTTAGTAAGAAGGTTAAGCCACCTTTTTCTCCTTTTTTTTCTTACACTTCTTTTGTGAAAAGAAAAGACATAGAGAGAAAAATGTGTTGTGAGACAATAAAGGTTCTAGCAGACCTACTTTGATTTAGATCATTTTGTTCGTGTGGATACCGTAGAGGATGTGATCTTTTAGTGACGTCTTAATCCAATAAGAAGACACAAAAAACTCGAGATAAAGTATCACCAGAGTGAATCTCCCTTCTTCCTTCTAACTATCTTACAATTAAATTATTTTAGTGAGTGTTTGAAAACCCTCTTAATTAATCTAAGTCGAATTACATGGATTCGAGGTATGATTTTTGTGGTTAAAAGTTTTGTTTTCTGTTGCGTTATATATCATGTAACCCAACAAAATTAGCATATATTTACAAAAATGCTCATGGCAGTATTATTCGCATGTTTTCCCAAAATTGCTCTAGCTAGTCAGTTCTTCAATCTGAGTTAATGGCCATTCGTGAAAGTATAAATTTGCTAATAGCTTTCCTGCTCAGGCTTTTGTTATGGAATTTGATAGTAAGTTAACAGTGCAAGCTTGTTTATCACCTTCAATTTCCATTCCCTGTGAAGCTGCTGTTCTGGTTTAAGATGTTCACCATATTCTTATTGTTAATTCTAATATTTCCATTTAGTTCATTCGTCGATCAACAAATAAAATTGCCGATTGGATTTCTAAGTACTCTAATTGTTTATTGATGTTAGACCAGTTTTTTTAATGTACATCCTTAGCTGTAATCACTTCTGCAAAGTGATTATTGCATTCCCTCACTGTAATTCTTCTCTTTCTTTTATGAATCCTTATACGTTAAAAAAAAAAATGGAGCCCTTAGATGCAAACGATACATGTAGGTACATAATCGATAAGTAAACATTCTTAGGGCAGAGAAAGTGAATTTAGGACCTGTTTCGTTTAATTATTTACAATAACTGATAACCGATAATGAATAACTGATAATTAGTAAATATGAAGTATTTAGTAAAATTTTACTAGCTGTTACTGTTTGTATGTAAAATAATTATTAATAATATTATTTATTTGTTAATATAATTTCTTATACTTATAATATTTTTTTAGTTATGCAAATTATTTAAAAAATATATATAGTAATAAATTGTCTATAATTTATATATTATTAAAATAATTAATATAAATTATTTAAAAATAAATTTAAAAATATAAATATTATTATATAAATTTTAAAAATAATTGTACATATAAATATAATAATTATTTAATTATTAATTATAATTTAAAATAGTTATTTAATTAACTATAAAAAAATTAATTTGATACATTTAATTTTAATTTAAATAAAATTATTTATTATTAGTTATTTTTAAGTAACTAATGATTACAACTGTACATTTCGAGTTTGAGCCTTGAGGGAGGAATGAGGTAAAATATAATGATTTGAACATTAGCCCATTCTCTTACTTTTTTTTTTTTTATATAAAAAATTAAAGATTAAATATTCTAAATAAAAAATAAATTGAAATCAGCTGTTAGTTAATGTGAAAAAAATTTTAAAATATAATTTTTAAAATCAGTAACTATTTTAAATGAAATTATTTATTAACTGTTAATTTAAAAATATTGTAAAATATTAAAATTATAGCTAGTTGAGAAAAAATCTTAATCAGTTATCTCTAAATACTAATCCAAAGAACTAATCCAAATGCCCCCTAGGGAAGGAAGAGGAAAATGCTGGCGGTTTAAGACGGTGGAGCCGGCAAACTCTGACATGGGTTTCAACACTGATGACACGGTCACGAAAAGGTCGTTGGACAAAAAGAAGAGAATGCTGTTTATCTTTTTCATGCATCATTTGTTTATTCAAAATTTAATACATTGAGATTTGTGGCTTAGAAAAATAATAATTTTTGTTTATTTTTATTAAAAAAGGATTTTTAAAAATTTTTTTTTTTAATATGATTATAAAATATATCACTTCATTTTCAACGTCCATTTACATCTTCATGTTACCACAACTTTAGTCCATACTTATTCTCAATAAATGGCCATTGCTTCTTAAAAAAAAAAATCATGCACTTTTCACCCATTGCAGAATATTTAGCACTTTTATCTTTCAAAAGAGTTTGGACAATCCGTTAAATTCCAATTAGAGACGATAAAAAAATTAATTTTTTTAAAAAAAAACTTATTTTATTTTCAAATTATAAAACTTAAAACAGTTTAAGGTAAAATTATATTAAATTTAGGATGAGTTTAATATAATTTTACCTTAAACTGTTTTAAGTTTTATGCGAGTTTGAACATTAATATTAACATCAATTTCATATAAATGTGCAATATTAGGTTATACTTTTTTTGAAAGAATTAAATTAAAACTTTTAAAAAATCTGTTTTTTGAGTCTATTAAATAAATGGACAAATGAAATGCATAAATATTAAAAACTGTTATTCGAATTTGAAACATGATCGTAACATGTTTAAATAATAATTTTTAAATAAAAATAAACTTTATATTTTTAATAAAAAATATTTCATCCTTGCCATTATAGTTATCTATTTTCTTTTTTTAGCATTTTAATTAACTGAATTATAACTGCCAGAGGGTTTTGTGCTACGTTAATTATTTAAAGATTAAAACCTTTGTCCGAAATCTTTTGCCCTTTCCTACTCAACTGAACTTTCGTTTTGATGATTTCTTCATTAATTTAGAATTGTAAGTAGTCACTCTCTCTGCCGTTTTGATGCCAGTAACTACTAATTGTTGAATGCATGCTATATTTAAATATGTATTATTGTTATTATTTAAATAATATGCTTTCAAAACGGCATAATTGATATATATTATTGTTATTATTTAAATATGCTTCCATGTCTTTTTACCTTAATATCTCTTGTAGGCCTCATAATTGATATATATTATTGTTATTATTACAGTTACTGTGCCCACCTTAGGCCACTTGCAGAATTTAGTTAATTTTCTCATTTTTTTTAAAAAAAATTTGTTTAGTGCCGTATGGGCAATATTGTTTTTGGAGTTCATACTTCATAGTAAGTTCACCAAGCAAAAATGCTTTCAGGAAGCATTGATTCAAACCTGGTATGATATGGGAAAAGGGTATCAAAATTTGAGCTAATGAAAAGAAATAATTGGATGCGAATGAGGAAGTAGTTAAATAGTGTTTTTTTTTCAAAAACATTATAAAATGTAGAATTTAAATTTTACCGTCATTAATTTAAAATGAAAACAATTATCACATATTACATAATTTATTAATATTTAGATAGTATGATGTCTCTATTAATATTAATAAAAAAGAAAAATTGACTATTTCTCACAAAGGTATTAAATCATAATTTAGTTTAAAATTTTATTTAAAGTAATTTAAGATGTTGGTATATAGATTGGATTGTTCTTGATTAGTCAACCAAATTTATTTATTAAATTTATTTTAAATAATTAATAAAAATTAAAATAGTATAGGAGTGATAACGCACTAAAAGAATATATGGAAAAAAAATATAATTAAAACATATTTTAATAAGCAATTTTATTATGAAATATATAGAGAAAAACTGCTCTTTTTATCATACTATTTTAACACAAAATAAATTATTAAGATTTATAGAGATATGATTTAAACGAGATAGTTGATTTAAATATTATTAATAAATTTTATTTTAAAAAATTTCAATACGAAATTTGTATTGTATTTTTTATTATTCACAAGGAAAAGAAAAAGAGAAGGGAATCATTTAATGATTTAATCATCAACAGATATGTGTTTGCAAATTCATTATTGAAATTTTTCGAGTTCACAACGGTCTACTTATACATTAGTTAATTAAAGGGCCTTAGATGTATATGGCAAAACTTTGTATTTCCATTTAATATTTATACATTAATTAAAGCCATCAACCATCGTAAAGCGGACGTTCTTGCAGCGTTTCAGTTGCTTCAAGACATGTCTCCCTACGTAAAGTTCGAGCAGTTGACTGCGAATTAAGGGATTCTTGAAGCTGTATCACAAGACAAAAGAATCCACATAATTGACTGCGACATCATGGGAGGCATCCAATGGGCATCCTTGATGCAATCGCTTGTTTCGCGAAAAGAAGGTCGGCGGAATCACCGTCTTGTCGAGAGGTGCCAACAGCGACAAGAGATCAATCGATGCAGTTCAAGAAACGCGCCGTCGTCTTGTGGCTTTTGCCGCATCTATTGGACTGCCGTTTTCTTTTGGAATTTTTTTATAAATACCTAAAATACAATCCGAATAATAAAAATACTTTAAGTTTTTAAATTGCACACATATCCCATGGTATGAAAATAATTACGTGAACGCACCTTTCTCCTTCTTTTTCATTCACATCTTTTTGCTCTTTTTTTATTCTCTTATTCTTCTTTTTCTTCTATTTCTATTTTCGTCTCAATTACTTTTTTCAATCACAGCATTCAGATTTTCAACAAATCTAAATCTAAGGTTTTCAACAAATTGAGGAAATTAATATTTGCTTCAACTGAGTTTATCATTTTCCTATAAAATTTCACATATTAATTCAGATAAAATAAGATATGCACACATTGATATTAATACTCTTATAAAAAAATAAAAAAAGAAGAGAAGGGTCAATCACCTATTGCCTAAGATTTGAGGAGGAAAAAGATTGAGATATTGAGTTTTTATAGTCATGAGGAGAGAAAATAAATAGGAGAAGGATGCAAGATGATGTTGCTTATGCTGCCATGGCATGCGATTTAGATGCTTTTCAAGCCTTTTCTCAACAAAACTCATGCTGCCATGGGCAAATCTAATCCTTAGCGCAATTTGGACGATGTCAACGATATATGAAGTTATATGAAGTCTCACTTCTTTGTATGAAATCCCACTTCTTCTCCTTCTTCCTCAACCATCTTATTCTTTCTTGTGTGTTTTTAGCATATATACTTTTGGGTTGTTGATTTTGCAATAGAAAGTTTAGATTTTTATATGTGAATGGAGGTTTAATTGAAAGATTGAATTATCAGTCCTAATTTTTTTTTGTTTAAATTCGTATTTGTATTTTCCAAATTAGTTTTAGATTTTCAATTTTGGTGCCATTGTGGAGTTTTGTTTCTATAGCACATAAGGTGTTTGAATAATTGCCTCACAAGAATTTCAATTGATTATCCTTTTTGTTCCATGTTAGCTACCTTTTTTGTTCTTTTTGGCATTTGAGCTTTGACATTGGAGCATTTAACTTAATTAGGCAATAACTATGCCTCTGGGATGGATGAGCAGGAGGTTGGGTCGCAAGTGTTTTAACATGCTTTCTTTTACTTCCCAATTACATTCACATGTAATTGAGCAAAACAACACATGAATTGAGCTCATAAATGCATGGTTTCCACTCATTGGCCTTTGTATGTTTTTTTTCCCCTTTAATTTGGCTGCCTGATTGGTAATTTTTGGATCGAAAATTCTACAAATGCTATTAGAAATTGAGCTTTCATTTCATTAGATATCTACAACTTGTTGAGAACAAACTATTCTTCAACTAAGGATGGATCATAATTTGACATATCTATATTTGCCTTAAAAAAATCGAGGGATCATTTTCAGATGGGAAGTGAACTGAAAAAATTAAAATTATTCAAATGATGTATTCATAAAAAAAATATTCATGCTACATAAAAAATAATAGATTATACCATCATCTTGATAAATAAGCTTCAATTCTCTTTGATAAAACTCATGATAGGGAATATTATTTGTGTTAGTGTGGCACTTTAATTTGTTCCTTTTTTTTCCTAGTGTAACCATCAAAATATTAACTTTCGGTTGACATTTTGAGTAGGATCATCATCATCATCATCTGCATATATAAAATAATATAAAAAACCAAATATAAACCAAAAAGCAACATAAATAAATCACATATAAAAGATCTAAAAAAAATACCAAAGAAGCATCCTTAAAACTCTGTCCACCAATAACACAAATCAATTATAAAAAGATATAGAATCACCCTTTTCAATAGTCTATTCAAACAGAAAAAAAGTCAACCATAAACAAAACAGAAAAAAATAAAATCATAAATCTCCACTCAAACCATAAGTAGCTTTTATGGTAAAATAAAATAACACTGAAAAGATGATCAACAACATTAAATACAATCTCTGCGCCCTAAAAATAAAACAACACATTAAAAGAAAAATTAGACACCAAAACGAAACCAAAAACATACTAAATTAGTATATAAAAAAAAACACGCCAAATTATCTTTCAACACTTCATCACCATCATCGTCATCTTTAACAGAACTATCTTTAATGTTGGAATTAAAACCAATATCCTTAGACAATTTCTTATCAACCTTAAAATAAAAACACAAAACAAAGTATCATAAACCAAACAGAAACTAAAAAGATACAAAAATAAGAAAACATAATATACCCCAACAAAATCCTTTAATTCATCACCACCACCAAATAGTTTTCAACAAACCCTGAATCATAAGCACCATTTTCACAACTAGTAACATTTGCTAAATCAAAACTAAATGCAACAAAAACATATCCACCTTTTTCTGCACTTTTAAAACAAGATCAGAAACTAAAAGTAAACCAAAAAATAACAAAATTAAATACATGCTACCTAATAAAATAATCTTTGTGATTGTTGTCTATTTAATTTAACTTGATCAATTAATGTGTGGCTTTGACCAAATCATCTCTTATATATTATGTACTGAATACATAATATTACAGGACATAACAAAAAAAAACTAAAATCAGAAAGAATGAATCAAAATAAATGAATTAGAAACCAAAAATAAACCAAAAGGATATAAAAAATGAATCAGAAGCCAAAAATTAAAATAAAACCAACATAAATTAATATAATAAAAAAAGAACACATCAAATTAGAATCTTTCAATACTTCATCACCATTAACACCCTCTTTAACAAAAGTATCTTTAATATTGGAATGAAAACCAATATCCTTAGACAATTTATTATCACCATAAAATAAAGTATTAAAAACCAAATAGAAACCAAAACGATACAAAAATAAAAAAAATACCCAATAAAATCCTTTAACTTATCATCAACATTTTCAACAAACTCTAAATCAAAAGCACCATTTTTCATAACCAACAACATCTCCTAAATCAGAACTAAAAGCATAAAAAACACATCCACCTTTCCTTGCACTTTTAAAACAAAATCAGAAACTAAAAGTAAACTAAAAAGTAACAAAATTAAATACATGATACCTAATAAAAGAAATCCTTTAACTCATCACCACCACTAACAGTTTCAACAAACTTTAAATCATGAGCACCTATTTCACAACTAGCAACATCTCCTAAATCAGAACTAGAAGCACCAAAAGCACATTCACCTTTCTCTGCACTTTTAAAACTGTATCATAAACTCAAAGTAAACCAAAAAGTAACAAAATTAAATACATGCTAACTAATAAAAAAATGAGATGTGAGGTATTGATTCTTATACCTCTCGCATGCTAAGCAAGTGCTCTACCATCTAAGCTACACCTATCTTCATTTTTCATTTACTGACATATTATTAAATTAGGTTATGATCAGTTTTGAGATTAGTTCTTCAATTTTAAGTTATACAACATTATTTTGCATTTTACAAACACATTAGACTAGTTGAAATCTTAAAAATGTTAAAATTATATTTTTCGTGCTTGATTCTATTTTAGAAGCATTAGAAATTTAAATTATGACTTTATTTTCCTTATCCAAAGTTCTATTATTGTTTTTTAGAAATAGTCATGTTGGTTTAATTATATTGAATGTTATGTTTTTTTCACATTAAGAACTTGAATAATCAATTATGCACAAAAAATTTATTGCATGTGAGTTGCTTGTATTTTGTTTATCACATTCTGTGTATTCTTATAACCCACTTGAGGAACTTATGAAATAAAATCCCAAAAAATATATATATTGGCTAATGCTTCACTAATAAAAAAAAAAGAGGAAAAATTAAGGAAAATAATTTTAAAAAAAAGAAAAATAAAAAAAGGGAAGTACATAAATTAAAAATAAAAAAGAGAAAATGAGAAAAAAATAAGAATTCATAAAAAAGAGGAAAAGGAAAGAAGAAAGAGAAAATAAAAATAAAAAAGAATACAAAAAGAGAAGGAGAAAAATATAAGAAAAAGGATAAAATAAAAATTTATAAAAAGAGTAAAAAAAAAATCAAAAGAAGGGAATAAAAACCATTAAGAAATTAATAAAAAAAGAAAAAGGTACAAAAATAAAAGAGAAATAAAAAAGAAAAACATGAGCGCATTTTTTAAAAGATAAAAGACACTTAGAATTATGATAAAGTTAATTTGTAAAAAATAAAAATTTGAGGTATTTTTGTTGACAATATTTAAAGATAGGGCATTTTTTAAATGTCTCTTTTCTTTTCATCAATGGAGATTAGACTCCGACGAGTTGTTTAAACTATTTGCTTTGAAGTTGGTGAAAGGAGAAGCATTGGTAATGAACTGCATATTGCACCGTCCTCACTGATATCCTATATAAGTATCCTATTCTAATAAGGGTTATGTTTCCCCCAAAGAGGAGGATTACTTGAATATAAAGATTACTTTATAAAGGAAATATATTCCTCTCATAAACAAGGCAATCCTACAAGACTAAAGAATCATATTCCTAAGAGATTTGAATATCTTTTTCTATAAATACATCTCATGGCATCTCATGTCATTCATTCTCATCATACAATATCACCAAGACATCATTCTGTCATTCCATCACCACATCATCTAAGCAATCACTCTTTATTCTCTACTCTATTATACCTATTTGCTTTATTATATTTTTTCTCATACCATTAATGACTTAAGCTTCAGAGTGTTTATGGGAAAAACCCTACCCCTTTATATGTTTTCCTCGTCGATGCAGGTTCTACAAGCAAGAAATATCAATTCAGAGTTATCAAGTGGCACCATCTGTGGGAATCTTGCTCATCTTGTCTAAGAGTTAGGCAAAACCAAATTCAATTCCAAATTATCATTACTTGTTGGAAACCTTGCTCTCGTTAACTCAAACATGTATGTCTTGGACGATGAATCTTTAAAGGCAATCCATACATGACAAACGAAGTTCTTAAGAAGGTAACTTTCTAAAAGATAAGAAATCTTTAAATCATCACATGGACACGGGTTGGGACACCTTCAATGACTCAATTCAAAAATATTATTGGAGATGTAAATTTTGTCTTGCTCCAACCATGGTTACCAAATATTTCTGCTCGAATTCGTTAGTCAAAAGTTATACCTGGAATTATATTACAAGGAATAAAAAGGAGAAGGCCACACTAAATAAATAAATAAATTGGAAGCTCAAAGTTATGGAAAAGGAACTTCATCCCCTTGCCATTGTTTATGCAGCACCAAAGCCTTATGATCGAGCATCGAAGCACTAAAGCCCATAAAATCCAACTTCATCATACAAACACTGTATGAGATAAAGCAATTTCTTTGAGTAACTCCATAAAAAACTTTTTTAATCCGACATAAGTTCATCCATTAAATGGACCCAAGCCATGGCAGAGGAAATGACAACTCTTGAAAAAATACTACTTGGGAACTAGTGCCTTATCTAAAAGGAAAAAAATTATGGCATGTAAATGGGTGTTTGCTGTTAAACATAAAGCTGATGGGACAATTAAAAAATTCAAAGCACAATTAGTTGTAAAAGGGTATACACAGTCTTATGGAGTTCATTATCTAGATACTTTTGCACCAGTTGCAAAGCTTGATACATTAAGAGTACTTCTATCTTTGGCAGCTAATCATGATTAGTGTCTTCTTCAATTTGATATAAAGAATGCCTTCGTGCATAGAGATCTTACTAAAGAAGTATACATGGATCCTCCTCTAGGAATTAAAAATATTTAAATACTTTAATGGTATGTAAGCTCAAAAAAGCTTTGTACGAATTAAAGCAATCTCTAAGAGCATGTTTTGGTAGATTTACAAAATCTATGGAAAATTTTGGTTACAAGCAAAGCAACTCATATCACACTTTATTTTTGAAGCACGAAAAGGGAAAAGTGACTGCCTTGATTATCTATGTGGATGATATGGTGGTGATAGGTGATTATTCAGATGAGATAGACAACCTACAAAAACATGTAGCCTCTGAATTTAAAATGAAGAAGTTAAGTGATCTAAAGTGCTTTCTTGGTATTGAAGTAGCCTAATCAAGAAATGGTATTTTTTTTATCCTAACAAAAGTATGTCCTTGATTTATTAACTGAAACAAGAATGCTTGAATGTAAACCTATAACTACTCCTATTGAACAAAACCATAAGTTGTATCACTGTTTAGATGAAGCTCCTACTGACGAAGCAAGGTACCAAAAACTTATGGAAAAATTAATTTATTTATCCCACACTAGACCCAATATTGCTTATACAGGAAGTGTAGTGAGCCAATTTATGCATGACCCTTAGAAATCATATATGAAAGTTGTTGAGCGCATATTAAAATATTTCAAGTCTGCAATAGGAAATGGGTTGCTCTTCAAGAAGCATAATCATTTGAAGATAGAAGGTTATAGTTATGCAGATTGGGCAGGGTCAGCTGATAATAGAGGGTCAACCTCATATTACTTCACATTTATGGGAGGAAACCTTGTAACTTGGAGAACTAAAAAGCAATCAATGGTAGCAAGATCCAGTGTTAAAGCTGACTATAGAGGTATGGCTTTTGGAGTATGTGAATTATTATGGTTAAAGAAATTACTAGAAGAATTGGGTGTTGATCCTTAAGAAGCAATGGACTTATATTATGATAATACTTTAGCTATTGAGATTGCTCGCAATCCGGTTCAACATGATCGAATGAAGCACAAAGAAGTTGATAGACATTTTATTAAGGAAAAGCTTAAAGCTAGGATTATTGCATTACCATTTGTGAAGTTTAAAGATCAACTCGTTGATATACTTACCAAGGTTGTATCCAGCAGAGTGTTTAATAATTCTTTATGCAAGTTAGGCATGTGTGATATCCATGCTCCAACTTGAGAGGGAGTGATAGCATGCATAAAGCTAATTGTGGGGCATGATATTGTTGACAAGTATTATTGACAAAAGTGATCGAAATTAGAGAGCTAATTGTGGTTTTGAGAACTTGTTGAAGATGGCAATGATGGCATGATATTATTGACAAGTATTGTTGATAAAAGTAATAGAAATTAGAGAGCTAATTATGGGTTGACAAAAATTGTTAACAAAAGAAGCCAGCATGATATGTTGACAAGTCCAAGATTTAGATGTTGACAAATTTGTTTAAATTTAGAAATCAGCTCCATGACCATAGGATAATTTGTTTATTTGTATTTTTCTATATATACTGTAAAAACATCACCAATAAAGTACGCAAATTTCTTTTTGCAATTGTGTTGTGTTTATTAAGAATGTTGACAAATTTGTTTAAATTTAGAAATCAGCTCCATGACCATAAGATAATTTGTTTATTTGTATTCTTCTATATGCATATTATAAATTTGATGTCTGAATTTTTCAATTTTTTTTATTTGAGTGTCTAATCTTTTTTTTTTTTTTTGGCAATCAAGTGTTTAAACTTTATAAAAGTATATCAATATAGTGTTTCTGATCGATTTGATGCTGACTGAGTGTTCAATCAGATTAAACGGTACCCACTTTTATTTCAGTTATTAATTATATCATTTATGACACGTATTACATTATTTAAAAGATAAAATTACCCTTATTCAATCACCCTTTATATTTGCAATAGAAGTTAATGTTGAGATTATTTTTATCAATTCATATTGTTTAATAAACTAATAAGGGTATTTTTGTCATTCAAATAATGTAATACACGTGACATATAATATGACTAATAACTGAATAATACAATACACATGATACATGACATGCCTAATAATCGGGATAAAAATTGATCTAATTTGATTTGACTCAATATTCAATTAACATCAAATTAACTGGAAACACTATATTAATATATTTTTTTAAAATTTAAATATTTAATTACAAAATTAGATATTCCAATAGTTCAAACAAATTATTTCTTTTTCTAACTTTCTTAAATCTTAATTACTTTAGTCTTCTTATTTGAACACTGTTTCGTTTCTATCAATTCTATTCCAGGTGTCTCTTACTTGAGAGTAACTAACAACAGAAAATAGGATACACCTGCAATATTTACAACGGGTAGATATAAATGTCTCTTCTTGTTTTACTCATATAACTTTTTTTATTGACCAATTAAATAGAGAGTAAAAATAATTATATAGATAGATATAACTATACATTATAAATATTGGATGTAGCCAAAGATTTAAGATTATATGTCCTTCAACTTTATTTTATTTTATTTTATTTTTTTGGAAGTTTACTTCAATTCTAATCTAATTTACTCAAAAGTCATCAACGAAAATGTGGAAAATTTGAAATAATTTATTACTAAAAAATCAATCTTAAAACATGAAAATATTAATGTTAACCGTGTCTTTATATTGTTTTCAGATTAAAAAAAAAAGTCATAAACCGAAAACTAATTCAACAATAGGGGGCTATAGCTCATAATGCATCAGTTATTTATTTTCTTTCACATGGGTACATTAACCTTTTCAGTTTTCTAAACTGTTTCTGTCTTCTGTAGTCAGTGCACAACTTTGAAAAAGTAATTTAATGAAATAAGCATATGATGCACATTTATATTCAAATGTTTTTTATTTTAACCTTATTTTTTTAAAACATTCTGATTTCATTCACAATTTTTTAATTAAACTTAATAAATTTTCATTCAATCATAAAAAAAAAATTGTATAGGCTGATTTACTGAAAATAACCCTAACATTAATAATTTTTTCTTTTTCAAAATATATAAAATCAACGGAAGAAAATAAACAGAAATATCCTTTAAGATTATGCCATCCATGGGCTGAAGTTAATTATTTTTAAATAATATATCAAATTTTCTAGTATTTTTCTTTCAGGAATTTATTATAAATTTTTATAAAACTTTTGCACAAAGAACATTTTATAGTAAGAAGTCATGTATTTAAATTCTCAGAAAATCAAATTTTTCATATTCAATTCTCATCAGAGTAATTTTTTTTTTTAAACTGATAACAATCTTTCAAATAAAAAAGAAAATTATTTCTATATCCAATAAATTACAGTAACATTTCATAATTTTTTTAAAAAAAAATTAAACATATATTTGTATGGATGTGTCAATTAAGCAACAAAAATGAGGGAGGCTTGCTGGTGGTTAGGATATCCCTGTCTTACAATTCATAAATCGTCCTTCTTTTATAAGGAAGAGCATTGCCGCAAAAGTGGAAGATTCCTCAGAATGTGCCTAATCACAGGAGCATACCCAATTTGTTAATTTTTTTTTTCTATTAATATTAATCTATAACTAAATATTACATTAAATTTAATTAATTAATTAATTGGTTGTTAGGGAACAAACATATCACAACACGTCATCTAAACTCAAATAACATGAACATCAGCTTTGTTCCTTGTTTGATATTATATATAATCCATTTTAATTTAACTAGTGTGTTCAACACATATGCATCATTATATGCCCTAAACTTTTTTTTTATATTACAATTAGGATATATAATAAAAGGTTTAATTAAATTAATTGTGTCAGAAATTAAGTGGTAACAGTCTTGTCACTATCTTGATTTTATGAGGATGTGGTTGATAATGAAAATTGCATTAACTTGGTGCATATATATATATATATATATATATATATATAAAATTAAAAATGGACAAAGTCAAATTAATTATTTGTCAGTGATAATTGATTTCCAAAATCCTTGGGTTTGGTGTCCTGCAATCTACAAACAGAAGGTAAGGTGAAAGGTGAGGAGAGTCCCTACGAACACTCTAATGCCTAAATTAGAGAATAGAAGTAGGGAGAATACAAGATAATTAGAGTATGTGAGAATGAGATGTCCCTTTGTGAGGGATGTAGGGCTTTATATATAGTAATACTCAAACCTGAGAGGAGTCAAATTCCGTGTGGGATAGTGAATCATAATCTTGGTAGGAGAGTGTTCCTTCTGTGCTTAGGACTCCACTTTGGGGTAGTCCCCATTCCGGACGGATCTGCTTTCTTGCTAATCCAAGTGTCCCTATTTAGGGGGTAAGGAACCCCTAACTAAGCGAGAACATATTGGATGGTATCAAAAGTCCCCCCCCCCCCCCCCCCCCCCCCCCGGGGTATTCGAATATTTATGTCCATCGTGTCCGGGTAGGATGTTGATGCTTTCTCATAAGGGGTATAATACGGTAATAAAGGCGAGTGAGCTAAGGTGGCCAGCCTCAATCATAATGAGAGTAAAGCTTGATGCCGAGTATCAGGATGGTCGTTGCTAAATCGTAATCTTTAGAGCTTGGATATCCGCCAAGTGCGTATGAGCACAACAATAGATTAACCCATCCATTTGGAAATGATATGACGGAACCAGTCATCACTGGATTTTTGATGCTCAATGCATTGACGCAAGGCTTTATGAGCTTGGAACCTTAGTACTACAGAAGTGACCTGAGGGTGCCAGCTTCAGTCACTGGACTTAGATGCTCAGTTCATGGACGCAAGGCTTACATGCTCAGAACCTCAGTACTACAGAAGCGACCTGAGGGTGCCAGCTTCAGTCGCTAGACTTAGATGCACGAGACTTAGATGCTCGGTTCATGGACGCGAGGCTTACATGCTCGGAACCTCAGTACTACAGAAGCGACCTGAGGGTACTAGTTTCAGTTGCTGGACTTAGATGAACGAGACTTAGATGCTCAGTTCATGGACGCAAGGCTTACATGCTCGGAACCTCAGTACTACAGAACCGACCTAAGGGTGCCAGCTTCAGTTGTTGGACTTAGATGTGCGAAACTTAGATGATCGGTTCATGAACGCGAGGCTTACATGCTTGGAACCTCAGTACTATAGAAGCGACCTGAGGGTGCCAGCTTCGGTTGTCGGACTTAGATGAGCGAGACTTAGATGCTCGGATACCCGAAATGGGCTGAAAACGTTGCTTGGATGCATTCCGAGTAGCTTGATAAAGCAGCCCAGTCGAAATGTAGGCGGACCAACATATGGTGGCATCGCTTTAACTCCTAGGGATTCATAGTTAAAATCACGTGAGTGATGCATTGTTTCGTATGTCAGTAAACAAAGCGTTTTTGCCGCCGTTGTCGCGACTCCTCATCTAATGGGCTTTTTTATCCCCAAAAGGCCGCTAATGGCCTAGGGAGGAATGCAGCAATAATGAGGGAAATTAATGGCTTGCTTCCAAATCCTTTTGTGTCTTTATAAATACTATTATGTCTGTCAACTGGCGTATTTTGCTTCTTTGTTTTTTCGCTGTTCATGCCTTAGCTGCATTGATATCGCCTCTGCTATTTTCATTTCTACCTACCGTAATTCTTGCTTGTGGCGACTAGGTGATCTTTTATTTTTCTTCTTCTTTTTCCTCGTTTATGCTATTATGTATTTCCCTTCTTCACTATGGCCCCAAAGGAAGAAGTTAGTTCTAACTTTTTTTTTCTCAAATGTAGATAGTGAGTTATTGGGGTGGTATTGAAGGCGGTTTTGTATCCCCGCCGATTATACCCTTCACACCGTAGATAGGAAGTTTAGGGCCCATACTCCCTTGTTAGGGCTAAGTAAATTAGTAGTGTATTTTGACCAGCTAGAGGGGGGTTTGAAATTTCCTCTAGATCACTTTGTAAAGGAATTTCTGAATAGAAATAACATAGCGCCCGGTCAGCTTTACCTGAATAACTATAAGATACTGACTGGGTTCATCCAACTTATGTATGAAGAGGGGAGAGAACCCAATTTAGATGTTTTTCGATATTTGTATAGGCTAACTAGAAAGAAGGGAGAGCTGATGTTCTCCCTGTCAGCTGTACCTAACCATACCCTTTTTGTAAAGCTTCCGGATCTTCATAAGAAGTGGAGACACCATTATTTTATTGTAGAGCATCAGTTGGACTTCTTGTATGTCTGGAGGATGTGGTATGACGAGTGTCATAAGGTGACCCATCCTACGAAACTTTCTGACCATGATACGAGATGGTTTTAGGGCTACATCTCGATGGGCTTGCCAAAGCTCAATCAGCCGAAGATGCATCCCATAAGTACCTATGGAGAGTTGTAGATGGTAGGGTTTAGCGCGCGTCCAAGATTTTAGCAACCGCGACACTGTTTAGGCTCAGGGCCTTAGAGAACACACTAATCACTGTCACAAAGACATGGCGTGGAGATGAGGAGTCGCCACCCAGGGTAATAACTAGGACAATTTGATTAGTGGTATTCGATTCTCTAAAAGAAAATTAGCACCACAACGAGGAGATTCTGGATGAGAAATACTAACTTCTCTTAGTCTCGTGTTCATTTAGAATAATTTTATAAATGATTATTTTATCCTCTAATTACATGGAATTTTATTAAACCCTAATTAACATCCATCTACAAAAAAAAGGCAACAAGTCAATAAAATTACAAGAAAAAATGCACTTAAGATCACGTTGTTCCTAAGTCTAAACTATGTTAATTTTACTTAAATAAGTTAGCTAAATCTACATTTTATTTACAAGTGAAATAGAAAAAAGTGGACCTACATTTTATTAATTACTGAGCCTAAATCTATATATTTTTTTAGTCTTTCTAAGATATGAGCTTAAGTCTATTCAATTTTAAAGAAGAAATTAAATTAGTGGGTCTAAATCTAATATGGTTTTATTTTAAATAAAATATAGGCCTAGATGTATTTATTTTAAAAGAACTGCAATTAAATGGGTTGAGCTAAGTCTAAATAATTTTTAATTAACTAATGTGGGCCTAAAATCTAATTAACCTAATGGGCCTAAGTTGATTTTAATTATTTAAAGTTCTAAACCATTTTTAAACCTATTTATTTAGTGAGTTAGACCTAATTGTGGGCTTGGGGCCCAAAAACATAAAAAAAAAAAAACAAGCCCAAAATAAATAAAACACAAAAATAGATCAAACAAACATTACAATGATTTTTCTAAAAAAGAACCCTAAATTAATTACATGCAAACCCTAATTTAATCTACTTCCACCATTGATTTTAATTGATTTTTTACCCAATTGAACCTAATTACTAATCAATTTTAAAATACAGAAAATGAAAATTTATTATTCCCACTACTGAGGCTATTACAAACTACGTACAAAATTAAAATTATACACCCAAAAATTAAAATAACTACACAGAACACCAAAAATGAAAAAAATCCTAAGAACTATTAAAGAAATAATATAGGTTCATCCATGGCATTCCATGGACCTTCTGTTCAATTCAAATATAGGCAGTATCCTCCTCAATCCATATGCACACATCAAAACAGAAAAAAAAAACAAGTAATCAGATTAGTAATGAAATTAAACAATCAAAAAGAATAACAAAATAAAAGAAAAATCACAAAAACAAAACAATATAAAAGAGTGGAAATGAAATAGAAAAATATCACTGGAGATTTAGATGTTGTGCAGATGCTCTTTTTTGGCCCCTCAGATTAGGATTTTCACCGTTGAAATTAAATTGTTTGTTGATTCTGGACTTAGACTTGATTGCATTTAAGGACACTGGCAGTATCCAAAATTGGGGTTTTTTAGGATTTCTGCATTTTTTTTTTGTGTAAAAGCTCTCCAGAAAGAAAAATCCTTTCAAAAACCAGAAGAAAAAAAGAGTTTCCCCCCAGTAAAACCTGTCCAAAAAACCCCCTCACGCACGCATGCAGACTCTACGCGTACTGAACTTCCACCAAAGGAGGAACAGACTGATGATTAGATAGCGTTTGTTTTGATTTCAAAAAAAAACCTTCTTCGTTTAAAAAAAAACTTTATCAGATAACCATAAGGATAAAATTTGAATTTTTAACCAATTAAAAAACTGAAAAAATCGATAAAAATAAGGAAAAATATTTGAAAAAATCAAAAAATGGAATTATTACGCATCGGTACTGTGCAATGCCGACCAACATTGTACAATGCCGATTGACAATGTGTAATGCCGATCGTCATTACATAATGCCGGTGAGCAGCATTACACCAATGCTGATCCTAAAAAATATATATTTTTTAAACTTTTAATTACCAAAAGACCCCTGAAAAAAATGATTTTTTGCAATTAAATCCTAAAAAATGTTGCAATTTAGTCCTTAAAGTCCATAAAATCAACAACCAAGTTCAATTTTTGAATAAATTTCATCATAAGGGCTTACATCTCAATTGTGCATAATTGTATCCCGAAATTAGGTGCTTACAAGAGTCTATCCGAGTCGCGTTCACTCCCTTAGTATGTTTGTTTTACTTTAAGCTATATTTCTTACTTGCTCTATTTTTAAGATTGTAGATGGCTAACTTTTTTTATTTTTTGGGCGGGATTTCCTTAGTTGATAAGCTGGCTGCTCCGGAGGAAGTTTGGGCCTCTCTTTCCCCTGAACCCGAAGTTCCTGCGGCACCTGAAGTGGTTCTTACTGACCCCAAGGGAAAAGCGACGATGGAAATTGCACAGCCGGAGCAGGTTGGCTGAAGAAAGAGGCGGTTGATTGATCCGAAGTTGGATACGGAGGGGCTAGATAAGGAGATTTACGTTCAACGCCCGCGGTTTTCTGGGTGTCTGGATATGAGGGACTGGATATTGAAGTGAATGAAGCCCCCGAGTATCTCCAACAGGCAAGTACGAGATTAGTACATCGAATTGCTAAGGCTGCCCGATGATATACAACGTTGGTCGGTTGAGGGCCTGGAGGGGTTGCTTGACTCCATGATTGGCCAGTCACTAGAGGTAAGCTAGCTTCTGCCACTGATGTTGTTATCGTATATGTTTCTTGTTGAAGCTAACTTTTTTTTTTGCAGATGACTCAGGCCTTGCTGCTGGCAAAGGATCAGTACTTCTACCTGAAGAGCAAGTACAGCCTAAAGGAAACAGAGGTGGAAACCATAGCCATCGATTTTGAGAAGAAGCTGGATGGCGCGAAGGCAGCCCTGGAGCACTACCAGACAAAATATGCTGAGGCCAAGTCCGATGCTAAGGCGAATCAGAAGAAAGTTTCTGAGCTGGAACATAGCCAAGCCCAGCTAACGAGGAGGATCGAAGAGCAAGATCTTTAAATTGTTGAGCTCCAGAGGAGGCTGGAGGAGCTTGAGAAATCCTGAGTGAATGATAAAAAGGTGTACCAAGGCATGGTAGGAGGGTTTCTCAAAACTTATCAAGCTGAGTGTAAGAGGATCCTGCTCTCTCAAGACTCGGGACTGGATCTGGGGGTGTTGGATCAAATAACGCCAGTAGACCTTACTAGACTTGCTGCGGAGGAAGACGCCCAACGAAAGGCCAGTTCTGACTCTGTGAGGGAGACTATATAGGCTACTATTGGTATTAGGTCTATAGTGCATCCAGAGACTGTTGATGAGGTTTCCCCCTCTATTTCTGGGCCTGGGGGTCCGGGTGACATATAGCAGAGTAGATATGTATTTTTTTTAACCGATTACATGTAAGGGCATTTTATTAATGAAGAGAGACTTTATTGAATCATGTGTTGAATACAATCTTATTGATAGTATTTTCTGAGAGAGTCAGAGTTCCAAAATCATGGTAGTTCTTTGCCTCCTCCTTCTCGTAGTTTGTATGCTCCCTTGGTTGTGCTTGCCGAGATTTGGTATGGACCTTCCCAATTTGGACCTAACTTGCCAGTTCTTGAGCTGCCTTTTCCAACATCTGCTCTCCTGAGTACCCAGTCTCCCAACTTGAATTATTTTGGGTGATGTCGTTGACGATGGTACTGTGTCACCTTTTGCCGATGTGCTTCAGCTATGGCTGTAGCTTGTTCTCTTCGTTCCTCTTGTAGATCTAGGCATATCTGGGTGTCAACATTGTTGATGGTGTGATCGAAATTCTAGCTTACCCGGTAACTTGGTGAACCAATTTCCACTGCTATTATTGCATCTATTCCATAAGTCAGCCTGAATGGTGTCTCATCGGTGGATGATTGAGATGTAAATTAAAAAATCACAAGAAAGTTAGCACGGGATGCAACACGCCATAATGGAAGCTGTGTTGTAAAACCAATGACGTGACATGGCTTGCATCATCCCATGTCTTAAACCATGTCGAGTAGAGAAAACTTCTTTTTTGAGAATTTAAATGCAAGTAGGTTTTGCATTAGACTTTTCCTATAAAGGAGGATACAAATGAGCTATTAGGAGTCATTGGGGGGGGGGGGGGGAGGGGAACACTACTACCAAGGAGGCGAAGGTTGGAATTGAAGAGTTTAACAAGGATTGAAGATTAGAGCGTGCTTTCAACGAGTTTTATCTTTTCTTCTTCTTCTTCTTTTTTATAAATAGTTAAATTAACCAGAGTTTGGTTTTGGAGTAGCTAGTTAATACTTGTTGGGATTTTTATTTCTTATTAATGATTAGATTTTCAGTAAATTTTATGAGTTGTTCTTAATATCTTATATTCAATTAAAGGCCCAATTGTTGCATGTTTTTTGGTAAATTAGAGATAATGAAAAGCTACATGATTTATCAGCTCATAGACTTGTAAAACTTAAGAACCTCAATCACAAAAGTAGACGAATCCTTGGTGGAGTAATAAATCACAAGGAACTTAATGATAGTTAATTAACGTGAGCAAGAAAATAGGCTATAATTAACTTTGATATTCTTAGATGAACTTGAAAGAGACTCTAGGTAATTTTAGTGGTTTACCCTTGATTATGATCAATGAAATAAATTAACTTAATTCCATAATTCAAGTTCTAACTAGTGAAACAAACTCAATCTTTATTTTATCCCCATTTATTTAATTAGATTAATCAGAGTAGATAGTTTATTTTAATTTATTTATTTTAATTCTTGAAATTTATATTAATTTGTGCTAGCTAGGGAAAATCAATTAACAGTTAGTGCTTAGTACCATTTTCTCATGGGAATGATACTCTTCTTATCACTTTATTACTTTCCATAATTCGTACATTTACATAGTTGTGCTAACAAGTTTTTAACGTCGTTGCCGGGGAAAGGCATTGCTAATATTAACATATTTTTCATTTTCATTAGACTAGCACTTTATTTTATTTTCATTTTTTTATTGATAAATAATTTATCATTGATAATGATGAATTTTCTTATCAATTTTTTAGGTTTAATGCATATGATCCTATATACGATGTAGAACATATATAATTTAATTATTTTTCATCTTATTTTCAGGTTTGTAATTGGTGTGGAGAGAACTATGATGGGGCACATTGCCCATATTATTCATATTCACCTTTATAACCCCGTTACAACCCATCTTGGAGAAATTATATGGATGACACTTAGAATTATCAACAAGAACCTAAGTCAACTATTAAGGTAATTTTGGAAAATTTCATTCAAGAAACAAAGAAGATTGAAGCCCGTTACAACCCATCTTAGAGAAATTATATGGATTATACTTGGAATTATCAATAAGAACCTAAGTCAAATCTTGAGGTAATTTTGGAAAATTTCATTCAAGAAACCAAGAAAATCAAAGAACAATACTTGAAGGACAAGTTGAAGCAATTCATTCAAGCACAAACTAAGGCAAATCATAAATTAAAGGAGACTCTTAGTCAATATAAGGAGCATTTCAGGCATATCAATTGGAAGTTAGACCAAATTGTAAATAGTCAAATTGCATGCTTCCAAGAACTTCAAATGTGTGCACTTATGAATTGCTCAATACAACCAACACAAAGGAGAAAATATATAAGATGATGAGAGCACTTTGAGTCAAAATGATGAAGTCACTTTTGAGTTGTGCAAAGATGATGACCAAGAAGAGATGATCATTCAGGAAATTAAAAAAATCTTCAAGTGTAAGAATCAGTCTATAGAAATCAAGGATGACAAGGTATAAAGTAACTCAACTCAAATAAAAAAAATGAGTTGGATGAGGAAAATATAACAATTCTTGAAGCTACATGGGATGAGGATGATCCATCTATAAGTGAAAATGCATATGTTCCATGAATTATTACAATCTTATATAAGGAATCCATGAAAGGTATTGGACTGTATGAGAATCCGTATGAAAAGCCTTACATTCTTCAAATAATTTTAAACCCAAAGATTTGGCATGTGGAGTCCGCACTTTACTACTTGGCCATAAGGGAGCCTAGCAAAAGAAAGGAATGGAAGATGTTTCCAAGAACACTTCCTTATGTCTGGTTGCACACATGATACTTCATATTCAAGGGGTCAAGCTAATGACCTAAAATTAGCACTTGTTAGGAGGTAACCCAATGTGTTTTTGTTTAAATTTCTTTAATTCTAGTTTATTTTTCACTTTTTATTTTTCTTAGTTTTTGTTTTTTTATTTTGTAGGTCATCCAAAATTTAGAGAAAGCACAAAAGGAAGAAAATGCTTACTAAGGAAGTCTTCTTTTTCTTTTTCTAATTTTAATATTTTTGTCATTAAGGAAAATGTCATAGATAAGTGTGGGGGAGGATGTCAAATGTTAGGATAATGTCACATTTTATGTTTATGTGTTTTATTTATTTTTACATGCATACTAGTTAAATTAAAAAAATTTAAAAATTAAAAAAATGATAAGATTCATTAACTTTCAACTCAAATTCTCCACATTTGTTGTGATGCTTATCTTTATAACTTTTTTGTTTTGGTTTTGTACAAAATTAAAGCTTGATTACTTTTAGGGAGCGATAGTGTATAAGTGTGCATTTTATATTCAATTATCGAAATATTGAATGGTTTATTAATTAAAATAGTTAAACATGGTCATTATGTATGAAAATTTAGTTCTTACGACCTAAGCATGAATTGAAAGATTGAGTTTGAGCATGAATTTGGGAGATTAAACGAATATATATATATATATATATATATATATATATATATATATATATCTTTCTCTAGTAAGAGCAATGCTTAAATCTAAATTTTTATGCTCTGAATCTACTCCAATGCTCTAATTAGAGTAAGAGTATCCAAAGGACCCACTTAGCGATATCCATGCTTGGTAGTGCGGGAACGGCGGGGGATTACTAAGAGTGGGAAAGATTTGATTAAAGAGAAAATGTGATGAGATGGAGCGTAAAACGCACTCATCAAATAAAATAAAAGATGTTGTGAAATGGAGTGTAAAACACATTCATAACCAATTTTATTTTTCTCATAAATGCTTAGGTTGTGATTACTAAATTGTTCATATATGATGTATCTTTGTCTGATTATCTTTTTTGGTAAACATGTTTCAATAGTGTTGTTGACTTGTATATCTTAGAAATTGTAACTCTTTAGTTGTAATTGAGCTAGTATATAAATGTTTGAATCTGATTTTTGCTTGAGGATAAGAAAAGCTTTAGTGTAGGGGAATTTGTTATGCATAATTTTTCACATGTTTTTTAGTTGAATTTTAATGAATCTTGAATAAATAATTAATTATATTTAGGTAGAAATTAGGTTTATTTAGGATTAATTTTAGTATATAGCTTGATTTAGAATTTTATTTTCTTTATTTTAATTTCTATCAAATTAGGAGTTTTTATTAAACATTAATAAGTATTTCCCTTTTTATAGGCAAGTCTAGAGAGGAATTCTCAAATAGCTAAGGACTGGTGCGATGTGGGTTACATTATGGCATGCTTATGCTCATGTCCTGTTCTGGAAGTTGAAATAATGCAGCATGGCATGCGACATGCCATGATAGAAGTCGTGTCCTATTCTATGTAAATTGAAGAATCATGAGAATGTTAGCACTAGATTCAACATGACATGATGGAAGCCATGCCATAAAACCAATAACGTGACATGGCCTGCATCATCTCGTGTTTGAAACCATGTCGAGTAGAGAAAACTTTTTTTTTTTTTGAGAATTCAAGTGCAAGTAGGTTTTCTATTAGACTTTTCCTATAAAAGGGGATGCAAAAGAGCCATTGGGGGGAATACCGTTGCCAATGAGGCAAAGCATGGAATTGAAGAGCTTAACAAGGATTGAAGATTGGAGAGTACTTTCATTAAGTTTTATCTTTCCTTCTACTTTTTTTTTCTTATGAATAGCTAAATTAATTAGAGTTTGGTTTTGGAGTAGCTAGTTAATACTTGTTAGGATTTTTATTTCTTATTAATTATTTGATTTTTAGTCAATTTTATGATTTATGCTTAATGTCTTGTATTCAATTAAAAACCTAATTATTGCATGTTTTTAGGTAAATTAGAGACAATGAAAGTTGCATGATTGATCAGCTCATAGACTTGTAAAACTTAGGAACCTCGATCCCGAAAGTAGATAAATCCTTCAGAGAGTAATAAATTGCTAAGGAACTTAATGAACCCTAGTTAATTGATGTGAGTATGAAAATAGGTTGTAATTAACTTTGGTATTTTTAGATGAACTCAAAAGAGACTCTGTAAGCACCCAATTTCAAGATGCAATTGTGCATGAATGCAACGAAAGCCTCTATGATGACAAATTAATCAAAAATTAACCTCTAGTGTTAAGTTTCATGATTTCAAGGACTAAATTCCAACATTTTTTGGCTTTAATTGTAAAAAAATTGAATTTTGTAGGGGCGTATTTGAAAATGTGCATAATGCTTATCGTCATTACACCATGTCGATTGACATTACACAATGCCGGTCAGAATTCTTGAATGTTGAGACACTAAAATTTTAGCAAAAAATTATTTTTCTTAATTTTTTATTTATGATTAGTCCAAATTTAATTTATTTTTAATAAATAAATTAATTTTAGTATTTATTTGCATGGGTTTTGTGTCCAGTACACATATAACTTTTTTTGAAATTGAAATCCTTATCCTGGCTTTTTTTTCAAAGGAGAGGGAGGATTAGAGCTGCCTCTCCTGGGATCACGTAACTTGGTTAGCTTAGGAACGAGATATAAAAAGAAAGATTGGCAAAAAAGAAGGGACCCCTAATTGGGACTGCGTAAAAGAGAGAGAAAAAAACTAATTAGCTACAGCAAAAAAATGGTTGATTGAAAAAACACAGAGGGAAAGAAAAGACCTAATGTAAGCACCCAATTCTGCGATGCAATTGTGCATGCATGTGACAAAAGCCCCTATGATGAAATTAATCGAGAAATTGATATCTAGTGTTGATGTTTCACGATTTAAAGGATTAAATTATAACATTTTAAAGTTTAAATGCAAGAATTATAAGTTTTAGGGTTTAAATTGGAGAAAATAAACTTTTTAGAGGTTTTCTTTTAGAAATTTTCTTTGGCATGTTAAATGCTAGTCGACATTCAGCCAAATGTTGATCAACATTTGGCCTAATGCCAATCAGCATTAGACAAATGCCAATCTGCATTTTGCTAAATACTGGTCAACATTACACTGATTTTTTTCTTTTTTTTAGTCTTTTTTTCATGTGTCTGATTGGATAATTGGACGTAATTAACACATGTTTCCTGCTCTGTGTGTTTAAAGAAGTCTCTAGACTTTGTTTAAAATGAATCCTATCCTATTTGTGTTTTCAAAAATCAAAAATTCAAAATCCCAGACACTGAACTTCTTGGTGTTGCACAACCAAACCTTGCATTCACGTAAAAAAGGTTGGCTCTCTGGCTTTAAAAACTAAGGGAAAAGTCTATAGGGGGGCCTTTCTTTTTTTTTTTTTTGGGAGAAAAATTATTATAAAAAAGGGTTAAGATTGATTTTTATTGAACGTAGCAAAGATTTTTTTTTCTTTCTTTTTTGGAGCCTGTAAAACCTAGTTCTTTACAAGAGGCCAAAAACCTCAATAGCTCACTTTTGATTTTTAAAACCCTAGAAAACCAAATAAAGTTGCATTCTATTTTTAGTCCAAAGATCATGAAAGAAACATTATAGAGCCAATTCCAAACGGTGAAAATCATAGTTTGAGGGGCCATCTAACTACATATGCACATCATCCTTTTCACTTCTTCGCCTCTTCTCTTCTTTTAATTCAATCTCTTTCTTTTAATTATTGAGTTGATTGCTAATTAAATTTTTTTCTTTTGTCTTTGTTTTTGGCTTTTATTCTTTGGTGTTATGGGAATGAGGGTTAGTTATGGTGCAGTATTTAAACAGTAATCTTGAAGAATCCATGGAATGCCATGCATCAAAACTTATGAAACCCTGTAGAATTTAGGATTTTTTTTATTTCTCTATATTATTTGTTCATATATTGTTTCTAGGTTGTAATTAATTTCTTATTAATTCTCTACATTGTAAGTTATAATAGTCCTAATAGTGGGAAAATAGTGGAATTCTAATTCTCTGCACTAAAAATTGATTAGTAATTTAGGTATAATTTGGTAAAATTCAATTAAAATCAATGATCGCAGTAGATTAAAGTTAGGGTTGTATGTAAATTAATTTAGGGTTTTTTTTAGAAAATCACGTACAATTGCTTATTTGATCTTTTTTGATATATTATTTATTTTGGATCTTATTTTTGGGTTTATTTGATCCTTTTGGGCTCAAGCCCACGATTAGGTCCAATTCACTTAAAATAGGTTTATAAATGGTTTAGGTTAATTAATTAATTAAAACCAATGTAGGCCCATTTTAGGTTAATTAGATTTAGACCCATTTTAATTAATAAAATCAATTTAGATTTAGCCCAGCCTAATAAAGCATTTTTATTTCTTTTAAAATTAATTTAGACTTTAAGCCCATTTTCTAATTAATTAAAATTTTATTAAATTTAGCTCAGCCCATTTAATTTCATTACTTTCAAAATAAATAGACATAGGCCCACATTTCACTTAAAATAAAATCAAGTTAGACTTAGGCACACTAATTTAACGTTTCCTTTAAAATTGTATAGACTTAAGCCCATTTCCTTAGATAAGTTAAAATAAATAGACCTACATTCACTAAAATTGATAAAAATGTAGGTCCTTTGTTAGCCCACTTCACTTGTCAATAAAATGTAGAATGAGCTAACTTCTAAATAAAATTAACTTAGTTTAGACTTAGGGACGTTACACCTTGTATGGATGCTTTTTTTATATGTGATTTTATGATTAGTTGCCTTAAGGTTAGATGGATGTTCAAATTAGGGTTTAATAAAATTGCATGTAATTAGAGAATGAAGTAATAATTCATAAAGTAATCCTAAATCAACACAAGACTAAGAGATGTTAGTATTCTGTTCTTAGAATTTCCTAGTTGTGGTGCTAGCTTTCTTTTAGAGAATTGAGTACCACCAAAGACATTTATCCCAGTTATTACCTTGGGTGGCAACTCCTAATCTCCACGCTATGTCTTTATGATATAGTAGTGTGTTCCCTAGGGCCTTGAGCCTAAACAGTGCCATAGTTGCTAAAATCTTAGGCACATGCTAAACCTCGCCGTCTACAGTAGCGACTCCACTAAGGATAAGAGATACTAATTCTACTTATGTTCTTTAAGATCATTTTATTAATTATTAATTTGTTCTTGCATTCATTATGTATGTCCCTATTTACCCGATGGCATTGAATTATGATTCCATGATTCCACTTGCTTCATGGGGTTGTAGATTGGCTAACCATCAGTATTAGCCTTAACTCAGCTCAAGAGAGATTGTTGAGCTCATCTAACTAGAGCTTGTAACCTAAGTCTTAAAGGGGGGTGGCCTTCTCTCAAGTTGGTAAAGGATGTCGAGCCCCTCTGACCTTGGCCTGTGACTCAAGTCCATAATGGAGGGCATTTTACTAAGGGAACCTTGACTTCTTACTAGACCTTAACCACATATAATGGCCTAGTAATTTCCCCTAGGATTTACCTAAATTTCTTGTATGTTTATTTTCCATGAGGTATTTCTATTTATAAAAGCTCAGGCCTATACTTTTGTAACCCACTTGGGGTGATAAAGGTCAAGCTAGACCTTTATTCCTAGAAATGTTGTTTCTATGCCTTTACTACTTTAAGAGAGATTTAGCATGCGCGCCAGTCCTCGATATCCCCTATTGATATTAAGGCCAAGATAAAAAATCTTAGGAAAAGAAACTCATATGTGTGTGGGAGGAATAAGTTTGGAAGGTTTATGCTTGCATGTTGCTTGTTGATTGTTTCCTGATACTTGTTACGTGCTATTTGCTTGCTTGCTACGTGCTGCATAGCAGTTGCATCATGTATACATGCATATATGCACTTCATACATCATACTAACACCATGTTTTATAGCCATCATAGATTCATCTGGGTCTTCTCATATTTGGGGCCAGGTGGTAGACTAAAAAGAGCAAGTTCGAGTCCTAAAGTCATAGCAAAAAAAATCCTTCACATGCTGGATAGACTGGAGAGAAGTACTATTAACCTGCTCTATTTGAAAGCTGAACTAACCCAAACTGAGCCCATAAAAATGGAACAGCAACTAGGAGGGAGCTAGACCTTAGAAGGCATCAAAGGAGCTCTGATGGATGACATAAGGGCTATGATGCAGGATGAACTGAGACAACCTCTAGCTACACTAATGCCACCTGCCACTACTATTATACCACCACCTTCACTTGAACAACCACCTGTTGTTGCTGCTATCCCAACTACCGCAGATGCTCCATCTGCTGCCAATAATGCTAGGGGGCAACCTGTTGCCAGAAATCCAACTATCATTGATATAAAGGTGGAAGATGTTGAGAATTACCTGGTAGAAAAAGCCAAGAGAGAATCATTGGAACTGGTGCATGACCTTGAGTCCAAGCAGATGCAAGCACTGACCAGAAAATGGCTAAAATTGAAGAACTGATTAGGGGACAAGGCATGGGATACTCATTCGACTTCGATGATATGCTACAAATGGAGGGTGACAAGTTACCTGAAAAATTCAAAATGCCTCAGCTACAGAAGTTTGATGGAACCAGAGATCCTAGAATTCATATAAGTCAATACACTACAACTATGAGCACTACTAAAGCCCCATTAGAAGTGATCACTAGGTTATTTGTGTTGTCTTTAGAGGGAATGGCTATAAACTGGTATCACAGGTTAGAGAAATCTATTAGGGCTAATTGGAAGGAGTTATGTACTGCTTTTTTGAAATAATATGAGTACAATACTAGATTGGAAGTATCCATCATGGATCTAGAATTGATTAAATAGAAATTCAATGAGTCTTTTTCTGATTTCTTGACTCGTTTCATGAATAAAGTAGGGTTAATGAAAATAAGCTAACTGAGAAGGATCAGGTTAGGATGGTAGTCTGAAATGTGTCACTGAAGCGGGTTAGAATTGTATACCCTAGTCTCTAAAGACTTAGATAGAGCAAGTAGGGTGTCGAACACTAGGAATTGCAAATTTTATATTAACTAAGTAGATACTAAGATGGATAAGTGATATATTAATAGTGAAATTTGTTGGATTATTCTAACTATACTAATTAACTACTAACTATACTAAATAATCTAATTATCTAAGTATTAAATTAAATATTATTTGTTAGAACTACAATTTTGAATTAGCCAAAGAATTATAATGAATAATGAACACATGCAATGAATGGAGAATATGACCTAAAATCCTTAAGTGCAACTGTCGTTGTCAAATAAGGGTATTTCCATCTAGAGTCTATAAGTGTTGTCGCATCATTATATAGATAAACAAAAACCATGAAGTTCCTTGCCAATTCTTTAGCCCCTCAAAGTGGATTTATTGTGTCCAAGTACTTTCCTAACCTTTAAGTGAATTCAATTATTTTTCCACCAAATTACCCCAACTGTCGTTATGAATAATTTGACTAACACATCATATATGGTGATCAAGCATATACAACTCAATTAAAGACTCAATTGAAAGCAATTCATTATGCATTATAAAAAGATATAATTCATTGGTTCATTCTTCCTTGCAATTCTAACAAATAAAGGTTTAGCCAAGATATATGATCAAGCAACAACAAAAGAAAATCAAATATAAAATAGAAAAAGGGAAAAGATAAGAGAAAATATTAAAACCCTTTTTACTAAGTCTTGGTGCTTGTAGTACTTTTCCTTTCTTGGCTTTGCCTTTTGTAATGATGACTAAATAAAAAACTAACATTAATTTAGATAATAATAGAAAGAATTTCTTTCAAGAAAGAATTTCATATATATCAATAGAAAGAAATTCATCTCTCTTTTCTAACTAAGACTATCTTTTTATAGGCATTCACAATTGACTAGAAGGGACTAGAACTTTTGAGTTGGAATGGCTTCACTTCATGAAAAGTCATCTTCTTTTATAGATGCTATAACTTAAAGGGAAACTTAGTCCATTAATATGACTTTAAATCTTAAAATTTCCTTCTTAAAAGTTTTAGATCTTAGAGTTATCTTTCCAGAGAAACTTGAATCATCAAATTTTGATGTCTGTAGAAGAAATTATGACCAAAATACGAAAACTGCTCGAATTAGAATGTTCTAGACTTCTACATTATGCCGAGTCGTGACATGGGTGACAACTCGTGACAGAAGCTCTCTGTTACGAGTCGTGCCCATGGTGATGACTCATGACAAGCTTTAATTATCCAAAAATGACTCCTTTTTCTCTCTAACTTGTTCTAATCAACTCCAAGTCTTTTCCAAGCATGAATTGAGCCTAAAGCAGGAATCCTTAGCTCCCAAATAGTCTTAGGAAGAGGTTGAAGAACTGCAAAGCCAACACATGGGCAAGCTTAATCTACAGAAGTTGAAAGGGAAAGAAACATGCATAGTAGAAGTATGGAAAGATGGGAAAAGGGATCTGATTATTAGAGTTGTAAACATCTGGTATGACTCTGATAAAGAGAATTCCATTGGCTTTGATGTATGGAGTGATAACCCCAATGTAAACCATGTCACTAGAAGTGGAAAGAATTACAAGGCAGTCGAAAATAAAATTAAGAGAGTTACAGAAAGCGTAGAAATATAAGTAGAGGAATAGCAAAAAGAAGACCTAATCTTAGAATAACTTAAAAAAGCTAAGGCAAATGTGAGCATTTGGGAACTATTGATGCATTCAGGCAACCATAAAAGAGCACTTGTTAAAGCTCTGTTGAACATGAATATTGAAATGACAACTACTCCTGAGGCCATGGTAGCAAAGGTTACAGAAAAGAAGCCTGGGTTAATAACATTCACAGATGATGATTTGCCTTCGGAGGGAAGAAATCATAATAAGGTGTTATTTATCCCAGCTGAAGTAAAAGGGAAAAGAACCAACTTTGTGATGGTCGATGAAGGTTCTACTATCAATGTGTGTTCGTTAAAAATTCTACCTAATTTGGGTCTAAAAACTAATGACCTGACAAGTTCAAACCTTATAATTAGGGCCTATGATGACAACACTAGGAATGTAGAGGGAACATTCCAAGCCTTAGTTAAAATAGGACCAGTAGAGTCCACTGTATTAGACATTCCTATCACCTACGCTTTACTATTGGGTAGGTCGTGGTTCTATGTTCTAGGAGGAGTACCCTTGACTATGCACCAGAAGATAAAATTTCCTTAGGAAGGAGATATTATGACTATAGAAGCTGGAACCAATACAGTTATGGCAGCCATACTGGAAAAGTAGAAGCGAGTATGTGTTCCACCTAGTTTCCAAGTTACTAGAATATTCTATGGGACAGAAATGGATCCTAGAGTTGTAAAAATGATGAAGAGCAATAATTATCGACCCAGATGAGGGCTGGGAAAGACTGAGCAAAGAAGTCCCAAGCTCCCGAATTTCAAGACCCAAGATGACACAAAAGGATTAGGATGTACTAAGACATGACCTAGCAGTAGAAGGGTGCGAAAGAAGGAGAAGGCAAAAATAAATAAACCCTTGGGAAGAATTGGGCCATTGAATAAGAACTTCATCAAGCCATGGGAGGGAAAATACTATCTGGGCACTAAGGAATCTATCAATATGGCTGGAAAGGACATCCCTGGATTTGAAATCTTCAAAGAACATATTATGGAGAATTTAGTAGCAGGCAACAAGGAGGAAGTTATGAAGCAAGCAGCTGAGAGGATGAGTGATACTGTTATTGAGGAGCTGTTGTGTTTGCCACCTGAAGAGAAGCCACCCTAGGATTTAGCAACCATTATTAGTGATAGCTTTTCTAATGTTTTTTATGAAGAAACTGATGTAATAACATCCAGTCTTTATGAGGATGAAGATGATTTTTTTTCCATGGTCAATGATATGAATGTTGGTTTTGCTTACTTGTGTGATGTGCATCCTGATAGTTTTGTGCATTATAATTTTGATCGTTCATGCATGTTTGACGTTAATTTAATTCAATTTGATTCATTTAATATGGGCATAAATGATAATCCAAAGAACATTTCTATATCACATGATGTAACTCCTTAAGAGAGAGAAATTTTTGAGAGAATATTAATAAAAAGAAAGGTAGTATTTGCTTGGACTTATGAAGATATGCCGGGTTTAGACAGGGAGATAGCAGAGCACCACATTCCAACTCATCTAGAAATTAAACCAGTTAAATAGAAATTGTGTAGACTAAGACCAAAGTGGACTGAAAAGATAAGAGAGGAAATTGCTAAGTAAATACAAGCTAATTTTCTAAAATTAGTATATTACCCTCAATGGCTAGCAAACATAGTACCAGTTCCTAAGAAAGATGGTGAAGTGCAAATGTGTGTAGACTTTAGGGATTTAAACAAATCATGTCCAAAACATGACTTCCAATTACCTCATATTGACATAATAGTAGATAGCGCGGTGGCGAGTGCAATGTATTCATTTATGGATGGATTCTCCGAGTACAATTAGATAATGATGGTAGTCATGGATAAGATCAAAACAACTTTCATCACAGAGTGGGGGACATATTGCTATAAGGTGATGCCTTTCGGATTAAAGAATGCAAGAGCAACTTATCAAAAGGTAGCTACTACTCTTTTCCATGACATGATGTATAAGGAGGTGGAAGTATACATGGATGATGGTTAAGTCATAAACAAAAGAAGGACTCTTTAAAGCTCTACACAAGTTCCTGGCTTGAATTGAGAGATATGAGTTGAGGATCAATCGACCCAAAGAAGTGCATTTTCGGGGTTACTTCATGAAAGTTGCTAGGACATATAGTGAGTAGCAGAGGAATTGAAATGGATCCATAAAACGTGAAAGCTATCCATAAAATGCCAGCACCAAAGACAAAGAAAGAAGTGATAGGATTCCTTGGCAGGTTGTAGTATATTAGTATGTTCATTACAAAACTTACTAATATTTGTGACCCTATCTTTAAGCTCTTAAGGAAAGATCAACCGATTAAATGGAATGATGATTGTCAGAAGGCCTTTGATAGGATTAAAGAATACCTCACCAATCCACCAGTACTGAAACCACTAAGATAAGGGTACTACTGGATGAGCATGGAAAAAAATTGCATTAGAATAGTAAGACAGTGCCATTAGTGCCAGATTTATGGGAATCTTAACCACCTTCCTCCTACTGTGCTAAATACTTATCATCTCCCTGGCCCTTTGCAGCATAGGAGATTGATATTATAGCAGAAATAAGGCTGACAACATCAAATGGGCATAAGTACATATTGGTGGCGATTGATTACTTTTTGAGATGGGTAGAAGTGGAATCCTTCAATGCTTTGAAAGCAAAATAGATGGCACGGTTCATTGAGAAGAGCCTTATTTGCAAATATGGGGTTTCACATCATATTGTGATAGATAATGGGATTCAGTTTTAAGAAGAAATAGTAGAGTTGTTATAGAAGTATGGGATTGAGCACTATAAATCTTCACCCTATCATCCTCAGGCTAACAGAGTAGTGGAAGCGGCTAATAAAAATGTTAAGAAGATCCTCTCTAAAATAGTTAAGACTTACAAGGATTGGTTTGAATTTCTTCCTTTTGCCTTGTGGGGATACAAGACTATAGCTAGAACTACCATAGGCCAAACACCATTCTCATTAGTGTACGGTTGTGAAGCAGTTTTGCCTATTGAAACTGAAATCAAGTCCTTGAGAGTGGTCATGGAAGCTAAAACATTTAAGAGTGAATGGCCATGGAAGAGATATGATCATCTTGTATCTTTGGACGAGAAAAGGATAGATGCTTTATTCCACACTCATATATATCAAAGAAGGATAGCGAGATCATTCAACAAGAAGGTTAAGCCTGGAAAGATCAAAGCTGGTGACATGGTGTTAAAGAAGTCTAAGGCATAGTGTTTGATCCAAGAGGAAAATTTAGACCAAATTAGGAAGGATCATATTTAGTCAAATCACTTTTACCTAAGGGAGCTGCTAAGATATCAGATCTTAAAGCGAACGAGTTCTTGGAGCTTGTTAATCTGGATCGCCTCAAGAAATACTACTTGTAAAAAATGAATAAAAGTAGTATAAAGAAAATAAAGTCCACTAACTAGAAACCCACAAAGGCTATTCAAGTAAAAGATAGGACATTCCCACTGTCCAGAAAACCTGCAAAGGGCTGACAGGCAAAAATTAATGAATAAATAAAAAAAAGTAATCCCATTGATTAGAAAACGTGCAAAGGGCTAGTTAGGAAAAAATTAGGGAAATAAAATGTGAGTGAAAAATACTCAGTTAGAAAATCTAAAAGGACTAGCTGATAATAAGAGTAATATCATATGATGTAGTAAATGTACTCATTTTGGCCCTAATTAATGAATCTTATTGAAATAGAAGTTTTTTCTGGCATTGCATGTGCTATCTTATTTATAATGCATAAGTACTAAAAAGGAAAATATAACATGAAAGTCTAATCAGCTCTATGAGACCATTTTCAACTATGCCTTTATTTATTCTTCTATGACTCTTCATGTAAAGCTTGAGTCCTCTTGTATCTAGAAAATCATGGGGGCTCAGTGGCTTGAATCACAATCCAAGTCTTGTAATTATCATAAGTGGTCTTATCAGCATCTAAAAGTATATTCCTTTCAAGAGACCTATGAGGCCATAAGTTCCTGATCTTATCCAGAAAATCTTGTCTCAAGGGAAAACCTTCACAATTAGTCGAGACAGTGACAATGAACTATGGGTAATCATACAAGTGACAAAGGCATAGAGGAGTGAAGAAGGAAGAGAAACGTAGTCCTGAAATAAGAACACAATGATCATACATCTCAATGGTCATAAACTTCAGTCTCCACTAAGGGCAGACCCATGTGATCTCAAAATTTGTCATCCCTTTTAGCTAACAACCCACTGGTCTATGGTGTGCTTGTCTTTCATCTTTAATAGGCGAGATTGCAATTAGTGAGGTTGATAGAATAAAGGATTGACAGGAACAACAAGTAAGCTCTGTTGGGTTTCGTGATTTAAAAATGCAGTGAAAAATAAAAATTTTAATCATAAACCTTAACTTAGATCCAAGTAATTCAATTAATTAATTTAAAACTAGGGTTTTCAATTCTTACCACAAACACAGAAGAGGCAAGATTTCTAAAAGGAAAAGAGGAGGTTCACTCCGGTGACACCTTACCTCGAGCTTTTGATTTTAGTAGTTCGGATCAAGACGTCTGTAAAAGAATTCGTCCTCCACAAGCATCCACACAAACAGCCCTTGATTAAAATGAAAACTTTGTGTGCTAGCACTTCTCTTGATTTCTCATAAATCAAGAATAAAAACACTATATGTTTTAGTTTTTCTAAGAGGAGAAAAATGAATTTTGGTGGCTAATGATTGAGTTAGTGAAACCTTAGAGAATATAACATATTTATAGACCTCTAATTAGGGTTTTACTTAACAAAAAAACTTTTTGGTAATTTCTCAATTATTATTATTCTGATTTTATTTAAAATTAAATCAGAAATAATATTTTATTTATTTAAGATAACCTTTACCTTAAATAAATAAATTATTTATTTATTTCCACAGAGAATATTTGGGCTTCTCAAACCCATATTCGTTTTCAGGCCTGTTTTAAGTGTATGACCCTATAGGTTCACATGATGTTGGCAATGGGCCTTAAATATCTATTTAGGCCAACAAGTCATAAGTGGCCTCTAGCAAGACATTATGACTACCCAAGTCATGTGAAGTCAATAATCGGACATAACCTAATTTATAATAAATATTGTAATCCCTTTGTCACATGATATCTTAATTAAATATAAGGTATAGGTTCCATCATCCTTATATAATTCAATCATATTATTTCTTGACTCTAAGTAGACTGAGAATGATAACTCTTTATCAATTCACTTTAGCATGGCCATAAATTTTCCTCAGTCTATCTTATCAAAGGGCCCATAGATATCTTACTCAGATTAAATGAGAGACAAATTCCTTCTCAATCATTCACATTCCTCATATAACTCATTTCATATCCAACAACAATCTATTTAATCATCTTGTTAAAGACAATGTTAGATTGTGTCAAAATATATAATAGTTATGTAGAAATCCATAATGATTTCAAGGTCAAAGGACTAAATCAATATTATTATGATGAGAATTACTTATGACAATTATCTATATAGTATTCTCATGATGGGTCAATCCAATACATTATTTCCCAAATAAGTACCTATGAGTTGACTTAATATCTCATATTCATAATCAGTAAAACATAATCATCAATCAACATCATACTAGCCATAACATATTGTTATGACTAGGGATAATTTGAATAGAACTCATATTTAATGTAAGGGTTTTACTATCAAGTTACATAATTGATGACCTTAGTAAGAATTGACTATTCAAGTAATTATCATAACACAAAATGATAATGAAAAATGCCTTATTATTAAATAAAATGATAAAGTCAAAATATGGTCATACATGATTGACCTAGTGCATATCACTAACAAGCTTAACTTATCCTGTAACCAAATATAAAAAAAAAAATAAAAGATAAAATAATTAAAAGCCCGCTAAGTTAAAAACTCGAAAAGGCAACTTAGGCAAAAATTAGGGCAAGCCTACTAAGTTGAAAACCCAAAAAGGGCAGCTTAGACAAAAGTAAAAAAAAAACACAAAGAAACTAGGGGCATCTATTTATCCAAGTTTAATTTAGGAAAAGGAAAATTTTGAAATCCATTCAGGTCATCAAAGTACATAAGAACAAAGCAAAGTACAACATGGATAGTACAATAAAAGTAAGAAGTACAGATAATCTGAATCAGTCATCTTGAGCTCCAGAATTAGGCCATAAGCTCCATCCTCTACTAGGATCATCATAATGATAGGTATCTGAAGGTTTAATAGAAGAAGGCTAAGTACCATATGGATCAAAGCTCAAACTGGCCAGTTGCTATCGAAGCCTCTCAATCTTGCGCTCCAGATTGCCAGCATAACTTTGTCATGATTAGGAAAACATCATTATATGCATACATTCTGCATTTTCTCAATGTATATACTTACCCACCAACTATCTATGACTTACATAGTGAATAATCTCTGAGATGAGGCAAGTTCGTATATGTACTATGCCTGTGTCCAAGGAACATATTTTCTAAAAATTTTACTAATATCAGTATCGAGTGTACAAATTGATATAGGAAATAAGTAAAATGGACTCACATGAGAAGTATCTACTGAGGAAAAGCTAGGAAGCTGAGCATCACTGAAATGCATCTACTGCTCAATTAGAGTCTAAACAGTAAGAGCCCAGTAGAACATAGACCTATATGGGAGAGAAACATCACCAAGAGTAACACTAGCAAAGGTCCCATTGTGACTAGTCCTAATATGCTGAGCAAAATGTGCATGGCTAAGTCTGGACCTAGGACCCTCAGAATCAAAAGCAATATCAGTAATAAGAACATTATCATATTCAAGAACAATCTTAGTCCCCTGAGTAGTCTCAGTCTCCTCCTCCATCACCTCATTAATAGGAGAGCCAATCTCCTTAAGCTGATAAAAAAGAATGAATAAAGCATAAATTCCAAAAGGAACAAAAGAAATTATCAGAAATTACCTCAGCACGGTGAATAGGAATCTACTCCAGGATTTGCTCATGGATGAACCACTGGTAATGTCATGATTGCTCAAGGAAGGTCGAAGCATCATATCCCTGAAGTGCCTCTGTCAGCTCTAAACCTTTTAGATATGAGCTATGCAGCATTGAAGGAAGGATATCAAAAAAAATGCAACATCAAGAAGGTCCACAAGACCAGTGATAAACTCACTCTCCTAGAAACCACATTTGACAACCATAGCCAGGAAGCAGAATCCTCATAGACTCAAGTCGTACTACACCAGCCATGAAGTCATATCTCTGGACATTATCAACTCCCGCCAACCAATCAAAATTAATCTGCAAAATCATGTTAATTAAATTTTATTTTTTAAATGATGAAATACTAATGAATTTTCTTTCTTACTATGTACCACTCGACAATATTCAGCTGATCACGATAGGTCTGAAGAGTGTTCCCGGAACTGGCTAAATGGGAGAAGCCCCATCTTTGCATTAAAGGGAGACTCTTATCAGAACTGATAGCATTAAAGCCCCTGATCAACTCAATCTCAATACTCTGGATCTAAAAGAAAAAGAAAAAGAAATCAACAGGTCATACAGAAAGCAAGGATAGTGACAAGTAATGAAAAGAAGATGTACATGCAAGGCATGCCAGAACCCACACATTGTGACAACACCTCTACAGATAGTATCCAGTCTATAGTAAAGATAGGATAATGCAGTAGATTCTCAATCAAGGGTAGCAACTCGACCTAAGTCATGAAGAGGGCCAAGAAAAGCAATGCTGACCTCATGACCAGTCTCTCAGAAAAGGGCTGTGCCTAATAGAATCAGGAGAAGACACCTCACCTTCTGAGCAATCTGATGAGGGTAGTAGCATGAAGATGTTTGAATCCCTTAACCAGAGATGAAAGAATAACATTCTTTCGGTTCTTCCATATCACAATGAACCCAATTAAGTCATACACATACTGATTTCGTGCGTCTTCAGGCAGACTGCAATAGTTGATGTCGAAAGAAACAAGACTACCCCCAAAGGCAATCCCAGTAATGGCAGAAAAACTCATAGGAGAAACTGTCGGATCACCTACATGGGTATGGAAAGTGTGGGTAGTATCCAACCACCGCTCAATTAGACAAATAAGGAGTAACGATTAGACTTGCCTCGAGCTTATGGAAGTGCAACAATGAATCATTTGAACCCAGAGGCCCATATCAGTTGTATCACATTGTCTAATAACTTATGAAATAATTCTCGAGCTATGTGAAAGCAACCTGTGAATTTCATCGCTCGTTGGATGAAATTCAAGGATTCAAAAAATAGAATAAATAGATAAATAAATTTGGATTAATTAATTAATTAAAAAATCAAAAAATCAAAAAGTTGATTGACATGGGCCAAATACCGACCAACTTTGGCTTAATGCCAATCGACATTAGGCAAATGTCAATCGGCATTTAAGCAAATGTCATCGGCTTTGCGTGCAAACCAAATTTTAGGCCTTCTGGCACTGTCTTTCATGTGTTTGATCAGTTATATAGTATACCCAGGGCCAAATCCTATATAATATGAGTTTTCATGCATTTTTTTTATTAATTTCTAATCTAGTTTGAATAATGTGCGTACTAGTTCGCATTTGAAATTTATTCTGACTATTAACTTTACAAATAGTTTTTTGCAGGAATAAGCAGAAATGAGGAAATGTTACTGTAAGCACCCAATTTCAAGATGCAATTGTGACGTAAGCCCCTATGATGAAATTTATTCAAAAATTGAACTCGGTTGTCGGTTTTCTAGACTTTAGGGACTAAATTGCAACATTTTTAGGATTTGATAGCAAAAAATCAAGTTTTCAGGGGTCTTTTGGTAATTAAAAGTTAAAAAATATTTCCTAGAATTAAGGAAGGTTAGCTCACAAGTCTCTGCTTTTAAAAGGTAGAGACTATGTGAGTGAGGGAAGGGGACGGCGTGAAAGAAAAAAAAACCCTACTACGCAAAAACCCTAGAATTATGAAAAAACCAGAGATGCTACTGAGAAGAAACCTACACAACACTCAAAATCTTGATTTCTTTTGTTTCTCAAAACCCTAGTTTCTTGATACTATTCTTCAAAGGCTTTGAAAAGAACGATTTGTGTCTTTGAATGCAATCAGTCCTTATCCAGAATCAAACGACGAGTTTAAAAATGGTGACAATCCCAATCTAAAGGGTCATCCAAGAGCATATGCACTTTCCATTTTCTCCTATCTTTTGATTTTATTTTTAATTTAATTTCCTTTAATTGTTATTTTGTTATTTTACTCATTTGACTAATGTGATTTCAGTGATTTTTCTTTTTTTTTTTTTGTGTTTTCCTTTTGAAATCCAATTGGGGATTGATGAGGTCACTGCCATATATCTAGAAATCAAATAGAAGATCCATGGAATGCCATGGATTCTAAACTATGATTAGATTTTAGGGTTTGATGTTTCTGCATTTATTTTTTTCTGTGTTTTGTGTGTTAATTAATTTGGGTTGTAATTAATTTTAATTTCTAGTATGTAGAATATTGTAATAACCCTAGTAGTAGGAATAGTAAAATTTTACTTTTCTGCTTTTAAAATGAATTAGTAATTTAGGTTCAATTGGGTAAAAATCAATTAAAATCAATGATGGGTGTAGATTAATTTATGGTTGCATGTAAATTGATTTAGGGTTTTTAGAAAATCACATAAATCTTGTGTTTAATATGATTTTGTTATGATTTTTGTTTGGGTTTTTTTTTTTAGATCTTTTAGTTCTCTGGGCCCCAAGCCCATGACAGGTTCAAACCCACTAAATAAAATAGGCTTAAAATGGTTTATATTAATTAATTTAGGCTCATTAGGTTAATTTAGACTTAGGCCCATTTTTAGATTAACTAAAATTAATTTAGACTTAGCTCAGCCCATCTAATTTCATTTTTTTTAAAAAAATAAATAGACTTAGGCCCACTTCCCATTTTAAAACAAATAGACTTAGACTCACTTATAAAATCCAATTTCTTTAAAAATTTATAGATTTAGGCCTATTTGTATATAATTGAAATCAATAGACTTAAGCTAGTTTAGACTTAAGGATGAAGCGCTTGAATGCATTTTTATGTGTGATTTTATTGATTAGATGCCTTAAGGTTAGATGGATGTTCAAATAGGGTTTAATAAAATTGCATGTACTTAGAGAATGAAGTAATAATTTATAAAGTAATTCTAAATGAACACGAGACTAAGAGAAGTTAGTATTCCGTTCCCAGAATCTCCTAGTTATAGTGCTAACTTTCTTTTAGAGAATCGAGTACCACCAATCGAATTGTCCCAATTATTACCCTGGGTGGCAACTCCTCTTCTCCACATTATGACTTTGTGGCATAGTAGTGTGTTCCTTAAGGCCCTGAGCCTAAACAGTGTTACAGTTGCTAAAATCTTGGGAGCGCACTAAACCCCACCATCTACAGTTACTTCATTACCAACATTTGTATACCTATGGAGGTGTAGGCAAGTCAAAGAAAGAACGGAAGAGCCTTCTCGAAGTCTAAGGTTGTTCTGAGGAAAACAGAGGGGTTTAATGGCTGGGTCTACTAGAATGTCTGCTCTTCTACATACTCTATGTTGCAGGTCAGCCATAGGATCTGATAAATTGCAGATCGAACATCAAATGATCAAGAAATCAAGAAATGAAAATCAATGCAAAGAAAAGAAATAAAAAGGAAAGAAAATGAAGAAACAATGAGGAATGAATAAGATATGCAAAAGGGAAGTAATAAATAAAATGGAAAATGTCCATTTTAGTCCCTTAGATATACTTGCATTTAAATTCAAGTTATTTCTTTACAATCCAGTCCACAATTACATTCTAATTAGGAACTAGTTCCTAATTAATTCATCAAAATTCACATCATTAATCATTAATTGCATACATTTTTCTGTATTTATTTTGAATTCTCAGTCAAGTACAAAATATGGAATATAAATACAGAATTCAAATTTTGCATTTTACATGCATTGTTTAGATCAAGAGTCTCAAAATTCATTTATGTTATATGCTACACAAAAGCAATAATAGGAATTTCAAGTTATTTTGTTATGCGCTACTTAATAGTCATAACATGAATTTCAAATTCAATATGTTATATGTTGCATAGCAGTCATAGCATCAGTATTTTAAATCTTTTAAATCACCAGACACTACACAGTAGTTATGGTGTTGCCGTTAGATGTTCCACATGAACTATAGTGCATTTTTTCTAAATCATAATCGCTAAACGTCCCATAGGGAATATAGTGAGAGTCATTACATATTTTATTAAACATCCCATAGGGAATATAACAAAATTCATAATCACTAAATGTCCTATAGGGAATATAGTGAGAGTCATTGCATATTTCGTTAAACGTCCCACAAGGAATATAATGAAATTCATAATCGCTAAACATCTCATAGGCAATATAACGAAAACCATTGCATATATCGTTAAACATTCCACAAGGAATATAACAAAATTCATAAATGTTAAATGTCCCATAGGATAATATAACGAGATTCGTTACATATGTTTCACTAAACGTTCCACAAGAAATATGGTGAAGCATAAAATATAACATCCTGCTTAAAATTGCATAAGCAATTTAAGTATAGATTTGTCAGTTATGATACATTTAAGTATCCTGATTCTTTCTTTTGAAATTGGGTGCTTCTATTTCTTTGTCGTAATTTGTCAAGCAAACAGTGACAAAGGGGGGCAACTGTAAGCACCCAATTCTGCAATGCAATTGTGCATGCATGCAACGAAAGCCCTTATGATGAAATTAATTGAGAAATTAATCTTTAGTGTTAATGTTTCATGATTTAAAAGATTAAATTTTAACGTTTTAAAGTTTAAATGCAAGAATTATAAGTTTTAGGGTTTAAATTAGGAAAAATCAAGTTTTTGGAGGTTTTTTTTAGAAATTTATTGTGGCATGTCACATGCCAGTCAGCATTCAACAAAATTCCAATTAGCATTTGTCCTAATGCCGCTCGGAATTAGACAGATTCTGATCAACATTAGACAAATGCCGATCTGCATTTGGCCTAAAGCCGATCGATATTAGACATATGCCAATCGACAATTCGCTAAATACTGATCTGTATTACGCTGATTTTTTTCTCTTTTTTTCACAATTTCAGCCTTTTTTTCTAGTGTCTGATTAGTTAATTGTACATAACTAACACATATGTCCCGCTCTGTGTGTTTAAAGAACTCTAGACTTTTTCAAAATGAATCCTATCCTATCTCTGTTTTCAAAATCAAAAAATCAAAATCCCAGACACTGAACTTTCTAGAGTTGCACAACCAAACCTTGCATTCGCATAAAAGAGGTTGGCTCCCTGGCTTTAAAAGCCAAAGGAGAATTCTACAAAGGGGGCCCTTTTTTTTTAGGAGAAAAATTATTATTAAAAAGGGTTGAGATTGATTTTTATTGAACGTAGCGGATTTTTTTTTCTTTCTTTTTTGGAGCATGTAAAACTTAGTTCTTTACAAGAGGCCAAAAACCTTAGTTGCTCACTTTTGATTTTTAAAACCCTAGAAAACCAAATAAAATTGTGTTATATTTTTAGTCTAGAGATCGTGAAAGAGACATTACAGAGCCAATTCCAAACGGTGAAAATCACAGTCTAAGGAGCCATCTAACTGCATCTACACAACATCCTTTTCACTTCTTTGCCTTTTATTTTCTTTTAATTCAATCTCTTTGTTTTAATTATTGAGTTGATTACTGATTAAATTTTGTTCTTTTTTCTTTGTTTTTGGCTTCTGTTCTTTGGTGCTGTAGGAATTAGGATTGATTATGGTGCAGTATTTGAACAGTAATCTTAAAGAATCCATGGAATGCCATGGATCAAAATTGTGAAACCTTGTAGAATTCAGGAGTTTTTTTTATTTCTCTGTGTTATTTGTTCATCTATTATTTCTGGGTTGTAATTAATTTCCTTTTAATTCTCTGCACTATAGGTTGTAATAGCCCCAATAGTGGGAAATTAATGGAATTCTAATTCTCTGCACTAAAAATTGATTAGTAATTTAGATATAATTTAGTAAAATTCAATTAAAATCAATTATGGCAGTAGATTAATTAGGGTTTTATGTAAATTAATTTAGGATTTTATATAAAATCACTTACAATTGTTTATTTGATCTATTTTGATATATTATTTATTTTGGATCTTGTTTTTGGGTTTATTTGATCCTTTTGGGCCCAAGCCCACGATTAGGTCCAATTCACTTTAAATAGGTTTATAAATGATTTAGGTTAATTAATTAATTAAAACCAATGTAGGCCCATTTTAGGTTAAGTAGATTTAGACCCATTTTAATTAATAAAATCAATTTAGATTTAGCCCAACCCAATAAAGCATTTTTATTTCTTTTAAAATTAATTTAGACTTTAAGCTCATTTTCTAGTTAATTAAAATTTATTTAGATTTAGCTCAGCCTATTTAATTTCATTACTTTTAAAATAAATTGACTCAGACCCATATTTCACATAAAATAAAATCAATTTAAACTTAGGCCCATTAATTTAACTTTTCCTTTAAAATTTTATAGACGTAAGCCCATTACCTTAGATAAGTTAAAACAAATAGATCTAGGTTCACTAAAATTGATAAAATGTAGGTCCTTTGTTAGCCCACTTCACTTGTAAATAAAATGTAAAATTAGCTAACTTCTAAATAAAATTAACTTAGTTTAGACTTAGGGACGTTACACCTTGTATGGATGCTTTTTTTATATGTGATTTTATGATTAGTTGCCTTAGGGTTAGATGGATGTTCAAATTAGGGTTTAATAAAATTGCTTGTAATTAGAGAATGAAGTAATAATTCATAAAGTAATCCTAAATGAACACGAGACTAAGAGAAGTTAGTATTCCGTTCCTAGAATTTTCTGGTTGTAGGGCTAGCTTTCTTTTAGAGAATCGAGTACCACCAAAGCAATTTGTCCCAGTTATTATCCTGGGTGGCAACTCCTCATCTCCACACTATGTCTTTGTGATATAATAATGTGTTCCCTAGGGCCTTAAGCCCAAACAATGTCACGGTTGCTAAAATCTTGGGCGCGCACTAAACCTCACCGTCTACACCTAACCTTCTATTATAGGTTTCAAAAAAAAAACCTTTTCAAAGCAAAAAAACAAAAGAAAAAATACATTCTTTTCAAAGTCCAAAAATCAAGAAAACACAGAGTCAATTTTCTCAAAATGGTGAAATATGATTCTAAGAGGCATTTAAACAACATTTGTATAGGCATTACACTTTTACTCCTTTCTTTTTTATTAATTCTTTCTTTATATCATATTATTTTTTTTTATTTCTGTGTTTTTTGGTTTAATTTTCATTATTTTGTTTTATTTGTTCATTAATTCTAATCTTATTTTCTTTTTTTTTATTCTTTGTGTTTCATGTTTTTGGTTATGAATACATGATTGAACTAAGTAAACCTATGGAGAATCCATGAATAAAAGCCAAAAGTCAAAGATCCTGATTTAACTTTTATCTCGCTCTATTTAGTTTATTTTATTGTTTATTTAGGTTTTGAATTTGTTTATTTATTTTCTCAAAGGTTGTAATTTTAATTTTATTTTCTTTATTATTTTTGGTAGATTTTGTAATAGCCCATATAGTGGGAATAATGAAAAGTCTAGCTTTCTCTTGTTCTTAAAAAAATTAATTAGTTAATTAGGTTCAATTTGGTAAACCCTAATTACAATAAATGGAGGCAGTAGATTAATTTAGATTGTATGTTAATAAAAATTAGATTTTTTAGAAGAAATAATTTAATTACTTGTTTGATCTTTTTTTATTTGATTGTTTTGATTTTTTATGTTTTTAGGCTTGTTTGTTGATTTTTATGTGTTTTGGGCCCTAAGCCCACATTAGATTCTAACCCATTTAATAAATAGGCTTTTAATTGGATTTTTAGGTTTAATTAATTTTAAAATCAATTTAGACCCAATTAGATTAATTTAGTCTTAGGCCCATTTTTAGTTTAATTAAAATTAATATAGACTTAGCTCAGTCCATTAAAGCATTTTCTTTTTAAAATAAATAGATTTAGCATCACATCACTTAATTTAAGTAGAATTAAGCCCACTAATTTATTTCTATTTTATTTCTTAAAATTAATAGATTTAAGCCCACTTTTTAGAATTAAAACAAGTAGACTTAGGCTCATTAATTATCTTAAAATGTAGGACCACCTTTATATTGGACTTCGTGATACAAACGCAGCAGAAAAATTAAAAATTTATCACGTTCCCAAACCTGGATCCATGTAATTCGACTACTTGATTAAATCTAGGGTTTCAAGAATCTCACCAAGACGTAGAAGAGGCAAGATTTTCTAGAAGGATAAGAGGAGGTTCACACCGGTGACACCTTACCTCGAGCCTTTTGCTTTGGTTGTTTGGATCTAGACGTCTCCAAAAGGATGTGTCCTCTATAAGTATCCACACGAACAACCCGTCACAAAATGAATTAGAGTGTGTGCTAGCAACCTTCTTGATTGTCTCACAAATCAAGAACAAAAGAAAAACTGTCTTTTTTTTCTAAAAAGAGAGAAAATGAATTTGGAGGCAGGAAAAACAAGTGTATTAAACCCTAGAGAATATAACATATTTATAGACTCTAAATTAGGGTTTCACCTACCAATGACCTTTTGGTAACTTCCATTTATTATATTTTGATTTTGTTTTAAAAAAAATCAGAAATAATATCTTATTTATTTATTTATTTAAAATAACATTTATCTTAAATAAATAAACAAATAAATAAATAAATAAAACACTTTAATTATGTATTTCCACAAAGTTTATTTTGGGCTTATTAAACCCATATTCATTTTAGGCTTGTTCTAAGTGTGTGACCCTGAAGGTTCACATAACATTGGCAGTGGGCCTAAATCTCTATTTAGTCCTACAAGTCATAAGTGGCCTCTAGCAAGACATTATGACTACCCAAGTCATATGAAGTCAATAATCCGACATAACCTAATTACAGTGAATTTTATCATCCCTTTATCACATGATATCTTAATTGAACATAAGGCATAGAATGCCATCCTTATATAGTTCAATATTATGACTTGATTCCAAGTAGACTGAAAATGATAACTCTTTATCAATTCATTTCAGCATGGCCACACATTTTCCTTCAGTCTATCTCATCAAGGGGCCCTTAGATATCTTTCTCATATTAATGAGGGATAAATTCCTTCTAAATCACTCACATTCCTCACATAACTAATTTTATATCCAACAACATCCTATTTAATCGTCCGGTTAAAGACAATGTTAGAATGTGTCAAAACATAAAATAGCTATATAGAAATTCATGATGATTTCAAGGTCAAAGGACCAAAATAAAAATACTGTGATGAGAAATAATTATGACAATAATCTATGTAGTATTCTCATAGTGGGTCAATCCAGTACATGATCTCTCACCATGTACTTATGAGTTGACTTAATATCTCATATTTATGATTAGTAAAACATAACCATCAGTCAACATCATACTAGCCTTAATACTTTAATATTTATATAATGAATAAATGGGTGGGAAAATTAGAATAGAACTCTTATTTTAATCTAAGGGTTTTACTATCAAGTCACATATTTGATGGCCTTAGTAAGAATTAACGATTCATATAATTATCATAAAATCAAATGATAATGAAATACCTCTTTATTAATAAAATAAGAAAGTCAATACATAATCACAAATGATTGACCTAGTGCATATCACTAACTCTTTAGTCCATTTCACTTGTAAATAAAAATGTAGAATTAGTTAAACTTTAAAATAAAATTAACATAGTTTAGACCTAGGGACCTCCTTGGGCCTTCTAGTACTTGTGCAGGCTCAACAACTACTTATTGATTCAGCTGTGGTTCCATATCAGGTACAACACTATTTTGTGGGCCTTGAATTTCTTCAAGTTGCATTATGCTCCCATTGGTTCCTTTGGAAATAAACTCTCTTTCCAAAAATACACCATTCCGTGACACAAACACTTTGTTCTCATATGCATTATAGAAGTAATATCCTTTAGTTTCTTTAGGATATCCCACAAAAAGGCATTTTTCAGATTTTTGTGCTAGTTTATCTGAGATTTGATGCTTCACAAATGCATCACATCCCCAAATCTTAAGAAAAAACAAATTGGGAGTTTTTCCAGTCCATATCTTATATGTTGTCTTTTCAACTACCTTCGATGGAACTCTATTCAAAATGAATGCAGCAGTTTCTAAAGCATATCCCCAAAAAGAGATTGGAAGATCAGATTGACTTATCATAGATCAAACCATATCCAATAGAGTTTGATTTCTACGTTCAAACACAGCATTCCATTATGGTGTACCTGGAGGAGTCAATTGTGAAACAATCCCACAATCTCTAAGATGATATGTAAATTCTTGGTTTAAATATTCACCACTTTGATTAGATCTTAGTGTTTTAATATTTTTACCAAGTTTATTTTGTACTTCATTCTTGAAAATTTTAAACTTTTCAAAAGATTCAGATTTATGTTTCATTAGATAGAGATAACCATATCTACTGAAATCATCTGTGAAAGTTATGAAGTACTAAAAACCTCCTCTAGCAGTTAAGCTTAATGGTCCACATACATCAGAATGTATTAGGCCCAATAAGTCATTAGCCCTCTCACTTTGTCCAGTAAAAGATGTTTTAGTCATTTTTCCAAGTAAACAAGATTCACATGTATCAAATGATTCATAATTAAATGAATTTAAAAGCCCATTTTGGTGTAGCTTTGAAATGCGTTTCTCATTTATATGGCCTAAACGACAATGCCAGAGATAGGTTGAGTTTAAATCATTAGATTTAGACTTATTTGTATTTATGTTATAGATTGCAATTTCATTAGTGTCTTCAGCATCTAAAACATAAAGTCCACTAGTGCATGGAGCATATCCATAGAAAATGTTATCCTGATAAATACTGCATTTATTATTCTTAATAATAAATTCAAAACCTTTCTTGTCCAATATGCATAGTAGGTACATAATAATAATTTTTTAAAGATAAAACAAGTCCACTAGGCAAAGGTAACTCATAAGTTCTTACAGCTAAAGCAACAACTCTTACTCCATTGCCAACTCGTAGGTACACTTCGCCTCTTGCCAATGATCTACTCCATTTTAGACCCTGCATATTTGTACAAATGTGAGATCCTGATCCAGTATCTAATACCCAAGAATCAGAATCAGATAAATTTAATATTATAACATGAATACCTGAAGAGGTAGTCTCACCACCCTTTTTCTTCTTTAGATCATCCAAATAGAGCTTGCCATTTCTTTTCCAATGGCCTGGCTCATTACAGAAAAAGCAAATTCCTTCCTTTGCTTTGGGTTTGGCTTTGGGCTTCTGAAAGCCTTTAAAGACCTTGCCCTTTCCAACCCTTTTCATTCCCTTTCCTTTATTGACCATGAGAACATCCTTGGTGTTACTCTTAATGTTCTTTTCAGCAGTTTTCAGCATCCCATGCAACTCTGAAACTGTCTTCTCCATACTATGCATATTGAAATTCATAACAAAGCTATCATAAGCTTTAGGCAAAGATTGGAGAATATTATCCACAGCAAGTTCTTGTTCAACCTTGAGACCAAGCTTGTCCAAATGATCAAGATAACCCTTCATCTTGAGAACAAGAGGATTGACAGAGCCGCCAATAGTCAGCTTGTAGGAAAGCAATATTCTGATGGTAATGAACCTTTCAATTCTAGCTTTCTCTTGGAACATTTCCTTGAGATGGCCTATCATAGTATAAGCCTCCATTTCCATCAGCTACTTTTATAGCTCAGACTCCATACATCCAAGCATAACATAAGTGACATCAGTAGAATCATTGAGATGCTTGTTATAAGCATCCCTTTATGCTCTAGGAGCATTGGTAGCTGGTTCCTCAGGGATGGGTTAATCAAGGATGTATTCCTTTCTCTCATGCCTAGGAACAATTCTTAGGTTTTTGTACCAGTTAAGAAAGTTAGTCCCATTGAGCTTATCCTTCTCAAGGATCGATCATAATGACATGGTAGGTGTAGTGTTTGAAGTCATTATCTACAATAAATATATACAAAGTCCATTCAGTAATTTATTAAATATGTATGAGGCATAATTAAAAACTCCCACTAAATTTACTTAAATCAATAACCCTTTAAGTTAATTTTACAAATTTTAGTGGGCCAAGATCCATATTTCACCATACTCTAAGTGAGCTTTGGCTCATCGCCTAAAATATGGTTATTTAGGTAGACAACTCTTATCAATTACATCTCATGTAACTCTTGGATGGTATAGGATTTGACATCACATGTCATGACTAAAAATCCCATCTAATGCCCTAGGCCCAAAACCATTTTGATAACCTAGTTAAGTCAAACCATATCAAACGTTTAGATAGCACCATTATCCAACTTGCCTTCCCCGGATAAATTTATACACCCTGCTTTGGCAGGCCCGTATATAATAATCTAAGGCTTAACAAGTGTTGAACTTATGGGAGGCATTATAATGACTTAATATTAAATGAGGGTTCATCTTTATTTAATCTTATTTAGTTTTTATTATGTTGTATTGCATGGCATCATATGGCATTACATACATGGCATCACATACATAACAACAAAAATAAGTGTGACATAGGATGGCCCAAATCTAAGTTGATCTTCATAAACCAATATGAAGATCAAAGGTCAAACCTAGGTAATATTACAATTACAAATTGAGCCTCCAACTTGGATCTCCATGTTCTACCATGGATCTCCTTTTTTGGTTCCCACCTTGGATCTCCATCCTAGGCCTCCAACTTGAATTGTACCATGGGTCTTGATTTACAAAAATTATTGTAATTTATTCTACACTATTCTAATAAAATAAATACAACAAAACAAAAATGACTCGCAGGCCATATTTAAAATTACAACCCATAAAAATTAAATCCAATCACATTGGTTTAAGGGCCATACTATGCACCATGCATAAAACAACAAACATGCATAACATAATAATCTATTTAGTTAGCAAATCCAATAATTATATTAAAAATAAAATAATGTGACAATTCTTTTGTTGTCCTAGGGGCAACGCCCTTAGTGGGGTTCCACAGCGCCCCTGGCGGGGTCCAGGGGCAGTGCCCCGGGTGGCGGTCCCGCTGGACAGTCAGTGGGTCCAATGGTAAACACTTTACCTTAGCTCTTCAGTCTTAGGTGCAGCGGAAGCATGGTAGGCCCATAACCCATAGGTCCCAGGATCAAAACCTGGCTCTGATACCACTGTTGGACTTCGTGTTACAAACACAACGAAAAAATTAAAAATTTATCACGTTCACAAACCTGGATCCATGTAATTCGACTACTTGATTAAATCTAGGGTTTCAAGAATCTCACCAAGACACAAAAGAGGTAAGATTTTTTGAAAGGATGAGAGGAGGTTCACACCGGTGACACCTTACCTCGAGCCTTTTGCTTTGGTTGTTCGGATCTAGACATCTCCAAAAGGATGCATCCTCTATAGGTATCTACATGAACAGTCCTTCACAAAATGAATTGGAGTGTGTGCTAGCAACCTTCTTGATTGTCTCACAAATCAAGAATAAAAGAAAAACTTTGTCTCTGTTTTCTAAGAAGAGAGAAAATGAATTTAGAGGCAGGAAAAATAAGTGTATGAAACCCTAGAGAATATAACATATTTATAGACTCCAAATTAGGGTTTCACCTACCAATGACCTTTTAGTAACTTCCATTTATTATATTATGATTTTGTTTTAAAAAAATCAGAAATAATATCTTATTTATTTAAAATAACATTTATCTTAAATAAATAAATAAAACACTTTAATTATTTATTTCCACAGAGTTTATTTTGGGCTTGTTCTAAGTGTGTGACCCTGAAGGTTCACATAACATTGGCAGTGGGCCTAAATCTCTATTTAGTCCTACAAGTCATAAATGGCCTCTAGCAAGACATTATGACTACCCAAGTCATGTGAAGTCAATAATCCGACATAACGTAATTACAGTGAAATTTATTGTCCCTTTATCACATTATATCTTAATTGAACATAAGGCATATAATGTCATCCTTATATAGTTCAATATTATGACTTGATTCCAAGTAGACTAAAAATAATAACTCTTTATCAATTCATTTCAGCATAGCCATGCATTTTCCTTCAGTCTATCTCATCAAGGGGCCGTTAGATATCTTTCTCATATTAATGAGGGATAAATTCCTTTTAAATCACTCATATTCCTCACATAACTAATTTCATATCCAACAACATCCTATTTAATCGTCCGGTTAAAGGCAATGTTAGAATGTGTCAAAACATAAAATAGCTATGTAGAAATCCATGATGATTTTAAGGTTAAAGGACCAAAATAAAATTACTATAATGAGAAATACTTATGACAATAATCTATGTAGTATTCTCATAGTGGGTCAATCCAGTACGTGATCTCTCATCATGTACTTATGAGTTGACTTAATATCTCATATTCATGATTAGTAAAACATAACCATCAGTCAACATCATACTAGCCTTAATACTTTAATATTTATATAATGAATAAATGGCTAGGGATAATTAGAATAGAACTCTTATTTTAATCTAAGGGTTTTACTATCAAGTCACATACTTAATGGCCTTAGTAAGAATTAACCATTCATATAATTATCATAAAATCAAATGACAATGAAATACCTTTTTATTAATAAAATAAGAAAGTCAATACATAATCACAAATGATTGACCTAGTGCATATCACTAACACTTTAGTCCATTTCACTTGTAAATAAAAATGTAGAATTAGTTAAACTTTAAAATAAAATTAACATTGTTTAGACCTACGGACGATGCACTTCGTATGCATTTTTTACATGCAGTTTTATGACTAGTTTGCTTTAGGGCTAGATGGATGTTTAATTAGGGTTAAATAAAATTATATGTAAATAGAGAATAAAGATAGTAATTCATAAAGTAATTCTAAATTAACACACGACTAAAAGAAGTTAGTATTTCATTCCTAAAATCTCCTGGTTGTCGTGCTAGCTTTCTTTTAGAGAATCGAGTACCACCAAAATGATTTATCCCAGTTATTACCCTAGGTGGAGACTCCTCATCTCCATGCCATGTCTTTGTGACAATGGTTAATGTGTTCTCTAGAGCCTTAAGTTAAAATAGTGTCACAGTTGCTAAAATTTTAGGTGTGCACTAAACTCGTTGTTTACAGTAGCAACTCCACTAGGGATAAGAGATACTAATTCTACTTGTGTTCTATAGAATTATTTTATTAATTATTATTTTATTCTTGCATTCATTCTACATGTCCCTATTAATCAATGGCGTTGGTTTATGATTCCATGATTCCATTAGCTTCATAGAGTTGTAAATTGGCTAACCATCACTCTTAGCCTTAACTCAGTTGAAAAGAGATTGTTGGGCTCATCTAACCAGAGTCTGTAACCTCAATCCTAAAAGGGGGTAGTCTTCTCTTAAGTTTGCAAAGGATGCTGGGCCCCTCTGACCTTGGCCTGTAATTTAAGTCTTAAAGGAGGGCAACTTGCTAAGGGAACCTTAACTTTTCACCAGAACCTAACAATATATAATGGCTTAGTTACTTCCCCTAGAATTACCCAAATTGCTTGCATATGTTTCCATGAGGTATTTCTATCTATAAAAGCCCAAACCCATACTTTAAAAAGCCCATCTGGGATAATAAAGATTGGGCTAGACCTTTATACCTAGAAATGTTATTTCCATGCTTTTATTGCTTTAAGAGAGATTTGGCATGCTCATCAGTTCTTGATATCCCCTGTTGATATTAAGGCCAAGACTAAAAATCCTAGGAAAAGAGACTCACCATTAAACACGTGTGTGGGAGAAATAAGGTTGGAAGGATGAATGTTGTAAACTTGATTGATACTTGTTATTTGCTACTTGTTGCATAGCATGTGCATCATGCATATATGAATACATGCATTTTATCCATCACACTAACACTTTGTTTTGCAACCATCATAGATTCATCTAGGTCATCTCGTATTTGGGGATAAAAAGGTGGCAGACTAAGAAGAACATATTTAAGTCCTAAAGCCATAATAAAATAAATCCTTCACAGACTAGAGAAGAGTCCTATTAATCCGCTTTACTTAGAAGCTGAACTAACTCTAATTGAGCATATAGAAATAGAACAATAATGAGAGAACTGGACCTTAGAAGACATCAAGGGAGCTTGATGGATGACATGAAGGCTATGATGCAAGATGAACTAAGAAAAGCTTTATCTGGATTGATGCAACCTGCTGTTGCTGCTGTGATACCACCACCTATAACTGATCAACCACCTACTGCTACAACTATCCTACTTACTGCAACCTACTACCAATAATGCTGGGGGGTAACCTATTGCTAGAAACCCACCTGTTGTTAATGTAAAGCTTAAGGATGTTGAGAACTATATAATAAAAAAGGCAAAGAGAGAATCATTTGAATTGGTACAAGACTATGAGTCGAAGTAGATGCAAGCATTGACCCAGACAATGTCCAAAATGAAAGAGCTTATTAGAGGACAAGGCATGGGATATTTATTTAACTTTGATGATATGCTGCTAACGAAAGGTAATAAGCTACCTGAGAAGTTCAAAATGCCTAATCTACAGAAGTTTGATGGAACTGGAGATCCTAGGATTCATCTCAGTCAGTACCCAACAACTATGAGCACTACTAAGGCCCCATTAGCAGTGATCACTAGGTTATTTGTACTGTCTTTAGAGGGAATGGCTATAAACTGGTGTCACGGTTTGAAAACGCTTGTCAGGGCTGACTGGAAAGAACTATGTACTGCTTTTTTGAAATAGTATGATTATAACACTAGATTGGAAGTGTCCATCATGGATTTAAAACTGACTAAGCAAAAATCAAATGAATCCTTTTCTAATTTCTTGACCAAATTTATGAACAAGGCAGGATTAATGAAAAATAAGTTAGCTGAGAAAGATCAGGTTAGGATGATAGTCCATAATATGTCACCTAATTTGGTTGAGAGATTACAAATGATGAATTCCAAAACATTTATATACCTGTATGATGATGGTTTGCAAGCTAAAGAGATTGAGATTGAGAGTGAGAAGAAGAAAAGTTTTAGAAGTACAGGAACCTAAAATTACCCAACTAGGGGCACACAATAGGGAAGTACTAGTTGAGCTGTTAAGGTGCATACAGTTCAGCAGCCAGGAGATTCTCCAATTTTAATTAACCCCTTTCTAAAGTCTGAGACTATTTGATACAAAAAGGTGTGCGTAGACCCTTAACCTTTTCCAAACCACCAAAACCAAATGTTCTAGGCTACGACCTAAATAGCTACTATAAATTTCACCAAGTAGTTGGCCACTCCATAAACACCTGTATCCGCTAAAAACTTGAAATCCAAAACCTTATAGACTTTAAAAAAATGCAGACCCCGAAAAGTCAAATTCTAACCCAAACACTAGAAATAACCCTTTCCGAAACTACTGAAATGTTCCACCACCATCTACCATGATGATCAACTCAGAAGTTAGCAAAGAGGAAGTGTTAAACTCCTTTGAAAACTTAAACCTTACAGATAGTAAGAAATCTCTTGAAGCCTCTAGAGGAGTAGAGGATTTATTGGGGCAACCCTTAAGCAAATATGATTTTAAGGTGTTCTATTCAAAGCCACCCTTTGCTGATATTCCCTTTGAATCAATTGTGCCCTCAGGATAGGGTGATGAGTTTGATAATGAGCCGATGGAAGAAGAGAGAGAATATGAAACTCCTAAGTAGCCATTAAGAGGGGTTGAAGGTTTGTTGGGGCAACCTTCAGGCAAGTTCAACTATAGAGTATTTTACTCTAAGCTCGCTTTATGTGATATACCAGTAGAAGAGATTGTACCCTCAGGATGGGGTGAAGGTTCAAAGATGATGACGTAAAAGGAAAGAACAATGGATCTTTTACTTTTAAACAGTCTTAAGAGGGAATTGAAGAGCTATTGAGCCAAAATTTGGGCAAACTTAACATAGAGGAGTTGAAAGGGAAAGAAACATGCATAATGGAAGTATGGAAAGATGGAAAGAGAGATCACATTATTGGGGTTTTGACATTTAGTATGACTCTAATGAAGAGAGCCCTGGTGGACTTGATGTATAGAGTGATAATCCTAATGTGAACCATGTCACCAGAAGTGGAAAGAATTATAAGGCAGCAGAAAAAAAAAATTAAGAGAGTTATAGAAAGAGAGGAGACAAAGGATATAGAAGTAGAGGAAGGGCAAAAAGAAGACTTGATCTTAGAGTAGTTAAAGAAAGCTAAGGCGAATGTGAGCATTTAGGAATTATTGATGCATTCAAGCAACCAACGAAGAGCTCTTATCAAGGCTCTGTCAAATATGAGTATCAAAATATTAGCAACACCAAAGGCTATGGTAGCAAAGGTTATGAAAAAGAAGCATGGCTTGATAACGTTCTCGGATGATGATTTGCCTTTGGAAGGTATAAATCATAACAAGGCGCTATTTATCCCAGCTAAAGTAAAGGAAAAGAGAACCAATTTTGTAATGGTAGATGATGGTTTTGCTATTAACGTGTGTCCATTAAAAATCCTACCTAATTTGGGTTTGAAAGCTGATGATTTAAAAGGTTCAAATCTTATAATCAGAGCCTATGATGATAGCACTCGAAATATGGAGGGCACATTCCAAGCTCTAGTTAAAATAGGACCTATAGAGTCAACTGTTGAGTTCACTATATTAGACATCCCTGTCACATATACCTTGCTTTTGGGAAGGCCATGGTTTTATGCTCTAGGAGGGGTACCCTCAACTATGCACCAAAAGATAAAATTCCCTTATAAAGGAGAGGTTGTAACTATAGAAGCTGGAACCAGTGCAGTTGTAGTAGCCATATAGGATAAATAGAAATAAGTATGTACTAGTTTTCAAGTTGTTGGAATATTTTATGAAACTAAGATGGATTTAAGAGTTGTTAGGATGATGGAGAGTATAAATTATCAACCTGAATAGGGGCTAGGAAAGAATGAGCAAGGAAGCCCTAAACCTTAGGAATTCAGAAGTCAGGGCGACATCAAGGGATTATGGTGCACTGAATTAGAACCTGGTAGCAAAAGAGGAAGGAAGAATGGAAAGGCCAAGATAAATAAGCCCTTGGGGAGAATCAAGCCGATGAGTGAAAATTTTATCAAGCAAAGGGAAGGCAAGTACTGTTTAGGTGCTAAGGAATCTGTCAAGGTTGCTGGAAAAGACATTCCTGGGTTTGAGATCTTCAAGGAGAAGATTGTGCAGAACTTGGTAGAGGATAACAAAGAGGAAGTGATGAAGCGGGCAGCTGAGAGGATGGGTGATACTGTTGTTAAAGAGTTGATGTGTCTACCACCTTAAGAGGAGCCATCCCAGGATTTAGCTACTATTATTAGTAATAGTTTTAGTGATGTTTTTTATGAAGAAACTGATGTAATAACATTTGGCCTCTATGAGGATGAAGACTTTATTTTTTCCATGGTTAATGACATGAATTCTGGTTTGGCTTACTTATGTGATGTCCACCTTAATGGTTCTATGCATTTTAATATTGATCGTATGTGCATGTTAGACATTAATTCCATTCAATTAGATTAATTAAACATAGGCACAAATGATAATCCTAAGAACATTTCTATATCACATGATGTAACTCCTGAATAGATGGAAAATTTTAAGAGAATATTAACAAAAAGAAAGGTAGTATTTTCTTGGACTTATGAAGATATGTCGGGTTTAGACAAGGAAATTATGAAAAATCACATCCCAACTTATATAGAAATTAAACTTGTTAAACAGAAACTACGTAGGCTAAGACTATAGTATATTGAAAAGATAAAAGAGGAAATTACTAAACAAATCCAGGCTAATTTTCTAAAAGTGGTAGATTATCCTTAATGGTTGGCAAACATAGTACTAGTACCTAAGCAAGATGGTAAAGTATGTATTTGTGTGGATTTTAGGGATCTAAACAAAACATGCCCAAAAGATGATTTTCCTTTACCTCACATTGATATGAAAGTGGACAGTATGGCGTCGAGCACAATGTATTTTTTTATGGATGGGTTTTCAGGATATAATCAGATAATGATGGTAGTTATGGACAAGATCAAAACAGCTTTCATTACATAATAGGGGATGTATTCTTATAGGTTATACCTTTTAAATTGAAGAATACAAATGCAACATATCAAAGGGAAGCTACTGCTATTTTCCATAACATGATGCATAAAGAAGTAGAGGTATATGTAGATGACATAATGGTCAAGTCAGAGACAAGAGAGGGAAACTTTGAAGCTTTAGATAAGTTCTTTACTCGAATTGAGAGGTACAATTTGAGGCTCAACCTAAAGAAATGCATTTTTGGGGTTACTTCAAGAAAACTGCTAGGGCATATAGTTAGTAGCAAAGGAATTGAAGTTGATCCAGATAAAGTGAAAGCTATCCAGGAAATGTCAGTGCCAAAGATAGAGAAATAAGTAGGAGGATTCGTTGGCAGGTTGCAGTTTATTAGTAGGTTCATTACAAAGCTTACAAATATCTGTGACTCTATCTTCAAGCTTTTAAGGAAAGATCAACCTATGAAGTGGAACGATGATTGTCATAAGGCTTTTGATAGGATTAAGGAATATCATACCAATTTACATGTATTAAAGCCACCAAGGCAAGGTAAGCCATTGATCCTGTACTTGGCTCTAGAGGAAAATGCAATGAGGGAAATGCTAACACAAGAAGGATTGGATGAAGTAGAACATACGGTGTATTACCTTAGCAAGAATTTTCTGCCATATGAGGAAAAGTATAATTCAGTAAAGAAGACATGTTTGAAAATGATCTGGGCAATAAGAAAATTGAGGCATTATTTTCAGTCTTATAAAGTTCAAGCTATTTCAAAGATAGATCCTTTAAGATATCTATTTCAAGCATCTGCTTTAACTGAAAAAATGTATCGATGGCTCATCCTCCTGACTGAATTTGATATAGAGTACATTACCATAAAGGTTATCAGTAGTAGAATTCCTAGCTCAAAATGCAGTAGAAGTTGATGAACAATGGAATTTAGAGTTTCCATATAAGAACTTAGCAGTCATAAAGCATCGAGAGTGGAAGCTTTATTTTGATAGGGTTGTAAATAACAAAAGAGCCAGATTATGAGTGATTCTTATTATGCTAAAAGGAGAAACCATACCAATGGCCAAGAAGTTAGATTTTAAGGTAACAAATAATATGGCTGAGTATGAGGCATGCATTTATGGAGTGGAGGCAGCAATGGCAGCTAGAGCAAAAGAGTTATTGGTATATAGGGATTTGACGTTAGTCATCAGTCATACTAATAAAGAATGGGAGGTGAAAAAGGAAAAGTTAAAGCCTTATATCTGCTATTTAAAAAATTTAATAAGGAACTTCATTAAATGTCTCTTCATCCATTTGTCAAGAGATAATCAGATGGTAGATGCACTGGCAACACTCTTTTCGATGTGGGATAATGTGACTGGATTGACTATGAAGCCTTTGGTAATCATAAAATCAAGAGATCCATGTTATGGGGGAGAGCAAACTATAGGTATTTAAATAGGGCCTAAAGAGAAGTCATGGTTTTGTGACATTCAGAGGTTTATTAATGAAGGAAAGTATCCAAATGAATTGACTTCAAAAGAGAAATATGCTCTTCATGTTCTCGCACGTAATTATGTGAGTTATGATAGAGTATTATACAAAAGAATGTTGAATGAAGTGCATCTCAAATGTATCAAGAAAAATGAAGCTAAAAAGGTGATGAAAGAGATTCATGCAGGAGCTTGCAGTTCTCACATGAATGGAATAATCTTGGTTAAGAAGATAATTAGACAGGGGTATTATTGGATGAGTTTAGAAAAAGATTGTATCAAAATAGTAAGATAGTGTCATCAGTGCTAGATTTATGGGAATCTTAACCATCTTCCTCCTACGGTGCTAAATAGTTTATCATTTCCTTGGCCCTTGCAGCATGGGGGTTTGATATTATAGGAGAAATAAGGCCGACATCATCCAATGGGCATAAGTATATAGTTATAGCAATAGATTACTTTTCCAGATGGGTAAAAGGCTGAGTCCTTCAACACTTTAAAAGTGAAACAAATGGCATGATTTATTAAGAAGAGTCATAGTTGCAGGTATGGGGTCCCGTACCATGTTGTGATAGATAATGATGTCTAATTTTAGGTAGAAATAGTAGAGTTATTACATAAGTATGGGATTGAACATCATAATTCTTCACCTTATATAGAAGTAGCTAATAAAAATGTTAAGAATATTCTCTCTAAAATGGTCAAAACTTACAAGGATTGGTTTGAATTTCTTCCTTTTGCTTTGTAAGGGTATAGGACTACAACTAGAACTGCCACAAGCCAAACACCATTATCTTTAGTGTATGGTTGTGAAGTAGTTTTGCTTATAAAAATTGATATCAAATCTTTGAGAGTGGTTATGCAAGCTAAAATACCTAAGAATGAATGGGCACGAAAGAGATATGATCTTCTGGTATCTCTAGATGAAAAGAGGATGAATGCTTTATTTCATACTCAGATATATCATAGAAGGACAATAAGATTATTTGATAAGAAGGTTAAGCCTAAAAAGATAAAGGTTGGGCACATGGTGTTAAAACAGTCAAAAGCAATAGTATTTGATCCAAAAGGAAAGTTCATACCAAATTAAGAAGGGTCGTATTTAGTCAAGTCGATTCTACTTTAGGGAGCTATAAAAATATCAGATCTTGAAGGGAATGAGTTCACTAAGCCAATCAACCTAGATCATCTCAAGAAATACTATTTTAAAAAAAGAGAAAAAATAATAGTATAAAAGAAATAAAAGTCCACTGGCTAGAAAACCTTAAAAGGTTAGTCAAGCAAAAATTAGGATATTCCCGCTGTTCAGAAAACCCGCAAAGGGCTGGCACGTAAAAATTAGGGAATAAAAGAAAAGAGGTGATCCTGCTAATTAGAAAACTTGCAAAGGGTTGGTGAGGCAAAAATTAGGGAAATAAAAGTGAGAAAAATATTCGGTTAGAAAATCTAAAAGGACTAGCTGATAACATGAGTTATATCATGTGATGTAACAAATGTACTCATTTTGGCCCTAATTAATGAAGCAAATTGAAATAAAATTTTTGTTTGAATATTGCATATCCTATCTTTATTATAAGGCATAAGTACTTAAAGAAAAAAAACAAAGCATGAAAATCCTAAAAAACCAAAACTATAAGATCACTACTCTAAATATGTCTTGGTCTCTTCTTTTATGATTCATCCTACAACACTTGAGTCCTTTTGTCTTAGTAAATCCGGGTGGCTTTGTAGTTTACATGATAACCCAAGCTTTGTAGTTATCATCAATAGTCACATTGGCATTCAAATGCATATTTTGCTTAAAGTTCCTACAAGGCCACATGCTCCTAACCTTATCCAGAAAATCTTATCTTAAAGGGAAGCCTTCAAAGTCAGTAAGAACAATGACAATGAAATGTGGGCGACCATACTGATGGCAAAGACTTGAAAGGGAGAAAAAGGTAGAGAAACGTAGCCCAGGAATAGGAACACTATGATCATATAGCTCAATGGTCATGAACCTCAATTTCCACCAAGGGCAGACCCATATAATCTCAGCATTTGCAATGTCCCTTAACTAGTCAACCCCATTGGTTTATAGTGAGCTTATCCTTCATTGTCAATGGATGAGACTGTAGCTGATGAGGTTGATAAGTCAAAGGGTTGGCAGGAACGATAAGAAAACTCAGCATTTTCTATAACCAGATCTAAAAAAAATCCTATAAAGTTGAAAACACAAAAGGGCGACTTATGCAAAAGTTAGGGCAAGCATGCTAAGTTGAAAACCTGAAAGGGCGACTTAGGCAAAAGTTAAGGCAAATAAAGGAGAAAGAAAATAATAAAAGATTCTGGTTACACACCTAAAGGAGAAGTAAATTGCCTGAAAGATGATTCTAAGTTCTAAAGTTGTCCAGTCCTATGATAATTTCAGCAAGAATAACAGGCATAGGGTCAACTCTAGCTTGTACCTACTCTAAAATACTCACAATATGTGTGTTAGCATTTCCATGAGATGAAACTAGCAAAAATTATGCATAAAGATAAAAAGCAACAGTTCTAGTCCAAGCAGCACTATTCTTATCTTTAGTTTCACAGATAGTAATCAGAGAAGATAGATCGATGGTCCTAAGGTTGTGCACATACAGATAGATGTCATATGGGGGCAAATCAAAGAATGCTACTAGCTTATCAAGAAGCTGCATGGTCATATCAAGAAGAGAAATCATGGTAATTGAGTCTAATGAGCACCCCAAGATAGCAACAAATTCTTAAATCACTAGGTATAACTCTTGCCCATTGAATCTAAACCCATGGTCGTTAGCATCCCAAAAAGTTGTAATAGCATGAAAAAAGTTATTGTCAACATTCAAATGCTGAAGGGATTTTAGTGACTTGCAATGAAAAGGGAGAAAGTTGTTCTAATTATTTCCATCAAGGCTCTTAAGGAATTTCTTCATCAATTGGAGAGATGCTTGAGTCAGGATTTAAAGTGTAAAGAATAAGGAATAATGCCCTTTGTGAATTCTTTATATAGAGAAGGAAAATAAGTCCATTTAAGAAAAGGATTCTATTTGTTAAAGGAATATGGATAAGATGAGGTGAGGGAATCTAAAAGAGATAAGGATAAATAAATAATTATTAAAGGGATAATATTAATTATTTATCTTTTTAATTAATTAGTTATTTTTTTTATTATTTAGCATTATCCATTGTTAGAAGGATTTTAATGGAAGAAGTTTACTCAAAAGCAGCTACCAGTTCAAGTGATACATAACAGTACTCAGAACAGTGCATAATCCAGAAAGTAATAGTACTACAGAAAAAGTCAGATACAAGCACGTTGAGAGTTAGAAATAAAAATAGTCCTAATCGGTCATCATGAGTTCCCAAATTGGGCCAAGGCCTCCATCCTATAGTCAGATCATTATGCTAATAAGTATCTAAAAGTCTAACATATGAAGTCCTAACATTATGAGGATCAATGCCTAATTCTATAAGATGTTAGTGAAGCATTTCATTCTCACACTCTAGACCATTAGAATAACTCTGCATATATGAGAAATGTCATATCATATGCACTTTATGCACAACATGCATACACTTTGCATTTTTCAGTGTATATACTTACTTGCCAACTATCTATGACCTGCATAGTAAATAAACTCTAAGACGAGGCAAGACCATGCAAATACTCTACATGTGTCCAGGGAACCTATTTTGTAAAATTTTATATTAACATCCATGATAAGTGTATAGATCATGCAGGAAATAAGTCCAACAGACTCACATGAGAAGTATCTGCCGAAGAAAAGCTAGGAAGTTGAGCATCGCTAAAGTGCATATATTGCTCAACCGAAGTCTAAATAGCAAGAGCCCAATAAAGCATAGAGTTGTCCAAAAGAGAGATATTGCCAAGGTAGCACCAACAAAAGCCCCCTCACGACTAGTCCCAACATGTTGAGTATAGTGTGTATGACTAGATCTAGGCTTAGATCTTTCAGTATCATGAGCAATCTCAGTCCTCTGAGCAATCTTGGTCTCTTCCCCCATCGCCTTGGCAGCAGGGGAGCCAATCTCCTTAAACTGTGAAAAAGAATGAGTAATTTATGGGTTCTAAAAGAATAAATGAAATTATCAGAAGTTACCTCAACATGCTTAGTAGGAATCTGCTCTAGGAGGTTCTCATGAATGAACTGTTGGCAATGGCAAGATTGCTTAAGTAAAGTCGAGGAAGCATATCTTTGTAGCACCTTTCTCAACTCTAAACCCATCAGGTGTGAGCTATATCACATCGAAGGAGGGATATCAGAAGAAATACGACATCGTGAAGGTCCAGAAGACCAACAATATATTCGTTCCCCTAGATACCCCATCTAACAACTATATCCAAGGAGAAAAATCCTCATAGACTCCAAATGTATTGCTCCAGCCATAAAATTGTATCTCTGGATGTCATCAACTCCCTCTAGCCAATTAGAATTAATTTGTAAATTATTTTAATTAAGTTTAACTTGCATTATAAAATACTGATGATTTTGTTTTCTTACTAGGTGCCACTCAATGGAGTTTATCTTATCACGATAGGTTTAAAGAATATTTCTGACGCTAACTAGACGGGAAGAACCCCATCTCTGCATCAAAGGGAGAATCAAAACCCCATATCAGCCCGATCTCTATACTCTAAATTTGGAAAAGAAAAAATAAATCAGTAAATCATGCAAAAAAAAAGAATGTATATACAGGACATGCCAAAAGCCATATATCATAACAGCACCTCTACAGATGCCCAGTTTATAATAAAGATAAGCTAATGCAGCAAATGCCCAATCAAGGGTAGCAACTCGACCTTAGTCACGAAGAGGGCCGAGTAAAGTAATGCTAACCTTGTGACCAATCTCACAGAAAAGAGTCATGCCTAGCAGTATAAGGAGGAGACACCTCACCTTCTGAATAATCTAACGGGGAGTAGTAGTAGGCAGATGTCTGAATCCCTCAACTAGAGACAAAAGGAGAATATTTTTTTTATTCTTCCACATCAAGATGAACCCAATCAAGTTACGCACGTACTGACTCCGTGCATCTTCAGGAAGACTGCAATAACTAATATCAAAAGGAACATAAGTTCCTCCGAAGGCAATCCTAGTGATGGTAGAAAAGCTTTTAAAAGAAATAGTCAGTTCCTCTATACAAGTGTGAAAAGTATGGGTGGTGTCCATCCACCTCTCAATCAAAGTAAATAGAGAATAGTAGTCAGATCATCCCCGAACTATAAGAAGTGCAGCGATGAATTGTCTGAAACCTAAGGCCCAAATCAAGTTGCCACATTCACTGGCAGCTCATGATATAATTCTTAAGCTATATGAAAACAACCCGTGATTTTCATCAGTCGTTGGATGAAATTCAAGAAGAAAAAATAAAAAATATATATAAATATATATTTTTTAGTCAACAAAATGGAATGTCGATCGACATTACATAATGCCAATCGACATTACGTAATGTCGATCGACATTAAAAAATGCCAACCAAAAATTCAGACTTCTGATTAGGATTCTAAACATTCGATAGGACATATAGCAAACTTGAGCGAAAATTTTCATATTTTCAAGGTTTAATTTTAAAATTTCATGCATTTTTTACTAGTTTCTAATCTAATTTGAATAATGTTCATACTAATTTGCATGTTGAAATTGATCCTGATTACTGACTTTATAAATAAGTTTTTGCAAAAATAAATAGAAATGAGGAAATATTACCTCATTACCCACATCTGTACACCTATAGAGATGTAAATAAGTCAAAGGGAGGATGGTGGAGCCTTCTCGAAGTCCAAGACTAGTTTGAGGAAAACAGGGAGACAAAATAATTGAATATGCTAGAATTTCTACTCCCATATGTGGTCTGTATCGCAAGCAGCCATAGGATCTGACGAATTGCAAATCGGATGTCATATGATAAAGTAATCAAAAAAAGAAAAAAAATCAATGCAAAGAGAAAATGAAAGGAAAAGAAAATGAAGATGAAATGAGAAATGGAATGTGACATGCAAAAGTGAAGTGTATAGGATGGAAATTTCCATTTTGATCCACTAAAACTTGCTTGCATTCAAGTCCAAATTTCTTCCTCAGAATTTGGTCCATTCATAATTAACTCATGAAATTCATATCATTAATTAATAATTCACAGAATTATTAATTACATTGTGAATTATTAATTACATAGTTTGTATTAAAATTCTAAATCCTGTGCCAAGTACAAAATACCGAATATAATTACAGAATTCAATTTTTTGCATTTTACATGTATCATCATTTTTGTCAAGGATTTTAAATCTGTTTTTTTTTATGCTACATTGTAATAGAAATTTCAAATTATTTCGTTATGCACTGCCAGTAGTCATAACATGAATTTTAAATTCAATATGTTATATGCTACAAAGCAGTTCATATAACATGAATTTTTCAAATCTTTTGATCTACTAGATACTACACAATAGTTATGGTATCATTGCTAGACATTCCACATGAACTATAGCAAATTTTTCAAATCACGAATCGTTAAACATCACCTAGGGAATATAGTGAAATTTTAAATCACAGATTGTTAGACGTCCCACAGGAACTATAGCATTTTTTTAAAAAAAAAAATCATAAATTGCTAAATGTCCCACAAGGAATATAGCGAGAATCATTACACATGTTTCATTAAATGTCTCATAAGGAATATAATGAAATCCATTATCACTAGACATCCCAAAGGGAATATAGTGCAGTTCACCAGACACTACACAATAGTTAAGGTATTATTGCTAAACGTTCCACAAGAGCTATAGCATGTTCTCAAATTATAAAACGCTAAACGTCCTATAGGGAATATAGTGAAACTCATTTACATATATCTCACTAGACGTTTTACAGGAAATATAGTGAATCATGCTAAACCTAGCATATTGCTTAAAAATTACACAACAATTTAAGCATTAATCCATCAATTAGGATACAATTAAGCACCCTAATTCTTTCCTTCGAAATTGTGTGCTTCTATTGCTTTGCCGTAATTTTTCAAGCAAATAGCAATAAAGGGGGGCAACTATAAGCACCCAATTTCAAGATACAATTGTTCATGAATGTGACGAAAGCCTCTATAATGACAAATTAATCAAAATTTGACCTCTAGTGTTAAGTTTCACGATTTCAAGGACTAAATTGCAACTTTTTTGGGTTTAATTATAAAAAATTGAATTTTTCAGGGGGCATATTTGAAAATGTGCATAATGTCAATCGCCATTACATAATGTCGATCGACATTACATAATGTCGATTGGCATTCTGGAATGCCGAGGCACTAAAAGTTCAATAAAAAATTATTTTTCTCAATTTTTTTAATTTATGATTGGTCCAAATTTAATTTATTTTTAATAAATAAATTAATTTTGGTATTTCTCTGTAGGGATTCTGTGTCAAATACGCGTCTCTTACGCGTTTAACTTTCTTTGAAATTGAAATCCTTATCCTGGCTTTGTTTTCAAAGGAGAGGGAGGATCAGAGCTACCTTTCCTAGGATCATGTAACTTGGTTAGCTTAGGAACGAGATACAAAAAGATTGGCAGAGAAGAAGGGACCCCTAATTGGGACTGTGTAAAATAGAGAGAAAAAAAACCTAATTAGCTACTGCAAAAAAAAGGGTTGATTGAAAAAATATAGAGAGAAAAAAAAAACCTAACCTTCTACTATAGGTTTAAAAAAAAACCTTTTCAAAGCAAAAAAAAAAAAAAAAAAAAGAAAAAAAATACATTCTTTTCAAAGTTCAGAAATCAAGAAAACATAGAGTCAATTTTCTCAAAACGATGAAATCCGATTCCAAGAGACATTCAAATAGCATATGTATAAGCATTACTCTTCTATTCCTTTCTTTTTTATTAATCCTTTTTTTTTTACTAATTATTTCTTTATATCATTTTATTATTTTTGTGTTTTTTGTTTAATTTTCAATACTTTATTTTCTTTGTTCATTAATTCTAATCTTATTTTCTTTTTTTAATTCTTTGTGTTTTATGTTTCTGGTGATGAATACATGATTGAACCAAGGAAACCTATTGAGAATCCATAAATAAAATCCAAAAGTCAAAGATCCCGATTTAATTTTTATCTTACTCTGTTTAGTTTATTTTATTATTTTTTAGGTTTTGAATTTGTTTAATTTATTTTCTCAAAGGTTGTAATTTTAATTTTATTTTTTTTATTATTTTTGGTAGATTTTGTAATAGTCCCGATAGTGGGAATAATGCAAAGTCTAGTTTTCTCTTGTTCTTAAAAAAATTAATTAGTAAATTAGGTTCAATTTGGTAAACCCTAATTAAAATCAATAAAGGCAATAGATTAATTTAGGTTGTATGTTAATTAAAATTAGATTTTTTTAGAAGAAATAATTTAATTACTTGTTTGATCTTTTTTTATTTGATTGTTTTGATTTTTTATGTTTTTGGGTTTGTCTATTGATTTTTGTGTGTTTTGGACCCCAAGCCCACATTAAGTTATAACTCATTTAATAAATATGCTTTTAATTGAATTTTTAGGTTTAATTAATTTTAAAATCAATTTAGGCCCAATTAGATTAATTTAGACTCAGACCCATTTTTAGTTTAATTAAAATTAATTTAGACTTAGCTCAGTCCATTAAAACATTTTCTTTTTAAAATAAATAGATTTAGGATCACATCACTTAATTTAAAATTAAATTGAATTAAGCCCACTAATTTATTTCTATTCTATTTCTTAAAATTAATATATTTAAGCTCACTTTTTAGAATTAAAACAAATAGACTTAGGCTCATTAATTATCTTAAAATGTAGGACTACCTTTAGTCCATTTCACTTGTAAATAAAAATGTAGAATTAGCTAAACTTTAAAATAAAATTAACATAATTTAAACCTAAGGATGATGCGCTTCGTATGCATTTTTTACATACAGTTTTTATGACTAGTTTTCTTTAGAGCTAGATGGATGTTTAATTAGGGTTTAATAAAATTGTGTGTAAATAGACAATAAAGATAGTAATTCATAAAGTAATTCTAAATAAATATAAGACTGAAAGAAGTTAGTATTCCATTTCCAGAATCTCCTAGTTATGGTGCTAGCTTTCTTTTAGAAAATCAAGTACCACTAAAACGATTTGTCCCAGTTATTACCCTGATTAGCGATTCCTCATCTCCACGCCATGTATTTATGACAATGGTTAATGTGTTATCTAGAGCTCTGAGTTTAAATAGTGTCACGGTTGCTAAAATTTTATGTGCACGCTAAACCCCGCCATCTACATACTCTAGGTAATTTTAGTGGTTTACCCTTGATTGTAATCAATGAAATAGATTAACTTAATTTTGTAATTCAATTCCTAACTAGTGAAACAAACTCAAACTCTATTTTATCCTTATTTATTTAATTAGATTAATTAGAGTAGATAGTTTATTTTAATTCTTGCAATTTATATTTTTTTTGTGTTAATTAGGGAAAATCAATTGATAGGTAGTACTTAATACCTTTTTTCTTGTGGGAACGATACTATACTTATCACTTTATTACTTGTCATGATTTGTACACTTGTAGAATTGTGCTAACATGAAGTTAAAAAAAAAAAAAAAAGATACACATTTTCATCTCGCACGTGTATGATCCATATTGCAATATAAATAAGAGTGCATGATATAATAATTAGAAGGAAAGGAGGGATATGAATGAAAAGTAAAAAAAAAAAAAAAAGTGAAAGGGAAAAACGCGATTGGTGGTCAAAATGGCCATGTGGTGCAATTTCCTCTAAATGATAATAGACAGCCCATCATCAAACTTGGACACGGCACTTCCGCGGCCATCACATTCAATTGTTGGGCTCTATCGATATTATATGAGCCTGCTCCACATGTTATTTTCAAATTGGACACATATCTGTTTACGCAATGTGAATTATTTAGATTTTTTTTTTCTTTTATAAAAATTTACGAGTTGAAATCTTCATTTAATTTTTTTTAATAAAATAGTTTGAAATTTCTTTTAAATTAGATAAAAAAAAATAATTTTATAGATTAATTATAGTAAAATTTTGATGTGCTTTTTATAGTCATTTTATTTCAAAATAAAATAACTTATTTTATTTGAGAAAATTTATCTAAACTTATGAAAAATGTAAATAGTTTATTTTATTTTTTATACAATAATATTATTTTTTGTGAATATAAGAATTAATATTTCTTTTATTATAAATTGAAATATTTTTTCTTAAATTTTTTATTTGTAAAAAAAAAAAAACTAAACCATTTCTATGCAACTAATTGTTATAATTGTATATTTTTAATAAAATTACTACTAACATTTTCAATAATTTAATTTTTTTAGGGATAAAATAAAAGTTAACCTAATTAAAATAGGAAACATACTCTCAATCAAATTAAAATTATATTTTAATTAATTTAATTTTTATTAAAAATAAAATAGAAGTTAACCTAATTATAATAGAAAATAAACTTTTAAATACATTAGAATTATATTTTAATTAATTTAAATTTTTTTATTTGTAAAAGACATAATTATCCAATTTTGATAGAAGTTAACCTAATTAAAATAGGAAACATTCTCTCAATTAAATTAGAATTATATTTTAATTAATTTAATTTTTATTAGTGATAAAATAGAAGTTAATCTAATTAGATTAGGAAACGGACTTTCAAATACATTAGAATTACATTTTAATTAATTTAATTTTTATTTTTATTAGTAAAAGACTATATTATCCAATTTTATAAAATGATGAGTAAATACTTTTTTGTAATTTTGTATGTCCCCTCTTCATACATATATATTGAAAATTGCCCTAGGGGGGTTGAATAAGACAAATAATGGTTTTATGAAAATCAAAATACAATTTTAAGGATCAAATAAGAATTGAAGGAAAATGAAGTAGAAGAAACAATGAACACAAGGATTTAAGGAATTCGAATTCTCAATAATCTTATGTCTCCACATAATTTATCCATAAGTTAGGATTTTCAATACTCGCTATCTTATTCACAAGATTGAGATTACACAAGAGTTTGAGGCTCACTCTTCAACCTTACACAATCAAGAGTTTCTAGGCTCACTCTTAAAACAATTCCCAAGTGTTTTAATGACTAAACACTTAAATCAATTTCACTAGAGTAGAATCTTACTTCCCATTTTCTCAATTCTAGAAAATAAAAGAATAAGAATATCTATTCTAACACTTACAAACTCTCACAAGAGCTATACAAATACAAAATGAATTTAAGAGAGTTTTGAGAACTTAATTAAATGCTTAAAAGAGAATGAATGATAATTAAGTTTCTTCTTCCTTTAATTGAACTCTAGAGATTGCTTATATAGACAAATAACTTAGATTGTGATTGTTGGATGTATTGATCATGTCTCCAATGTCTCTTATTGATTTTTGAATCAACTTGGACTCATTTATGTCAAAACACCGTTCACGGTCAGAAGGAGGAAACCCTCATTTGTAAGCGTCAGTTTGAAGACCGTTGCATTCAAAAATATGTATTGAATGCTATCATGATTACCCTTACGAGCTGAGGTTTGCTCCTCACAATCATTAGGGCAGCTCGTGAGGAGCACTATAAGAATTGGCAAAATGAGCTCTTGAGGCACTATTCAGGGTTGGCTCATGAGGGGCTCGCGAGCAAACCACTGAAAGTCCAAAATTGTATATTATTGGTATATAGTTGCTCCAAATTGTTTGAGGACTTGTATATTTTGATATACTTCACTAAAATGTATATTAACATCCTTTTAAGGAGTATTTTAATATCTCCAAACATTGAGCACTCATTTTTTATAATCGATCAACTTCCTACATACTTGAATAAAATCATTAGAATCTAAATTTTTTTCCAAAATCCAAAATTAGGAGTTTAATAATGCAAATGGTTAACAATCTCCCCCTTTTTGGCTTTGACAACCAATTTGTTAAGATAATGAATAAAGTTGTATGTGTCAAAATAATATAAATAAGCATGTACTATACAAGAATAACTCCCTCTCTCCAATTAAATAGATGTAACATGTGAGAATATTTTCCTCCCCCTTAATATATGCATAAATTCAATAAAATGCATCATGTATTAAAGCATATAAAAAAATTGAATTACCATAGCATATATAAGGATGACATAGTATGTTTCTTAAAAAAAAAATCAAATAATCATAAAGGAGATGATTTAAAAAAATGATACCAATTGAAAATGGTTAAAAAAATGTTCTCCTTTATATAAATATATATTTCTTTATTTCTCCCCTTTTTAGACATGATAAGAAATACAAATTTAATATTTTATTCCCTTCTATCAAAAATAAAAACAACACAAAATTTAACATGAGGGCCAATAAGAAAGATGACAAGGTCTAACATGAAAAATGTGTTAAAAACATAAAAAAAATTATGATAACATGATCATTTAAATAAATGTTAGACTATATGAAGGAAATAATTTCAAACATATTTAAATAAATAGAACTAGTAGTACTTAAAATGCACGTAGTACTACTTAAATGCATAACAAACATAGTACATATAGCACTTATTTTGAAACTCAACAAACTTAACTATCACATGATCATGTAGAACTTAGCTAACTAACACATATGATCATGTAACACTTAGCATATCACAAATACAATTATTCGTAACATTTTCTCCCATTTTGTCAAAGACAAAAAGAAAAGAAAGAGATAATAAACAAGAAATAAACCTAAAAGAAATAAAAAAACCTAGAGGAAATAAAGAACTAAGAACCAAAACAATGAAAACAAAGATAAACCAAATCTTAAGAAAATCTATAGGTCTTGTCCATCTTAGGGATCTTGGAATGGAGAAGGAGGTGGAGGAGGAGGCTAAGTGCATTGTATGCTATGATGAGCATAAAATTGATGAATATCATACTCTATATGCTTCATTTTATGCTCAAAACAATCAAGTCTAGTGTCCACTTAATTAAACCTATTGTTGAAGTTGGATTCAATAATGAAGAGACGATAAAAATATCCTCCAACCCTAGCAGGTTCTTCATCTACACTTTGAGAAGTGGAGGGTCCTCTTTGCCTATTCCTTTAAGCTTGAGAAGGAACATGCTCTTAAGGGATTTTTCATCTTCAATTTGAACACCTTCAAGACCATGAGTGCCTATGTGTTTTATGTCTTATAAGTCTTATTCTAGTTCCTCATCAACATCTTCATCTCCTATTTCGTCTTTATAAACCTAAATATCTCTAATAAGTTTGAACTGCCTAAAGTTCCTCAAAAGATTTTGATCAAAAAAGGAAAGAGGAATGGAATGAATGTTGTTTAAATTAATGCCAAAGTAATTAGCAATGGGAGTGATTAATCCATTAACACAAATACTTCCACTCATACTATCACTTACCAACCACAACCTCCATTGAAGCCATCTCTCTAATTCAACATCCACATTCTCAATAAAGCAATGAAGAAGATATAAGTCATAAAAAGAAATTATTTCTTTTCTTTGGCCCCTAACATGGATAGAATAAGTTATGAATCGATGAACATACCAAAGGGATTTTGAAGCAAAAAGAGATAATTTGGTATGTCCAGCAATAAAGGCATAAGCATGAGGTTTAGCATGTTAACTCTAAAAATTTTGATAAGACCAAGAGGAAATAGGAGTAGTGAGACCTCCTTGCCTAAATCCAAATACGCTATCAAATTATTAAGAAGTAAAAAACCTATCTCTACCACCCAACTTAAATCTCATGCTATTGAGGGGGGGGGGGGGTTTATCATCAATATGTTGAATTCTCAAACAAGATGAAAGAAATTCATGGACAAGGGAAGGATAATTAGGAAGGGTTTCAAAAGAAAAATTATAAATACCTACCCTCTCAAGTAAAGACTTAACCATATTGTAGCACCCCAACTTTTCAAGAGTCTCTTGAGACATGAATTTGGTGGAGATAATATTCCTTTCTTTAAATTTAGCAAGTCTTTGCCTAATATAAGAGGAAGTGTAGGAGATAGGAGGATTCTTTTTAGGTTGCTCTTTAGTAGCTCTTCTAGAGGATGAAGGAACTTTTTAAGTAGTTCTCTTCTTGGGAGCCATGGAGATGAGAAGGAAAAGGCTAAGAGCAAATAGTAGAAAGAAGAGAATTTTTGCTAAAAATGTGTTTGATTTGTAAAAATAATGAAGTAAGGAAGATGAGTGGTGTTTATAAGGTTTATATAGGCATGAAATAGGTAAAAAAGGAATAAATTTGAATCCTAAAAATACTCAAATTTGCATGTTACCATTTTAGAAAAAGAATAGGAAGGAGTGAAAGCATAATCCTATTAAAACTAGGATTTTTTATTGTCAGACCACTGCTCACGAGCGGCTCATGCTCATGAGAGGCACTGCCTATTAATAAGTCAGTTGCTCACAAGCTGACCGTTGAACAATGGCTCATGAGGCAAATTACATTTAGGTCCCTAGACTTTTAAATAAAAAAACAATTACACCCTAAAAACGTTATAGATGAGTCCCTAAACATTAAATTGTGATAAAATCAAATTAATTTACAATAAATTAAATTCTATTTCAAATATTATTATAAATTAACAAAATCAAGCATTTTAATAGGAAAAATAAATTTTTAATATCAAATAATTATTTTTAATAAAAATTAATTAAAAATAAATCATGCAAATGGGAAATACAATATATTAAATAATTTATATGAAATAGATTTGCTTATTTAAATAGTCAATATATTGAATAAAATGCAATAATTAATTATTTAAACAACAAGTATTTAAAAGCAAAATTTATACATGACAAAATAAATAAAAAATTTATTAATAAATAGTCATGATTGAGTATTAGACACCAAAAATACATAAATCATGATTAAACATGAATTTATGAGATGGTATCAAATATGAAAAATAAATAGAAAACAAAGATAAGTGAAAAACATAATTACACATGAATCCAATCATCAATTTAGCAATTAATCAAGTCATCAAGACAAGCTTGAACTATCAATCATACCAAGCTCATGCTTAATAAAATTCAATCTTTCCTTATAAAGAGGTTTGGTAAAGATGTTTACTAATTTAATAATTAGTATCAAGAAATTTAAGAAAAATATCACAATTTTGCATATGATCATGCAAGAAATGATGTCTAATATCAATGTGTTTAGTTCTAGAATGTTGAATGGGATTCTTGCTAAGGTTAATAGCACTTGTATTGTCACATTTAATAGGAATGTGATCAAGTTCATCTCATAGTCCTTAAGTTGTTATTTTTGCCATATCACTTGTGAGCAACAAAAACTAGTCATCATATATTTTGCTTCATCGGTGGATAAGGCAACTGAAACTTATTTCTTGCTAAACTAAAAAACTAAGCAATTACCTAAAACAAGTTACAAAAGTGCTTTTTCTATCTAGTAAACTACCAGTAAAGTTTACATCCGAATAACTAATTAAGTCAAATGATGAACTCCTAGGATACCAAAGTCCTAAATGCATTGTTCCATAAAGATAGTTGAAAATCCTTTTAATAGCATTCAAATGAGACTTTTTAGGACTAGATTGAAACCTAGCATATAAGCAAGTAGTAAACATAAAATTAGGTCTACTAGCAGTTAAATAAAGAAGGGATTTGATCATACCTCTAAAGTGTTTTTCATCAATCGGATTTCCATTCTCATCTTTGTTAAGTTTGGTAGTGGTACTCATAGGAGTTTTACTTATTTTAGCTCAATCCATACCAAACTCCTTGAGAATGTTTCTTACATATCTGGTTTGATTAATGAAAATCTCATCTTTACATTACTTGATTTGAAGTCCAAGAAAGAACTTGAGTTCTTTTATCATACTTATCTCAAATTCCCCTTGCATTAACTTATAGAATTCCTTACACTTAAAGTCTAGCTTAAGTGGCAAGAGCACTTTGCTCTTAAAGAGTTAAGGTTATGGGTTCAATACCCCCTCCCCTCATTAGGGATGTAAAACCCACCCTTGGTGGTGGTTCATAAAAATGATTTTCAAATACTAACTGTAAACATCTAACTACTAATAGCCCCCCTTCCCCATCCCAATGATATTGGGTCTTGTTTCAAGTCTAAAAAAATTTAGAGAATTCCTCACACAAGCAATGGTTAGTAGCACCGAAAATAATATCATCTACATATATTTGAACAATAAGCAAATCATTATTGGATTTCTTTATGGAAAGAGTTGTATCAACTTTTCCCTTAGAGAATCCTTTCTCTAATAAAAAGTTGCTCAATCTTTCATACCAAGCTCTTGGAGCTTATTTTAATCCATATAATATTTTTTAAAATTTAAAAACATGATTTGGAGAAATAAAATTTTCAAAACTTAGAGGTTGCTCAACATATACCACCTCTTCAAAAAAACCATTTAAAAATGAAATTTTAACACCCATTTGATAAAGTTTGAAATCCATGAATAATGCAAATGCAAGTAACATTCTAATAGCTTCTAACCTTACAACAAGGGAAAAGGTTTAATCATAATTAAAAATGCCTTAAAGAGGGGTGAATAAGGCTAATGAGGATTTTAGAAAAATAAAAATGATTTTAAGGAATTGAGCAAGAATTAAAAGAGAATAGAATAGGAAGAATAATGAACATAATGATTTAAGGATTTTAAATTCTCAACAATCCTACATCTCCACCTAACTTATCTCCAAGTTAAGATTTTCAATCTCATACAACCTTATTTATAAGATTGAGATTACAAGAGTTTGAAACTCACTCTTCAACCTTACAATTAAGAGTTTTTAGGCTAACTGTTAAACCAAGCCCCGAGTGTTTTAATGGCTAAACACTTAAACTAATTCTTTTATAAATAAATCTCACTCCCTTTCTAATTTATCCCAAGACTTAGATGAAGTAGAAATTCTATTTCTAATACACAACTAACTCTCACAAGAGGTAATGAAACTAAGAATGAATAAATTGAAAGTTTGAGAGCTTTGATGAATGTTAAGATAGAGAATTTGAATAAGCAAGTGTCTTAACTTCAATTAAGCTCTAGGAGTATTTTATATAGATAAACAACTAAAAAATGTGGTTGTCGGAGGAATTGATTGTGTCTCTAAAGTCTTTCAAACATCCTTGAGTGTTTTTTAAACTTTTATAATTGAAACGTCGCTCACAATCGTAAGGGTCAATTTGAGGATCGTTGGAGTTTGAAATTTGCTTATTTTTGCCCATTTTGAGCTATCTGGACTACCCTCACGAGCTGATTATGACCATAAATGGAGCTTATGAGTGGCACTGTCCAAAGCTAAAACGGCTCAAAAAGAGCACGTATTTTGGAGTGTGTCATACCCCAAATTTGACTGTCCCAAAAAAGGTCCAATGACGAAACAAGTCTTTAAACATGACTAAAGTCTACTTGTTCATAACATCTCTAAAGTGTGTAACCTCGAAAACCCTAACTGATTCCACCAATGTGCAAAATCAATCACCAAGCCATTAAGTTGTGCTTTAATCTTATGAAATACGAATTATCAGAACAATAAAAGGTTTATTTCAAGCAATCTTGTCTCGAAACATAGCTTGTTGAGCCAGTGCTCATTTCATCAGGCCATAACCCAACTTCGTGAAAAAAAATAGAAATTGATTTTGATAAAATGAACTTTAAAAGGCTTCAAAACCTCTAGAAGTGGTCTCAGAATAGTCCAAAATAACCCGAGGAATAACATGCATCGCTTAGAAGTGCACGCATAACCACAAATACCTCTAGGCGTCATGTGCTAAAATTGAGACTGAATTAGACAAAATGGACTTTTGAAACATGTTTGAAAGTTCCAAAAACCCCTAGAAATAGCCTCAAGATAGTGCACATAATCCTTAAAAATAGCACGTAAGCAAATTTGTAATGCGCATAACCACACCTTCATCTCATAAGATCTTGACTCAATTTCACAAAAACGGGAGTTGATTTTAATAAAAATAATGTCATGAATGTGTCCAGAAGGCCAAAAAACCTTGAAAAGCACTTTTGAAATACCAAAAAGGGCCTCCAGAATGCGCTGAAATGCCCCAAAACTCCCATGAGGGCTACACATGCGAACAAGCACATGCCAAACCACAAGCCCAAGCACATGGTTGCATGCCTAAATGTATGCCTAAACATTCTAGAATGTGTGGGTGCGCATCCAACACATGACCATGTGTTCTTAAGCTCCAGAACACACAAACACATGTAGACACGTGCAAAAAGCATACCCACATGCAAAAACTCATTTTTTTCTATAAATAGAGGTCTCCACACCTTATTTTGACAACAAAAAACAAACAAAAACAACCCACACACTCAAAAATCTATCCAAAGATGTTAGAAACCCATTTCCACACACTTTTAGCTCTCACACTACATTTTTCGTAGGTTATTAGATCTCCTTTCCACTAAACCTAGCCTCATCTTTGTCAAACCACGCTTCAAAGGTATACAAATTTGCATCATTCTACACGTCATTTTGAACCTCTCGATGAGGAAAACTTGATAATCCCTTAAAGCTAAAGCCTCAAAACTCACATAAGCTCAGTCGAATCTGAGGACCACATAATCATTTTAGCACGCTTATTTTATCACACTGCATTTTACTTCATTATCGCTAGCATTTATGAAATTTATTATGCTTGCATGTTGAGACTGGCAATTTGCATGCTATATGAATAATTTATGCTTTATGTTGCTCATCTCATATCATCATTTTGCATCATCTATTTTTGAAACGTGAAATCACACTATAAATATCAATAATGTGAAAAGTTCATAATCTATACTAAAGTCATCATGTTCTCGATCCAATGATGTTATAATGCATCCCTTATATCATCATAGCATAATAATCATTGTAAACATGCATGATTATGTACATTTTGCTTACTCTTTCAAGTGATTGAGTGTCCATTGCTTATCCCATTATTCATGTGATCAAGCATGCTACGTGCATAGTTCTACTAACCTTGCAGGTTCATTATATCTAAGCTAGATTTACTTTTCTGTAATCTTTTTCCTTTTATATGTATTTTATTAGGAAAGCAATGTAATAATGATATTTCAACTTTATTATCTTTCATTATTTGATGTATTGTCTGAATGCTATACAAACTGTCATTACTGAAACTAGGGTATTGCATTAGCTATACCTTGAATGTCGTATAATGAGAAATAGTCAAAAAGTATATGCGATCCCCTGAACTCAAAAATCTTTACTGGGGCAATACTCGATAAGTGACCCGATGCTACCCTTTTCTTTTCTTGATTTTCTAAAAGTAGGGTGGCGACTCCATAAAATTAAAAAAAAAAGCCTCTAGTTCCTCCCGAGACTAATCATTTGTCCATATTCAGTAAAGCTGCCATGTCCATTAGAAATACAAAATCAAGATCCCTCACTCATCTTGAAGTGACAAAATTTTAAAGTTTGATCGCTCATAGTGGCGACTCCAGTGGGGATTTCTAAGTAAGAGAGATCAACTCAAAAATGACTATTTCTCATTATGCAATACTCAATCGTATAGAGCCCCTCACCACTGCATCTGCACTACACATCATATGTGAACCACTAGTCCATAAGACCTTGATAGTACTGAATGACATTGCCACCATGATTCCACTCAAGTCACGGGGGAATGAAGATAGGTATTATTACCTTTAGTCTTTACTCGTGCATCCGTCGGACTCATCTGACCAGAGTTTGTAGCCCAAGTCCTAAAGGGAGGTGATCGAGTTATTAAAAGAATGCTAGACTCACTGACCGGAGTCTATAACCCTAGTCATATAAGGGCATTCTCACTAAAGGAACCCTTAGCCTTTCATCCTAACTAAGCTCATATAGATAAGCCAATAGTAACATCCACTGGGATTCCAACAAGCTGTGCATGATGTCATAGTCCTAATGTTGTCTGTTTGACCTGATATTCATAAATGACATGACTCTCCTAGTGTTTATCACCGAATGACATCATAATGTTAGTTTTCATAGAATGTTTATATTCATATCCATGTGATTCTCATATACTTTATGTGAGCCCAAAGCATGAGGAATTATAAGAATCATGTACCTCAGCTTGAATAGTCTATGTGAACTAAATCCCTCAATGACGAAACCTATGAGATGTCATCCATTTATTCTTATCATATCAAATGAACGGGTTAGGAATTCAACTAGATTGTGGACCTTTATGTTGAAAAAATCAAACTGTAAACTATCGAACGATACTTTCATAACTCCCACTAAACATATTGAATATTGATATGGGGGCAAGAACTCGAACCCCCTTTGATTGACCTTGGCCATATGCATATAGGCTCTAGACATCATTTGAAGCCTAATAATTAACCCTCACATTGACATCATGTGATTACCTCAAGTACATTTGAGTATTGTTCCCTAATTTACCCTTTGGTTCTAATCAACATAAACCAAAACAACCTAGTTTTAAGAATGGAACCATAGCCCCCCGATGACTACAGGTTCAAAACCCACCTAGAAAAGAAATTGAAGGACCCCGTGGAGAAATAAGGTTGGAAGCAAGAGCTTGCCTATGATTAGTTTATTCCCTGTGCAAGAAATACTAATCAACTTTCAAAGATTAATCATGTATACATAAGATACATGTAGATAGCACAAAATAACCATTATTTCTTACAACAGTGATCATCTTACATCATAGGCTTTTGCATCCACTCTATGCATACATGCTCACCCTTTTCTTTTACAGGCACACATCATGCATCATTCACTTAGTTAACCTTGATAAATGTACAGGAATACAATGTTCAAACATGAGTGACCAAGAAGATACCTCTTGTCAATAATTCAAAGATAGACTAAAATAGGGGATCCAATAATTGCTCACTAATGGCACCATAGCTGAAATCCTCCAAGCCTAAATCAAGGCTAGAAATGCCTGAGATGGGAATAATACACCACTAATGAAGCTTCCATATCTGTTCACCTTAGGGTAGACAAAGTAAAGGAAATTCCCTGCACTCTAATTCAAGCTGATGATGACAATGACTATTACCAGGATCTCATAAATGCACCAAAAGCTATAAAAATTACTGATATAACCAAGCCTAAATCAGTAAGGAAGGTTAAATTATTGGCTAACAAAATGGCTCAATTGGAATTTGCCTTTAAAAATAAAGGAACCCATGGCTCCAAAAGCTTCACTGACTTGGCATTGTTGTAAGCACCCAACTTATGAATGATTTGAGTTTGCATACAACAAAGGACCCAATAATGAAAATTGACTATGAAATTAGATTTATTGAATCTGATTTATTGGTTTTGAACTAAATTGTAAATTATTTTTAGGACCCTTTTTTAATTTTATTTATTTTTAATTATTATTTTTTAAAAAAATTCAAAAAAATTGAGAAAAGAAATTTTAAGAAATTTTGAAAAATAATAAAATAATAAATGGACCAAAGTTTCCCCAAATTGGCCAACTCTGGCCAAATTCATTTCAAAAAATAAATGCGACCAAATGGCCACATTTTCTACCTTGAAAAAAAAAAAAGGAATTTAATTGGCCAATTGCCCAAATTGAGTTTAAAAAGAAAGTGGCCATATATGGCTACATTTTGGCCAAAATTTGTATTGATTAGAAAGTTATATTTCTGATCGGAATTATATATTTCTGATCAAAAATTCACTTTTCCAACTAGTTCACAATTTTTTTAAATTTTTTTTTGAAAGAGTCCTAGAGGGGGATGAATAAGACTATCAAACAATAATAGAAAATTAAAAGATTTGAATAAGAATTAAAAGGAATGTTAAGAAGAAAGAATGATGAACATAAGAATTTAAGGAGTTTAGATTCTCAACAATACTATGTCTCCATCTAACTTATTCCCAAGTTAGGATTTTGAATCACCATAATCTATTTCCCTAGATTGATTTTTATAACTTGAGTTTTATGCTCAATTTGAACCTTACAACTTGAATTTTGAAAGATTTTAGAGAATTTAATTGAATGCTTGAAATTATAGAATGAATAAACAAGTCTCTTAACCTCAAAATAACCTTCAGAGGTTATGTTTATACTTGAGCAATTCAATTATAGCTGTTGGAAGCAATAATTTCATTCCCAACAAAATCAAAGTCCATTTGAATGAAATTTGGACTTCTCAACTATAATTTGTTAGGTCCCAGTCAGGATATCATCATTCTTGGTTGAGATGAGCATTGAATAGCCATTATGAGCCATTGTATTTGAATTTTCACATTGGTCCCGATCGAGATAATAATGTCCTAATCTGAATAACATTGTCCCAGCATTATCTCGGTCGAAATATTGGACGAGAACAGTTCTGCCAAAAATTAAAATTTTAGAAAAATTGGTCTACCTTGGTCCCAGTCAAGATATTCAATGTCCCAGTTAGGACCATGACATGATTTGCACTTTTTATCAAATTTAGTCTCTATATTGAGTCCGATTGAGATAGTGCTTTGTGATATTTTTTTAAGACTAAAGCCAATCCAATCAGCCTTAACTTTCCTCATAAAATTATAGATAATTATCTTATATTTCCATATCATTTTGAATCACTTAAATTGAACCTCTATAGCTCCAGATATTGCTGAAATACTAAGAACTACACAACCTAAAATGAAAGTTACATATGTTGACTTCAACTCAAGATTTGTATACCCAAATGAGCTTGGATTTTAACAAGTACACTCTATTCAAAAAGCTTAAGATGTCTACTTTAAAAGTAATGGAGGTCATTTTCTCATTATAGAGCTCTGAATATGTCAAAAAGCCTCCTTGAATCTTATAGATCGAATTAGCCCAGCAGACCACTATATATTTAAAAATGTATATTTTTGGTATATAATTTCCTACATACTTAGTTGAAATCATTAGTATCAACATTGTTTGTCAAAGTCCAAAATTAGGAGTTTGATCATGTGAATGGTAAAAATTTTAGCTAGTTGATGATTAGTATCAATAAATTCAAAAAAATATCACCATTTTTCATATGACTACGCAAGAAATGATGTCTAACATTTATATGTTTAGTTCTAAAGTGCTGAATGGGATTCTTACTAAAGTTTATAGCACACGTATTATCACATTTAATGAGAATGTGATTAATATCAATGCCATAGTCCAAAAGTTGTTGTTTTTACCATAAAACTTATGCGTAATAATAACTAGCCGCTACATATTCTGCTTCAGTGGTGGACAAGGCAACTGAAACTTGTTTCTTGCTAAACTAAGAAACTAAGCAATTACCTAAATTTTAAAAAGTTCTAGAAGTACTTTTTTCATATAGTAAACTATTGGCAAAGTCTGCATCAGAATAACTAATCAAATCAAAGGAAAAAGGCATAGGATACCAAAAGTCCTAAATGCATTGTACCATAAAGATATTTGACAATTCTTTTAATAGCATTCAAATTAGACTCTCTATGACTTGATTGAAATGTAGCACATAAGCAAGTAGTAAACATAATATTAGGTCTACTGGCAATCAAATAAAGAAAGGATCCGATCATACGTCTAAATCACTTTTCATCAATCAGTTTGCCATTCTCATCTTTGTTGTGTTTGGTTATAGTGCTCATTGGAGTTTTGTTTATCTTAGCTCCATCCATGCTAAACTTCTTGAGAACATCTCTTGCATATTTAGTTTGACTTATGAAAATCCCATCTTTGAATTGCTTGATTTGTAATCCAAGAAAGAATTTTGGTTCTCCTATTATACTCATCTCGAATTCTCCTTGCATTAGCTTAAAAAATTCTTTACACAAGCAATGGTTACTAGCACCAAAAATAATATCATCAACATATATTTGAACAATTAATAAATCATTCTTGGATTTCTTTATGAAAAGAGTTGTGTCAACTTTTCCTTAAGAGAACCTTTTTTTCTAGCAAAAAGTTGATCTTTCATACCAAGCTCTTAGAGCTTGTTTTAATCCATATAATGCTTTTGACAATTTAAAAACATGATTTAGAGAAACAAAATTTTTAAAACCTAGAGGTTTCTTAACATATACCTCCTCTTCAATGAAACCATTTAAGAATGCACTTTTGACATCCATTATACAGTTTAAAATCCATGTATGATGCAAATGCAAGTAGCATTCTAATAACTTCTAAGCTTGTAATGGGGGCAAAGGTTTCATCATAATCAATGCCTTCCTCTTAATTATAACCTTTAGTTACTAGTCTAGCTTTGTTCCTAGTTATGACACATTATTCATTCATCTTATTTCTAAACATCCGTTTTATGCCTATAATAGGATTATGTTTTGGTCTAGGAACCAAGGTCCAAACCTTGTTTCACTCAAATTCATTTAACTCTTCTTGCATATCAAGGACCCAAAGTTCATCATTCAATGCATCATCAACATTTTTGGGTTCAATTTGAGAAATAAAGGCTAAATTGACAATAAAATTTAATTTAGATTTAGTAGTTACCCCTTTTGTAGTGTCACCTATAATGAGGTCTTGAGGATGAGCTTTCTTAAATTGCCAATTCTTTGGAAGTTCATCATTCAAGGTAGGTTGAGATGTCTCCTCATTATCCTCTTTGCTTGGACCTTCAAGATCCAAAGGCTTACTAGCATTTTCTTTTTGAGTTTCCATAATCTCATTGTCACCTACAAGATCATCAACACTATAAACATCCTTTCTAAGATCAAGTGAGTTGATTCATCAAATACAACAGACATTAACTCTTCAACTACTAGAGTTCTCTTGTTAAAAACTCTATATGCTTTACTAGAAATAGAATAGCCTAAGAAAATTCCTTCATCAGCATTGGAATCAAATTTCCTAAGATTATCCTTGGTGTTTTATATAAAGCACTTGCATCCAAATACACTTAAAAATGAGATTTTGGGCTTTCTATTGTTTCATATCTCATAAGATGTTTTATTTAAGGGAAAATGATTAAATTTATGTTAAACTATAGGTTAATTATCAATCTAATCCTAATTTCAAAGTTGCATCAATTTGCTCCTCCAACTTTGAGAGTTGTTCCAAATCTATCCAAACAACATTGAGCTTGTGATAGAGATGATATGACAATCTGACATGGCATAAGAGTTGCTAATATGGAAAAAACTTAAAAATCACCTGATCAATTCTATCCTTAACTATAGACTAATTATCAAACTAATCCTAATTTCAAAGTCATCTCAATTTGCTCCTCCAACTTTTCAAGTTCTGCTAAATCTATCCAGATGTCAATAAACTTGTACCAGATAGTTGCAATGGCCATCTTACATGGCATAAGAGTGTATGACATGGAAAAATTAAACTTCCTTAAAGTAGATGAAAAATTAAACTCAAACTTCAGTCATACTTTCGCATTTTTATCTGATGCATACATAATGGCCATAAAACGGTCAAAATTTTTTGAACATTTATTTTCTCTACATATAAAGCTTGAAATTAAAATTTTATTTAAAATTATTTAAATTTCTTACTACTTGGACTTCATGATAATTTTTATTGTTTTGATTTAGCATAAAAATTTTAATTTTTTATAGGGTTCTTTTCATTGAAATTATACCTCAAAACGGGGACAGCACCAAAACAATCGACCTGGATTTGCATAATTTTCAAGATGTCTTTAAACAAGTTATGTTTCCATATTTTCATGTCATGATCTCATTATTCAAACCATATATTCTTATGTGTTTGTGATTCTGATTTGGAAAATAGTAAGTTTTAAGTTTTTAATTTTTTTTGCCATGTCAGATGCTCTTATACCATGAAAGATGACCATTGCAGCTATCTAGCACAAGCTTATTAACTCTTGGATAGATTTGGCACAACTCAATGGAGCAAATTAAAATGACTTTAAAATTAGGATTCTTTTGATAATTGGTCTATAGTTCATGATAGAATTGATAAGGTGAATTTAATTTTTTTGCCATGTTAGCCACTCTTATGCCATGTCAAATTGCCACGTCATCTCTATCACAAGCTCAATGTCATTTGGATAGATTTGGAGCAACACTCAAAGTTGGAGGAGCAAATTGATACTACTTTGAAATTAGGATTAAATTGATAATTGGCCTATAGTTCAGGATAGATTTGATTATTTTCCCTTTATTTAAAATTGGTCTTTTGAAAACTCAGTTTGAAATGTAACAAAATGTGTTAACAACCTCCGCCCAAAAGTATAAAGGCAAGTTATACTCATAAAGCATTGTTCTAGTCATTTCCACAAGAGTTCTATTTTTTCTTTTGACTACCCCATTTTATTGAGGAGTTCTAGGAGAATAAAAAGTATGTGAAATACCATTTTCATAACAATAATTTTTGAAAAATTCATTTTCAAATTCGGTTTCATGATCACTTATAATAGAAGAAATATAAAAACCTTTTTCTTTTTTAACTATTTTCATAAAATTTTCAAAAACTTTAAATGCATCATTCTTATGAGCAAGAAAACATACATAAGTAAATCTAGAGTAATCATCAACCAATCCATATGCATAGTGCATTCCACTGAGACTAGCAACTCTAGTTGGTTCAAACAAATCCATATGTATTAGTTCAAGTGGTTTAGAAGTAGACACTACATTTTTTAACTTAAATGAGGACTTGGATTATTTTCCCTTTTGACAAGCATCACAAGGTTTATCCTTAGTGAATTCAAGCTTAGGTAAACCAATCATAAGTTCATGTTTACAAAGATCATTCAAAAGCTCAAAATTTGCATGTCCTAACCTTCTATGTCATGCCATGTGTCATGGGAAATAGACATTAAGAATTTGATTTCTTTGTTATCAATTTTGTTCAAATCAATAATATAAACATGACCTACTCTTATACCATCTAAAATTACTTTGTTTTCATCAAGACTATTAACAAAGCAATTTCTAGGATAGAAAGTCACCTTATTTCCCATGTCAAATAATTGACTTATGCTAAAAAAATTATGTTTAAGACCATCAACAAATAACACTTGATGTATAGATAAGGATTGAAGATTACCTTTTTCTCCAATGCCAATAATCTTTCCTTTTGCATTATCTCCAAATGTAACATGTCCTCCATCCTTAGCATCAAGCTTGTTAAATTGCTCCTTATCTCCCGTCATGTGCCTTGAACATCCACTGTCAAGATACCACTTGCTTTTTGTTCTTGTGGATTTTAAGACCTGCATAAAATAATTTAAGCATTCTTTTGAACCCAAACCTTTCTTGGTCTAAGTTAATTAGTTTCAAGATAATCCAAAGGAAATAAATTCATGTGTAGTCTTCTATAGAAGCACACATTGGTGGTATGTCCTTTGATCATGCATTATGAACATATAACATTTTTAAATTTATTTCTCCTAGGATGATATGTTTTCCTAATATGAGAAGCATATCTTTCATGTTGTGTTGGTGTGTGCTTCCTATAACTCTTTTTAGTCATAGTGTGAGACATACATTAACAATGACAATCTGTATTTTTATAGGTTTATGCAACATGTTTATGTGCATTGTGTTATGTATCATGCCTAATGTGATTATATCTAGTGTACATATAAGCATGCTTGGGTTGAGGTGCTCTATTTTGAGCCTTATCTCTTTGTGTCATATAGGATTAAGTCTTATGAGACTTCCTTTTAATATTTGACACATTAGACTTATTAGCTTTGAAAGCTTGAGTCTCAATCGGTTTAGAGGTAGAATGAATGGAGTCATGTGAGGCTTTAAAAAAATTAATGTGTGATGATGATGATGAAGGCATTCCATTTTTATATCCAATTCCATAGATATCTCCATGAAATTTTTTAAAATCAAGAAGACTATCCAAAGTTTCTTTTCCTCTCTTGAATTTAGCAATGGAATTCTTTAATTATAAGACCTCCTCATAAAGCTTATGATTTTCATCACTTACTTTCTTGAGTTGATCTTCTAAGGAATTAGAAGATTTTTTATTACTAACAAGTTTTTCATTTAATTCAACAAGTTTAGCAAAATCATATTTTAAACTTTCAAATTCTTTGGTCAAGCTAGCTAACTCATGCTTATAATGCTTCTTCTTAGATAATAAGCTTTTGCATTTAAGTAAAAGTTTACTCACAATAGAGCTCTCAACATCATAATCATATTCATCACATTCATCATAATCATAATAATCATCAAAAAAGGAGTTAAAAGTATATCGTACCTTATTTTCATCTTCAAGGGCCATGAAGCAAAGATTGGCCACTTTTTATTATTCCTCTTCCTCTTCGGATTCAGAAGAGTCATCTCAAGTAGCTTTGAAGGCCTTTTTCCTATCCTTTGCTCCCTTGTTTTTGAATTTGATTTTGGGGCACTCACTTTGAATGTGTCCCCGTTTCTTGCATTTATAGCAAGTAACTTCTTTAGTTCTCTTTTTACCATCTCCTTTAAAATTCTTATTAGAGTCCCTTGCTCTTGAGATATTTTTTTTCTCAAAAACTTCTTGAAGTTCCTAGTGATCATGGTAATATCACCATCTTCATCACAAGAATCTTTAATGCTTTCCTCTTTACTATCTTTATGAAGAGCTTTTAGTACTATGCTCTTTTTCTTCTCTTCATTCGCTTCTTGCTCTTCACCTCTTTATTTGATTATAAGCTCATGTGTTAAGAGCTTTCTAATAAGCACATCGATTTAAAGAGTAGAGAGATCTTGAGCTTCCTTATTTGAATCTTATTTTTAGGATTCTCAATCCTTCTTAGTTAGGATTCTTAAAATCTTATTATTTACCTCTTCCTTGGTGAAATATTTACCAAGTTTCTTGAGGGTTGTGAGAAGAGCATTGAGTCTATTTGTCATCTCCGTGATTGACTCTTGAGGCTTCATCTTAAAGAGTTCATATCCATACATGTGAAGTTAAACCTTCTTACTTCTAACTTACACGTTGCCTTCATAATGATTTTCCAAGGTCTCCCATATTTCCTTGGCCAACTACAATTTTGAAGCTTTCTTATCTTATTATAGAAGAGACTTGAGTGATTATAGCCTTTTTATTTTTATGATTTTCCTCCTTTTGTTCATTATTCTATTAGCTTCTTGTAAGGGTAGTTACCACACCATCAATGGTAGTTGTAGGTGGTTTCTAACCTTTTATGAAAATATCCCAAAGTTTGATGGAATCACAATCAAGGTATAGCTCCATTTTAAACTTCCAATGGGGATAGTCACTACCATCGAAGAATGGTCTAAATGAAGGAATTTTTTATGATTCACTCCTATGATCTTGTATTCTAGTAATAAAGTTCCTAGAATTCAAGATTTGATACCAATTGAAAGAGTCCTAGAGGAGGGTGAATACGACTATCGAATAATAATAGGAAATTAAAAGATTTAAATAAGAATTAAAAGTAATATTGAGAAGGAAGAATGATGAACACAATAATTTAAGGAGTTCAGATTCTCAACAATCCTATGTCTCCATGTAACTTATTCCTAAGCTAGGATTTTGAATCACCACAATCTATTTCCCTAGATTGATTTTTATAACTTGAGTTTTAGGCTCAACTCAAACCTTACAACTTGAGTTTTCAAGGCTCACTCAAAAACCAATTCACAAGTGTCTTCAAGGCTCACACTAAAACTAAAATCCCAAGTGTTTTAATGGCTAAACACTTAAACCAATTCCTTTAGAATAGAATCTTACTTCTCATTTTCTAATCCTAGAAAATAGAAGAATAAGAATTTCTATTCTAACACTCACCAACTCTCACAAAATTATATAATAATAAAATGAATTTTGAAAGAGTTTAGAGAACTTAATTGAATTCTTGAAATTATACAATAAATAAACAAGTTTCTTAACCTCAAAATAATATTTAAAGATTATATTTATACTTAAGAAATTCAATTATAGTTGTTGGAAGCAATAATTTCATTCCCAACAAAATCAAAGTCCATTTGAATGAAATTTGGACTTCTAAACTGTAATTTGTCAGGTCTCGATTAGGATATCATCATTCTTGATCGGGATGAGAATTGAATAGCCATTATGAGCCATTATATTTGAATTTTTGCATTTGTCCCGATTAGGATATTAATGTCCTAGTTGGGATATCGTTGTCCTGGTCGGGACATTAGATCGAGATCAGCTCTGCCAAAAATTGAAGTTTTACAAAAATTGGTCTACCTTAGTCCTAGTCAAGATATTCAATATCTCGATCGAGACCATGACATGATTTTCACTTTTTATACAATTTAGTCCCTGTGTTGAGTCCGACCGTGATAGTGCTTTGTGATGTCTTTCTGAGACTGAATACAATCCAATCAGCCTTAACTTTCATCACAAAAGTTTTAGATAATTGTATTATATTTCCATATCACTTTGAATCACCTCAATTGAACCTCTATAGCTCCAGATATTGCTAAAATACTAAGAGCTATGTAACCTAAAATGAAAGCTGCATATGTTGAATTCAACTCAAGATTTGCATACCCAAATGAGCTCAGATTTTGAAAAATAAGCTCAATTTAGAAAGATTAAGATATCTACTTCAAAAGTGATGAATGTCATTTTCTCATTATAGAGCTCTAAAGATGTCAAAAAGTCTCCTTGAATCTTAGAGATCGAATTAGCCCAAAAGACCACTGTATATCCAAAAATGTATATTTTTGGTATATAATTTCCTACACACTTAGTTGAAATCATTTGTATCAACATTGTTTGTCAAAGTCCAAAATTAGGAGTTTGATCATGCAAATGTGCAATAGTTTTATTTTAATTTTATTTATTTATTTATCCTGATTTTTTTTTGTTATTTTTGTTTTATTTGATAAATGTGTTTATATATTTTATTTTTATCCCAAGGGTTACATGGTGTTTTGTTTATAAATACTTCATTTTCTTTTCATAAGGGAGGGCTTCGAGGACTTTGAATTACTTTTTTCTTTGCCTTTTTTGTTATTATTAGCCATGACCCAAAGCACACCAAATCTTTTTTAAATTTTTTACACATTTTTTTAGTTCTTGGACATAATCAAATCCAAAAACCTAAAATCACAGACAATAAAAATTCACAAACATCAAAAGCCATATGCTTCCATCAATGGTGATCACCTTCTGAGGGGAATCAATACTACATCCATTAAATCATTTTCATCTACTCCTTTCTTTTTTTATTTTTATTTGATTTTAATTTTGTTTAATTTTTTATTTAATCTTTTTTAACTACTAATTTTTTTTTATCTCCAATCGGAAAAATCAATTTCTGATTGGAAGTAAATTTGTTATTTTTTTGGTTTTGTCTCTTTTGTTTGTTTATTATTTCTTACTTTTGTTATTATTTTATTGATTTTCATTTCTTTGTTTCATTTATTATTAGTTTTGTTGCTTTCCTATGTTTATTTGTTTAATTCTTTGATATTGATTTTTCTTTATTTTAATTTTATTTCATTATTTTATTTAATTTTCTTTGATTATTATTTTAATTCATTCTAATCTTTTTCTTTTTTATTCTTTGTGTTTCTATGATGATAAACACATGATTGAACCAAGGAAAACTAATGGAGAATCCATGAATGAAAACCAAGAATTAAGATCCCAATTTAATTTTTATGCATTTTTTTATTTTGTTATATCTAATTTATTTTTTATTTTTTTAGGTTTTGAATTTGTTTAATTTATTTTCTTAAGGGTTGCAATTTTAATTTTATTTTCTTCATTATTTTTGGTAGATTTTGTAATAGCCCCGATAGTGAGAATAGTAAAACTGTTTAATTTTCTGCACTTTAAAAATGATTAGTAAATTAGGGTTCATTTGATAAACTTTAATTAAAATTAATGAGGCAATAGATCAATTAAGGTTGCATGTAATTGATATAGGGTTTAGAAATCACATGTGGATGTTTTGTTGGGTTTTTTTATATTTTTATAGGATTTTTTCATAAATACCCCAAAACAGAAGCAAAACAATAAAAAACCCTAAGTTTTCTAAAATTACACACGTGCCCTGTAGCATAAAAATAATTATGTGCTTGCCCCGAGGTGTTCTTCTCCATTTTCTTCTTAATCTCATCTTACCCCAGGTCATTCTTCTCTGTTTTCTTCTTAATCTTGTCGATCTTCTTCGTTTTCTTCTTAATCTCCCAACCATTGACCCTCTTCAAACACCAAATCATTTTCCCCTTTTTGGTATGTTCTCTTTATCTTTCTCTTCTTCAGCTAAATGGTGCTTTCACTTGTATCAAACCCATTTTTCTATCATGGGGTTTATTGATTTTCTTTTATTCTTTCCTTTGTATCAAAGCAATTAAAGCAAATTGATTAATTAGATCATCAATGTAAACAAATTCATCAACTAATTTAACATGAACAACATCCTTATCAATGGTGGAATAAACAGCAACACAAGGAATGCCCAATTCCTGAGCAGTTAGAATAACATGAACAGTAATTTTCTCCTTTATTTGCTGTGATCTTACTATGGTGCCCCAAATTTAAAAGCATGATTGGAGCCCAAAAGGCCAAGTAGTACTTATCAGAATAGCCTTATCAAAAACATGAATCAGCCTCCTTCTACTGTTAGCATTGAAGCGCAGACATCATATCACAAACCCACCTCTTAAGTTCACTATTTAATCAATATCCAGTTGTTTATATATTAGAATACATCGAATTTAGCTCTAAATTTTCATTTTAAAATTTTTTTTGTAGGAAGATGCAGTATTGCTGCCTAAGCTACTTGCAAGTTAAATCATCCAATTTTTTATTATTTTATCTTTTATATTGGTTTTAATTATATCATCTTTAAGTTGATTTTTGGATATTTGTTATTGATAACTCTTCGTTTATGTGGTTTCTATTGATTTGATAACAGACAAAATATATAGTGGATATAAATTGCAAAGGTTGTATTAATATTGTCAAGAATAAATTACAACTATCAATGGTATGGTATTTTTATTTATTTGTTGAATAAGCAATCATATTGATTAATGATTATGGATATGTAGTTTTATAATTTCCTTTTCATGGTGTGTGTGTTCTTTCCATTTTGGCAAAAATTTAGGAGTGAAGAATATGGAGGTGGATTTAAGGAATCAAGTGGTAAGGATTCTCAACTCTTCACCTGTAAAGACCATGACTAAAGCTCTAGAGCAAATAGGTCAGCCTACCAGGTTGATTGGCCAAGGTGTCCTTAAAGGTTGGCAAAATGGCCAGAAATAGAGGACCAATAAGAGATGTTAGGGGGAGTGAGGGACGAGCCTGGGCTAATATTTGAAGTTCTTTGTTGTGTTGATGATTAAGAGAAGATGGAACTCACAAGAAGAAGAAGTAGAAACATTGTTGTAAATTTTGGGAAACCTTTTACTAAAATTTTTTTATATGGGAAAGGGATAAGAATGTCAACACATTGACCAAAATTCTTTAACTAGATGGTACATGCTTGGAATTTTTCTTTGATCATTCATTAGGTCATGTTGCACTTAGTATATAGCCCCATGAATTGTCTAACTTTCTGGTCAACTAATGTATAATACAACACACCATAATTGACAAATAAAATGAAAACTTTATTATTTCAAGATAACCCAAAATTCAACAAGTTTAGTATTTCTAGTAAAAATTATATAGTATTACATGTTCACTTTATTAATGAAAAAAAGTATTCAACATAATTTTTCATTTTTGGTACATTAATCTAGCCTAGCATCATAATTGTTCAAAACAGTAATGATGGCTTTATTTTGTAATCTCAGTAAATTTTGTAATCACTTTATTATTATATAAAATAGTCTCGGAAACCCAACATAAATCAAAAAGCAACAAAAATAAGAAAAAAATATCATAGCAACATGTTTAACACTCTGTTCACTAATAACACCATAGTGGTTAGAAAGAGACACGAAATCATCCTTTTCAACAACCTATTCAAACAAAAAAAAAAGTCACCCATAAACCTATTTAATTTAACTTAATCAATTAATGTATGGATTTGACCAAATCATCTCTTATATATTATGTACTAAATACATAATATTGTAGGATAGAACCCAAAAATCTCATATACATTCTTCAAAATAAAATAAAAAACTAAAATTAGAAAAAATGAATCAGAAACTAAAAATTAACCAAAAAGATACAAAAAAAAAAAGAATCAAAAACCAAAAATAAACTAAAAGGATACAAAAAATGAATTAAAAGCCAAAATTAAAAAATAAAACCAACATAAATTCATATAATAACAAAAGCCAAATTAGAATCTTTCCACATTTCATCACCATCAACACCATCTTTAACAGAACTATCTTTAATATTGGAATTAAAACCAACATCCTTAGACAATTTTTTATTACCCTTAAAACAAAAACACAAAACAAATTAATAGAAACCAAAACGGTACAAAAATAATAAAACAAAATATACCCCAACAAAATCCCCTAACTCATTACCACTACCAACAGTTTTCAACAAACTCTGAATCATAAACAATTTTTTCATAACCAGCAACATCTCCTAAATTAGAACTAGAAGCACCAAAAGTACATCCACCTTTTCCAGCACTTTTAAAACAATATCAGAAACTAAAAGTAAACCAAAAAGCAATAAAATTAAATACATGTTACCTAATAAAAGAATTCTTTTAACTCATCATCACCACCAATAGTATCAACAAACTCTGAATCATAAGCACCTTTTTTACAACTAGCAACATCCCCTAAATCAAAACTAGAAGCACCAAAAGCACATCCACTCATTTTTAAAACAATATCAAAAACTAAAAGTAAACCAAAAAGCAACAAATTAAATACATGCTACCTAATAAAAGAATGGAGATGTGGGGCATCGATTTTTATACCTCTCGCATGCTAAGTAAGTGCTCTACCATCTAAGTTACACCCATCTTCTCCTTTCATTTACTGACACGTTATTAACTTATGTATGATTGATTTTGGGATTGGTTATTCAATTTGAAGTTATAAGGAATTTTACAAATACATTAGACTACTTAAAATCTTAAAAATGTTAAAATTATATTTTTCATGTTTGAAATATATTGATAAAATTGATTCTATTTTAGAATCATTAGAAATTTAAATTATGACTTTATTTTTCTTACCCAAAGTTCTATTATCGCTTTTTAAAAATAATTATGTTGGTTCAATTATAATGAATGTTACATCTTTTAAACATTAAGAACTTGAATAATCAATTATGTACAAAAAAAATTGTTGCATATGAGTTGCTTGTATTTTGGCCATCACATTTTGTGTATTCTTATAACCCACTTGAGAAATGTATGAAATAAAATCTAAAAAAATATATTGGATAATGCTTCACTAATTTAAAAAAAAGGAAAATAATTTTTTAAAAAAAAGAGAAAAATAAAAAATAAACAGAAAATAAAAATAAAATAGAAAGGAGTACAAAAATTAAAAATTATAAAAAAGATAAAAAAAATTATAAAAAATTATTAAAAAAAAAGAAAAAGGAAAAAAGAAAGTGAATAAAAATAAAAATAAAAGAATAAAAAAAGAAGGGAATGAGAAAAATATAATAAAAATGATAAAATAAAAATTTATAAAAAGGTAAAATAAATAGAAAGAAGGAAATAAAAACTGTCAAGAAATTAATAAAAAAAATAAAAGAAAAAGGTTGAGAAATCACAAAGAAAAATATTGGTGCATTTTTTAAAATACAAAAGACACTCTTGTAATTATGATACTGTAGATTTGTAAAAAATGAAAACTTGAGGTATTTTTGTTGACAACATTTAAAAAAGGGGTATTCTCGTAAATGTCTCTATTTTTATTTGCTTTGTGCCTCAAGACCAAGTTAAGTTCTAACTCATTTAATTAATAGGCCTTCTAAATTGTTTTGTAGGTTAAATTAACTTTAAAATTAATTTAGACTCATTAGGTTAATTTAGACTTAGGCCCGTTTTTAGTTTAATTAAAATTAATTTAGACTTAACTCAGCCCATTAAAGCATTTTCTTTTTAAAATAGATAGATTTAAGATCATATCACCTAATTTAAAATTAAGTAGAATTAAGACCACTAATTTATTTCTATTTTCTTTCTTAAAATTAGTAGACTTAAGCCTACTATTTTTAGAATTAAAATAAGTAGACATAGCCTTATTAATTTAATTAAAATGAAGGTCCCTCTTTAGTTTTCCATTTCACTTTGTAAAAAACATGTAGATTTAACTAACTTAATGAAAGTCAATGTAGATTAGACTGATTTAAGGACGTTCTGCTATATGAATGCATTTTTTATGTACTTTTTCATGACTAGTTGCCTTGAAGTTAGATGGATGCTAAATTAGGATTTATATAAAATTGTTTGTAATTAGATAATAATTTAGTAATTAACAAACTAATTCTAAATGAGCACAAGACTAAGAGAAATTGGTATTCCGTATCCAGAATTTGTTGGTAGTGATGCTAACTTTCTTTTAGAGAATCAAGTTATCACCACTCATCAGTTATCTCAGTTATTACCCTAGTGGTGACTTTTCATCCCCACGCTATGTCTTTATGATATAGTAGTGTGTTCTCTAGAACCTTGAGCTCAAACAGTGTCACCGTTGCTAAAATCTTGGACATGTGCTAAACCCCGTCATCTACAATTATTCAAAGATGAACCACTTCTAGATAATTTTAAACTACTAAACTTTGCTAATTTCGACGAAACAGGGGACCCATAGGTCCATCTAAGGCAATATGCTACTTTCATTACTACTACAAAGCTTATAGAATCCCAAATTGTTCGATTCTTCTTCACATCACTAGAGGAAGGACTAAGAGCATGGTTTTTTTAACCTTAAGGATGAAATTAAAAGTGATTGGCTACTGTTAACTCAGAAGTTCATCAAGCAGTATGAATACAACACTCAGCTAGACATCACTCACAGAGATCTCAAGATCACGAGATAGAAACCCGGTGAAGCTTTCTCTAATTATGTCATAAGATGGCAAGGAAAGGGAGTCAAAATGAGAAACTATCCTCCTAAAGATGAACAGATAGAGCTGATAATCAAAGGGGCATTACCACATTTTAGAAAATAAATGATCTTTGCTCATTATCCTGACTTCGTAGCTCTCCATTGAGCTAGAATCAGAATTGAAGATAAGGAACCTTAGAAAGCTAGAAACACCTTCCACCACAATACCCAATCAAAAATCCAAAGCACCTTTACCCGAGCCGTATAAATAAACCTAATACAACCCAACACTCACAGTTCACTATCTATTAATGCCATCAGACCACCGAAAAAATTCTCAAGCTTCCACCTCCCACTATCCAAAGTATTACAGAGACTTCAACAAAAGAACTTCTCACAACCTTAAGAGCCTAAGCCTCTTCCAAACCTATTACCCCCTTATATTAACCAAAACCTATTCTGCCAATTTCACCAAACGCCTAGTCACACCACTAATGCATGTAGAACCCTCAAAAATGCAATCCAATACCTCATTGACTTTATAAAAATTGATGACCTAGAAAAATGACCCAACATCAAGACCAATCCTCTCCTAAACTATCGAAACATTCCTCCACCAACCATCAGTATGATTTTTTCCAATGTATTAAAAGATCTTGTCGAATAATCAATCCAAGCCATCTAAAAAACCAAAGATAAGTTCTTAGAAGATAGACTCTCGAGCCTCATTCTTGAACCTCATAGCTCTAGTGAAGATGAATAATGTCTTTTTACCTTTGAATAAACTCTGATGCCCCAGAAATTCCTCCCCTACTTAATGATGCAAAAAAGAGCCAAGGATACAACTCTCCCTATGAACAATGAAGTAATTGATTGCCCTTACTCACAAGAAGCAAACAAAGGCAAAAATATTAGCAGTGGCCATGGAGTATGGGATTTTCTAGGCCAACCATCTAGGAAGTTCGATTATAAAGTCAAGCACATAGTACCCCCTACTACTCATACTCACTTAAAAAACATAGTATCCTGAGGATGGGAAGAAGCATTTGACAACAAAGATGGGGTAAACAGTACTATTGAGCTTTAGAACCTACAAGTTATGAGGATTGATATATAGTATGACTCCGATGATCCTGAAATCATTATCTAGGACCAGAACAGCAGTACAAAAGTAGAAAAATAAGTAGCTAAGAAGCCCTCATTACCAGTCAACCATGTGACTCGCACTGGGCGAGTATATCAACCACTTGAGAAAGAGAAAGATCCCCTAAAGGAAAAGAAGTGACAAGTGATCAAGCTCTAGTTAAAGAGGAAGACACTTTCCTCAAACAGCTTAAGAAGACTCAGGCACAAGCTAGTATCTGGGACCTCCTCATGGCCTCTAAGAAGCACAAGGATGCCCTAGTTAGAGCACTAAATGAGGCAAAGATTGCTAATAATTCCTTGCCCTACAAGATGATAGCCTCTCTAATGAAAGCTCCCTCTAATGCAATCACCTTTTTGAATGAAGATTTACCCCTCGAGGGTAGGGTGCACAACCGTCCTCTCTTCATACAAGCAATTGTCAAGTCTAATAAGACTCCATGTGGTATAGTGGATGATGGATTTGCTATTAATGTTTGCTCCCTAAGGTTACTATATAAGTTTGGGATGAATACTAAAAACCTAGAAGAATCCAACGTGGTTATACAAGCCTATGATGATTCTAAAAAGCCAGTCATCAGGACTTTCAAAGCAGTAGTTACGGTGGGTAATATCAAATCAATAACAGAATTTACCATCTTGGACATCCCTCCAACTTTTGCCTTACTACTAAAAAGACCTTGGTTCCACCCACTAGGGGGCATACCCTCCACTATGCATCAGAAGATCAAGTTCCCTCTGAAAGGAAAGGTCATTATCATCCCTACTGAAATAAACAACATTATTGTATGTCTCAATGTGGTCCTACCAAGATTTTAAGTTTCTGTAATCAGTGGCGGTCATGTCGATCCTAAAGTTGCTACCATGATGAAAAAAATGCAATATCTACTTAAAATAGGATTAGGAGGAATGAAAGATCATAGAATTCCCTGACTTTTGAGGACAGACCAACAGATGCAGTCTAGGGTACAATCTTGAAAAGGACACTGGGGCTAAGAAGTCAATTTCTTTTGTGTCTCAAAGCTCAACCCAAGTCTACCAAGGATAAACTGAGAAATTGTAAGAAATGGAATCGAGAAACCAGGGTTCGAGATCTTCAATGACATCCTTAAGGGAAAGTGCTTACTAGATATGGTCACTAAGAAAGACATCAATGAGCTGATGAAAAATCTGGAGATAGAATCTGTGAGTGAGACTATCAATTATGTTCAAGCCACTACCATCCTAGAATCTAGCATTGATGACATCCTTTTTTAAGACACTACTGATGATGATCTTTATGCTTTTTATTTGTTTGAAACTGTTAATGTATTGAACACTAAAGTTAATGTAATAAAATTATATTTTGTTTACTTGTTTGATGTCTTTCCTGATGGCAATGTGCATTTCTTTGGTTAAAATAATAGCATATTTGACATTCATTCCATATGCACTAAATCATTTAACATTAGCACGAAATCTGAACCACGCATTCTGCATATTTTGAAAGATGTTACCCATGAAGAGAGGAAAGAAATTGAAAAAATATTAATAAAATATTCAAAAGTATTTGCCTGGATGTATGACGATATGTCTAGTATTGACAGAGACATTGCTTAACACTTCATCCCTACCAAAGATGTATGCAAATTAGTAAAGCAGAAACTAAGAAAACTCATACCATAATGAGCACAACTAGTGAAAGAAGACATTGAGAAGTAGATCAGGGAAAAATTCCTAGAGGTGGTAGACTATTTGGAATGATTAGCAAATGTAATGCCAATACCGAAGAAAAATGAAAGGGTTAGAATTTGCATTGACTATAGAGATCTGAATAAGGCTTGCTTGAAAGATGATTTCCCACTACCTCACATAGACATACTGGTTGACAGTGCCACCACATGTGTAATGTACACTTTTATGGATGGATTCTCTAGGTACAATCAAATCTTAATGGCCATTATTAACAAAGTAAAGACAACTTTCAAAATAAAATGAGGCACTTATTGTTATAGACTAATGCCCTTTAGATTAAAAAATGCAGGAGCAACTTACTAGAGAATGGCAACTACAATGTTTCATGATATGATACACAAAGAAGTGGAAGTGTGCATCGATGATATCATGGTCAAGTCAAAAACTAGGGAAGAACACCCGTCTGATCTTGAAAAAATCCTCAAAAAAGTCAAGAAGTACAGTCTTAGGCTTAATCCGAAAAATGCATATTCAAGGTCACTTCAAGAAAGATGTTAGGGTATATTGTCAATCAAAATGGGATTAAAATAGATCCAGATAAAGCAAAAGCAGTCAGAGATTGCCAGTGCCAAAAATAGAAAAAGAAATCAGAGGGTTTCTAGGGAAACTATAATTCATTAGCAGATTCATCACCAAGTTGACAGCAATGTGTAAACCAATCTTTAAACTACTAAAAAAAGATCAACTAGTTGAGTGGAACAAGTAGTGTCTATTAGCATTCGATAAGATCAAAAACTACCTAGCTAAGCCACCATTTCTAAAACCACCTAAACCAAAGATACCATTGACGTTGTATCTGGCCATCAAAGGAAATGCAATCAGTGCAATAATAGCCCAAGAGAGAGAAATAAAAGTAGAACATGCAGTCTACTACTTAAGTAAGAAAATGTTATTGTATGAGGAAAACTAAGGCCAAGTCAAGCAAATATGTCTAGCAATGGTATGGGCAATGAAGAAACTTGGATATTACTTTCAGTGTTACATAATTTAGGGCGTGTCTAAAATGGATCCAATGAAGTACCTTTATGAAGCTCCCTCTCTGATGGGAAAACTTGCCAAGAGGCTCGTGTTATTAATAGAATTCGATGTGCAATACCTAACTAAGAAGGCAGTAAAGGGAGGAGCAATGGTTGAATTTCTAGCTCTCAACCCTATTCCAGATTTAGAAGAAATCCAACTAGACTTCCTAGATGACCTTAATTCAGCCATCGAGATTCAAGATGGCAAATGTATTTTGACGGAGCAGTTAATTAATTCGGCACAGGAATCAATGTCATATTACAATCTCCAGAAGGTGAACTAGTACTGATTGCTAAAAAGCTTGAGTTCAAAGTCATAAATAACAAAGTAGAATATAGGGCATGTGCACTTAAAATAGAAGCACTAATAGCCTTAGATGTTACAAAAGTATAAATCTTCGGTGATTCCATGCTAGTAATCAACCATGCCATAAAAGAGTAGGAATTGAAATAGCAACACCTAAGGCCTTACCTGGATCACTTGAAGTTGCTTACCATGTCCTTTTAAAAATGCAGATTCATTCATCTCCCCAAAAACCACAATCATATGGCAGATGCACTTACTTCCCTAGCATCAGTGTGGGAAGGACCATCTCAAATTCCTATGAAGCATTTAATCCTACTCAGATTAGGAAAACCTTGTCATAAGAACTGCAAAATAGCAAAGACAGGAACAGCTAAAAAAACTATGATTCTACAACATCCAAAGCTATTTAAAGGAACGAGCCTATATCGATCAAGCAAGTGAAAAAGATAAGGTTGTCATTCGATGATTAGCATCAAAACTCACATCACACCAAAGTGTGTTATACAAAAGAACTTCATATGATTTATAACTCCAATGTCTATATGAAACTAAGGCTATAAGAGTGATAAAAGAATTACATGAAGGTATTTATAGTCCACATATAAATGGAGCAATCCTAGCTAAGAAGCTAATCAAATAAGGGTTCTTCTAGATGATGATAATGGAAGAATGTATCAAATTTTTAAAGGAATGCCGTAAAAGTCAAATCCACAGGAATATCAACCATTTTCCCTAATAGAATTACACTATATCTCCTCTCCATAGCCCTTCTTAGTATAGGGACTAAACATAATTAGGGAAATCCACTCGAAAGCCTCGAACAAACACAAGTTCATCATAGTGGCAGTGGTTTACTTCATAAAGTGGGTCGAAGCATAATCATTCATAAAGATATAGCCAAGCAAGTGGCTAAGTTCATCAAAAGAAATCTTTTTTATCGATATAGGATCATCCATCACATCATCTTTGACAACGGTGTTCAATTCTAAAGGGAAGTTAGAGAAATACTAAGGAGTTATATGGTGGAACATCATAAATCTGCTCCTTACTGACCACAAGCAAATGGGATTGTTGAAGCCGTAAATAAGAACATTAAGAAGATTTTTTCAAAGATGACTAAGACTTACTGAGACTGGGCAAACAGATTGCCATATGCCTTATGGGGGTATCGAACAATAGTTAGAACTTTATCTAAAGCAACTCCTTTCTCACTAATATATAGATCAAAAGCAGTACTTCTAGTTAAAATAGAAATCAAGTCTCTTCGGGTACCAATCGAATGCAATGGGCCCAACAGAGGGATGATAATCTCACTCTCTTAGACAGTCGAAGGCTTAAGGCTCTATACCACACACAGTTGTATCAGGCTCGGCTAGCTAAAACCTTCAACAGAAAGGTAAAACACAATAGTATGAAAGTAAGAGTCTGAGTATTAAAGCAAGCAAGGTAGAACGTTCCAAACCCTAGAGGAAAATTCAGACCAAACAGGGAAGACCCATTGTAAGCACCCAATTTCGGGATGCAATTACACACAATTACGACGTAAGCCCCAATGATGAAATTTATTTAAAAATTGAACTTGGTTGTCGATTTTCTGGACTCTAGGGACTAAATTACAATATTTTTTAGGATTTGATTATAAGGAAGTCAATTTTTCAGGGGTTTTTTGGTAATTAAAAGTTTAAAAAAATAAGGATCGGCATTACACAATGTTGATGCATTAAAAGTCCTTTTTTTTAATTTTTTGCCTATTTTCTTAATTTTTTCGTCTATTTTTCATTGTTTTGATTGGTTAAAAAGTTAATATTACTATTATTATCAGTAAAAAAAATTTATGTGTTCAAAACGCATAAGGAGCTTTCAAAATCAAATTTTGTTATCAGTCTGTTTTAAAGAGATAGTCTGTTCCTACAATTAAGAAAGTCAGTACATAAGCAGACTTTGCTTTAAAAAGTAAAAAGTCTGCGTACGTGCAAGGAGAAAGAAAAAATGGAAAAAAAACAAAGAGAAAAAACCCTAAGCAACAAGAGAAGACCAGAGAGAACAGCATAAAAAAAAACTTGACTGTGCAAAAAACCCTAAAATCCAGACACTACTAAGAACGCCCTGTACACCATAAACTTTGATTTCTTTTATTCTTTCAAAGCCTTAGTTTTCATGATACATTTCATTTTAACGAGGGTGATTCATTATTATTTTAGTTCCAGTCCAGAATCAACAACAATTCAATTTCAATAGTGAAAATCCTAGTCTGAAGGCTAAAACAAGCATTTGCACAGCACTCCATTTTCTCTTTCCCTTCTCTCTTTTATTTCATAATCTTTTTTATTGATATTTTGTTATTTGATTTAGTTTTATTAATCTTTTTATTTCTGTGTTTTTTTATTTTAATGTCCGATTGTGGATTGAGGAGGATATTGCTTGTGTTCAAAAGAACAAAAGATCCATGGAATGCCATGGAATAATCAATACTGTTTTCCAGTAGATATTAGGGTTTTAATTTTCATTTTACAATTATTTATTTTGTGTAGTTATTTTAATTCATAGCTCTGTAATTTATTGATTTTAATTTCTGTATGTAGTATGTAATAGCCCGAGTAGTGGGAATAGTGAAAAGATTTAAATTTCTGTGTTTAAAATCAATTAGTAATTAGGTTCAATTTGGTTAGCATTAATTAAAATCAATTGTAGCAGTAGCTTAATTTAGGGTTTGCATGTAATTGATTTAGGTTTTTTTAGAAAATCACTATAATGTATGTTTGATCTCTTTTATATTTTATTTATTTTTGGATTGTGTTTTTTTATTCTTTATTTTTATTTTAGGCCCCAAGCTCACGCTTAGGTCCAACTCACTTTAAATAGGCTTAAAAATGGTTTAGGGCTTTAAATAATTAAAATCAATTTAGACCCATTAGGTTAATTAGATTTTAGGCCCACTAATTTAACTTTCCTTTAAAATTGAATAGACTTTAGCCCATTCCTTAGATAAACTAAAATAAATAGATCTAATCTCACTAATTAATAAAAAAAAAGTAGGCCCACCTTTAGTCCCTTTCTCACTTGTAAATAAAATGTAAATCTAGCTAACTTTTTAATAAAATTAACATAGTTTACACTTAGGGACAACGCGATCATAAGTGCATTTTTTATGTGTAATTTTATTGACTAGATGCATAGGGTTAGATGGATGTCAAATAGGGTTTAAATAAAATTGCATGTAATTAGAGGATGAAATAATCATTTATAAAATTATTCTAAATGAACATGAGACTAAGAGAAGTTAGTATTTCGTTCCCAGAATCTCCTGGTTGTGGTGCTAACTTTCTTTTAGAGAATCAAGTACCACCTATCAAATTGTCCCAGTTATTACCCTGGGTGGCGACTTCTTTTCTCCACGCTATGACTTTATGACATAGTAGTATGTTCCCTACGGCCCTGAGCCTAAACAGTGTCACGGTTGCTAAAATCTTAGACGCATGTTAATCCCCGCCATCTACAGTGGCGACTCTACTGGTGATAAAAGATACTGATTCTACTTGTGCTCTTTAGAGTTATTTTATCGATTATTATTTCATTCTTACATTCATTCTGCATGTCCCTACTAAACCGATGGCATTGGTTTATGATTCCATGATTCCACTAGCTTCATGGAGTTATAGATTGGCTAACCATCACTCTTAGCCTTAACTCGACTCAAAAGAGATTACCAAGCTCATCTAACCAGAGTCTGTAACCTAAGTCCTTAAGGGGGGTAATCTTCTCTCAAGTTGATAAAGGATGCTAGGCCCCTCTAACCTTGGCCTGTAACTCAAAGTCCATAATGGAGAGCATCTTGCTAAGGGAACCTTAACTTTTCATTGGACCCTAACCACATATAATGGCCTAGTTACTTCCCCTAGGATTTTTACCCAAAGTGCTTGTTTGTTTGAACTACCATGAGGTATTTCTATTTATAAAAGCTCATGCATATACCTTTAAAGCTCATTCAGACTAATAAAGATTAGGCTAGACCTTTATATTTATAAATGTTATTTCTATGCTTTTTGATTTAAAAAGAGATTTGGTGTGCACATCGGCTCTTAATATCCCCTGTTAATATGAAGGCCAAGACCAAAAATCCTAGGAAAAGAAACTCTCCATTGAACACATATGTGGGAGAAATAAGGTTGGAAGGTTTACCTGCATGATGGCTTGTTGATTACTTCTTTATACTTACTACATGCTAAGTGCTTGCCTACTATTTGTTGCATAAACATATGCATCATGCATACATGCATACATACAGTCCACACATCATACTAACACCTTGTTCTGTAGCCATCATAGATTCATCTGGGTCTTCTTGTGTTTGGGGGAAAAAAGGTGGTAGATTAATCAGAAAAAATCTAAGCCCTAGGTCAATAGCTCAAGAGATCCTTTAAGAACTAAAGAAGAGTCCAATCAACCCATTGTACCTAAAAGTTGAAAAAACTCACACTGAACATATAGAAATGGAACAATAACCAGAGATGTGGACCTTAAAGGACATTAAGGGAGCTTTGATGGATGACATGAGAGCTATGATGTAAGATGAACTGAGATAGGCTTTGGCCGGACTAGTGCAACCTGTTGTTGAAGAACCACCTGGTGCTACTATTGAATAGCCACCTGTTGTAAGAGCTCCACCTATTGCTGTAGCTACTCCGCCTGCTGCTAACAATGCTAGGGGCAACCTACTGCTAGAAATGTGCATATTACTAATGTGAGATTGGAAGACATTGAAAACTACATGGTAGAAAAGGCAAAGAGAGAGTCACTTGAATTGGTCCATGATCATGAGTCCAAGTATATGCAAGCACTGACTCAGAAAATGTCCAAGATGGAAGAGCTTATTAGAGGACAAGGAATGGGATAATCTTTTGACTTTGATGACATACTGTAAATGGAGGGAGATAAACTGCCTGAAAAATTCAAAATGCCTCAACTGCAGAAATTTGATGTGAGAGGAGACCCTAGAATTCATTTGAGCCAATACATAACAACCATGAGCACTACTAAAGCACCATTAGAAATAGTTGCCAGGCTGTTTATACTATCATTAGAAGGAATCGCTATAAAATGGTACCATGGGTTAGAAAAATCTATTAGGACTAACTGGAAAGAAATATGTACTACATTCTTGAAACAATATGATTATAACACTCGATTGGAAGTGTTAATTAGGGATTTGGAGTTGACTAAGCAAAAACCCAATGAATCCTTTTTTTTATTTCCTCACCAGATTCATGAATAAAGCTGGACTGATGAAAAATAAACTTGTTGGAAAGGATTAAGTTAGGATGATTGTTCACAATGTATCACCTAATTTGGTCGATAGACTGCAAATGATGAACCCAAAGACCTTCATAGACTTGTATGATGACGGTCTATAAGCTAAAGAGATAAAGAATGAGAAAAAAGAGTTCTAGAGGAACAGTAACCCAAAATTACTCAACAGGGGAGCACTAGCCAGATTATAGAGGTGCACACAGTTCAGCAACCTAGGAGATTCTCCAATTTTAATCAACCACTCTCCAAAGTCCTAAAGAGACTAATCCAAAAAGGCCTACTCTGACCCTTAACCTTTTCCAAGCCACCAAACCTAAATGTCCCTAGTTTTGACCCTAACAGTTATTGTAAATTCCACCAAGTTGATGACCATCCCATAGACAATTGTATTCACCTAAAACATGAGATCCAAAACCTGATAGACTCTGAAAAAATCACCGACCCTAAAAAATCCAACTCTAACCCAAACACTAGAAACAACCCTTTCCCAAACTATCGAAATGTTCCACCACCAGCCACCATGATGATCAACTCAGGGGTTAGCAAAGAAGAAGTGCTAAGCTCCTTCGAGGACCTTAACCCTATACCCAATGGAGAACCATTCAAGCAGCCACCAAAAAGAGCAGAAGACTTATTGGGTCAGCCTTCAGGAAAGTTTCACTATAAGGTGTTTTATACTAAACCACCTTCTTCAAGAAAGTTTGATGATAAGTAAATTGTGCCTACAGGATGGGAGGATGAGTTTGATGATGAGAAGCTACTAAACATAAAATAAAAATGGACATTTGAGGTACAAGAAGATGAAGTCATAGAGACAATTGGCAAACAGATGCAAGAATAATTGTTATGTCAACCACCTCAAGGACAACCACTATGAGACTCAACATTCCTAGCATCTAGAATAGGAAATAAAATTTCTCATTGTCTTCTTTGAATAAAATTTTAGTTTCTGTTTTGTTTTAGTGATCGATGATATAAATTCTGATCATGCTTACTTATGTAATCCTAATAGTTCTATGCATTATAATTTAGATCAATATGTTTGACATAAATTCAATTCAATTAGATTCATTCAGCATGGGCACAAATGAAAATTCAAAGAACATACATATATCACATGATGTAACTTCTAAAGATAGGAAATGTGAGAAAAAAATAAAAAAATAAAAAAAGAGAAAAAAGAACAGTAAGGTAAAAATTAGAGAGGAAAATTCATGACTGACTGATAACAGCAGTTATATCATGTGATGTAATGAATGTTCTTATTTTTTCCCTAATGAATGATTAAAATTGAATTTTAAATTTTTATTCAAACATCGCATATTGGTCTTTATCATACCGTATAAGTATCTGAATGGAAAAATAATACATGATGAAAGCTAAATCAGAGCTATGAGATCACTATTTTAGTTACATTTTCTTTTTGCCACCTCTTTTGTAATTTTCCTTGTAAGCCTAGCGTCCCCTTATACCTTGAGAATTCAGGTGGCTTAGTAACTTACTTTTCAACCCATACATTGTAACTATCATCAATTATTATTAGCATCAAGCCTCATATTCTGCTCAAGAATTCTTTGAAGTGCAAGTCCAGTTGATTTCATCATCCAGAATTCGCTTCAATCAGTTTCCCACTCCTATACATCTTTAATACATGAGATTACAGCTAATAGGGTTAGTAAGACAAAGGGCCAACAACAATTATGACCAAACTGAGTCTCTTATGCACATGAAGAAAGTGATTGCTAGGATGAACTCAAAATGAAGCTAAGGGAAAAATGTAACTCCAGGACAAGATAAGGGCAAAATGGTAAATAGAATAGTAGAACTTCAAAGTTAGTGAAAACGATCTCAAGGCAGAAAGGAGTATACTACAAGCATACATATATAATAGTTATCATATAGTAGAAGCAGTAACAAAAAGAAAAGTTCAATAGTGCATCGGTCAATCATGAGCTCCAGTGTAAAGCCATCCACCCCACTCACTGGCCTGGTTATTTGTCCGATAGACTATATCAGAAGCTCAAACATCAGAAGTACCAATAATGAAGCATCAAGTGCTTGAACCTACAAACTGTTGATGAGGCACCTTGTTCTCACACTCCAAGCTTACTCTAAATAGAAGACCTATTAGGATCATGCATGTTATGCATAACATGCATACACATGTATACATTTTTTGTGAAATACTTTCTTTGCATAATAAAGTATTTGAGTCTAGTCAAGATTGTCCAAACACGTTGCTACTAACATTCAAGATTAGTGTTATAAAAGTGTAAGAAAGTAGTCAGAGTATTCACAATTAAAGCATCTGAAGGAATGAAAATAAAAGGAGTGACATTACGAAGAAGCATCTCCTGGTGACCTCAAGAGGCTGGATAAGACTTTCAAGCTCCTCAAACTCATTATCCATCTCCATAGTCTCATCAAGAGCATTAATTAGAATATCTCTCCATAACAGTTAGACCATTGTAGTGTGTGGAATATGGTAACGAGAAGGTCCAACATGTCAATGATACATGCGCTCGGCCCTAAAAAGGGAAGAATGCACTCAAAACTTGAGATGAATGCACTCTGAAGACTTATTTGATGGTGAAATAAAAAAATCTCTAACTCCCAAATCTTTTCTTTTGTAGGAAACATTGGGAAGAGGAATGAGGCCCTTTACCAAAGCATCAATAGAATAGAAGAAAGACAAATTCAGCCTAAAGCCACAACCTCAATGGTATAATATCATGACCCTGTGATTCGAGACATCATCACCACAATCAAAAAGGGAAGAATGCAAAAGAATAACATTGCATTTTGACAAACTTTCTTTACTCATAAATAAACCATACTAACTTATGGTATTTTGTGTAGGGAAAATAAAAGAGAACGAAGAAGAGGAAAGGAATCGATATATCAATAAGAATGACTAGGATAGCAAATGCCAATCACTCGTCAAAATCTCACTTTAAGTGACAAACAGCCTGACAAATGGCAAAGGGAAGTAATATAACTCTATCTATTTTGATTATGTAGTAAAGTACAAAGAAAATTTATAAAATTGAGAGTAAATTCATCCCAAAAACTTATCTCATGACCTTTGATTTTAGTGGCTTTCTTTTATTAGCCTCGCAGAATTCAAATGTCTTATTGATAGCTCTATGCTAAGATTTTCTAAAACTCTAATCAATCTAATGCTTACTTTAGACCTAAACGAGGGGAATAATATGCAAAGAAAAAATCTATGGACTTGCAGTATAAATTGGTTGAATTTCAAAGTGTCATTTTAGTCTTTTGAATAATAAATGTGCATATAATCTACTCCAATGCTCATAAATGAGTACGAGTACAAATCCCTCAATGGTATCCACACTAGGTAATACGAGAAAGGCAGGGGAACACTATGAGGAGAATCAGAATAAGAGCAAGCATAATGTACTCCAATGCCCAAAAATGAGCAAAAGTATCAATGTGAACCTTTGGCTGTATCCATGCTGAGTAATACAAGAAAGGTGGGGGAATACTAAAAGAGGACCCATGTTAAAAAAAATTGCTCTAATTACTCCAATGCTCTGTAAGAGTATGAGTATCTAAAGGACCTTTCCAACGGTATCCACATTGAGTAATATGAGAAAGGCGAGGGAATACTTGGATAAGGAAGAAAAGTACAAAAATAATTTAAAAACTATTTTGATACTCCGAATTCAATATTTTTATGCTTAATTTCCACAAGTTTTGTTAGCAAATTCTCCCTAAAATTAGGTGTGGAAGTAAGCTCTTCACTTGGTAAAAGATACACTCTCAGCATAAGATGATTAACGATGCCTTTGACCTTTGCAAATGGAAAATAAGTGACAGTCATGAAAATCAAAAATAGTGAGATTCATTAAGTACATGCTATCTCATGATAAAAGGATGAATTTTCGTATAAATTTTCAACATTATAATGTACTTTTATACATTCATCATGGTTGAAACTAACTTCAACAAGTCTGCAGGAATTGTAAATCCAGAAGGAAGTGCATCCAACTTGTAGAGTTGGTTAACACAGCAGTATGATAGAAAAATTTGATAGCCTAAATCAGTCATCCTGAGCTCTAGAATCTAGCCATGGGCTCCATCCTCTGGTAGAGTCATCATGGTGAAAGATGTTCAGAGGTCTGACAGAGGAAGTCCCAGCACTATAAGGATTAATGCCCAAACCTACAAGCTGTCGATGAAGCATCTCAATCTCGTGCTCCATACTGCTCGAGTAGCTCTATACACATAGAAAACACATCATGTGCATTTCATGCATGGCGTGCATACATTTGCATCTTTATTATACGTATACTTACCCTTCAACTATCTGTAACCTGCATAGTGATTAACCTCTAAGATGAGGCGAGTCCATGTAAATACTCCGCCTGTGTCCCAGGGACCTGTTTTGTAAATTTATTAACACTAGTGTCGAGTGTATAGATTACGCAAGAAACAAGTCATAAAAACTCAAATGAGAGGCATCTATGGGAGAAAAGATAGAAAGCTGAGCATCACTAAAATCCATTTGTTGCTCGACTAGAGTTTGAACAGTAGGAGCCCAGTAGAACATGGACCTATCTGGAAGCGAGATATCACCAACGGTAATGCTCATAAAAGCACCATCACAACTAGTCCCCACATGCTAAGTATGATGAACAGGACTAGGTCTGGGCTTAGAACTCTCAATATCAAGAACAACCTCAATCTCTGGAGCAATCTTAGTCTCCTTATCCACATCAACAGAAGAATGAACCTCTTCAAACTATAAAGAGAAGGAGTGCTTCATAGGTTCTAAAAGTAGAAGCTAAAATAATGAGAAATTACCTCATCATCTTCAATGGGAACATGCTCCAAAAGGCTCTCACGGATAAACAACTGATAACGTCAAGAATGCTCAAGAAAATCTGAGGCAGCATATCCCTATAGTGCATCCCTCAGCTCTGAACCTGTAAGATGCTAGCTGCGAAGCATAGAGGAAGGGACATCATATGGAATGCGATGTTGACAAGGGCCGGAAGACCAGCGATACACTCACTCCCCTAAATACCACATCAAACAGCTATAACCAGAGAGCAGGATCCTCATAGGCTCAAGGTGAACTGCAACTGCCATGAAATCATATCACTAGATGTCCTCAGCACCCTCCAACCAATCAGAGTTTACCTACAATTTATGTAAATTAAGTCTAATCTCTATTAAACTGTAACATACTAATGATTTTATTTTTTCTTACCAGGTGCCACTCGACAATGTTCAGTTGATCATGATACATCTATAAAGTATTTTTGTTGCTAGCAAGGTGGGAAGAACCCCATCTCATCATCAGAGGAAAGGTCGTATCAGAACTAATAGCGTTAAAGCCTCAAATCAGCCCGATCTCTATGCTCCAGATCTAGAAGAAATAGAACATGTTAGAAAAAGAAAAAGAAAAGCAAGGCTATAAAGATTAAAGGAAGGAGAACATACATGCAAGATGTGCCAAAAGCCACACATCGTGACAACACCTCTACAAACAGTATCCAATCTGTAGTAAATATAAGTGAGTGTAGAAGATCCCCAATCTAGTGTGGCAACTCGATCCAAGTCACGAAGAGGACCCAACAGAGCAATACTGACCTCATGACCAGTCTCACAAAAGAGGGTCATACCTAATAATATCAAAAGGAAACACCTTTCCTTATGGACAATCTGATGAGGAGTAGAAATATAAAGGCATCTGAATCCCTCAACTAAGGATGAAAGAACAACATTCTTTCACGCTAGAGCGAACCCGATCAAATCTTGCACATACTAACTCCGTGCATGATCTGGAAGACTATAATAGCTGACGTCAAATGGAACTAGGGGTCCTTCAAAGGCAATCCCAGTGATAGCAGAGAAACTCATAGGTGAAACGGTCAACTCACCCACACGAGTATGAAAAGTGTGGGTAGTATCCATCCATTGCTTGATTAAAGCGAACAAAGATTAACGGTCAAACCGGCCTCGAATAGTCGGAAGTGCATCAATGAAATGCCTAAATCCGAAGGCCCAAATCAGACGTGTCACCTACTCCGATAATCCATGAAATAATTCTCGAGCTAGATTGAAACAGCCCGTGAACTTCATCGGACGCTAGTTCAATTTCAAAATAATAATTAATTAATTAATTGACCCTAAAAAAAATTTAGAGCTGATCGACAATGTAGTTTGTCGATTAGCATTCTACTATGCCGATCAGCATTCCCTGGCCGATCAAAAATCTGGAATTTCAACTGGAATTCCAGACACCCGATCAGTCATTCGGACAACCCAAAGGCTAAATTTCATATTTTTAGAGTTTAATTTCAATTTTATCATGCATTTTCATATTAATTTCTGACTAATATACATGTCAATCTCTACTCTGAAACTAACTCTGATTACTAATTGTATAGGTGATATTTTTCCAGAAATAAACAGAAGCAAGAAAAGTTACCTCATTACCCACATCTCTGCACCTATGGGTATGTATATGAGTCAAAGGAAAGATAGTTAAGTCTTCTTAAAGTACAAGATCATTTTAAGGAAAACAAGGAGGCAGAATCCTTTGACATTCTGAAGTCTCAACTCTCTCATGTTGTCTGGGTGATGAGAAGGCCATAGGATCATACGGATTGCAAATTAGACGTCAAACGATGAAGAAATCAAGGAAAGAAAATCAATGAAAAGAGAGAAAATGAAAGGAAAATGAAGAAATGAGATAATGGAATGTTACATGCAAAAAGGAAAGTATATATAAAGTGAAAAATATCCACTTTGGTCCTTATACATGGATCCAAATTCTTTCATTGCAATTTGGTCCATAATTGCATTCTGATTAGGAACATGTTCCTAATTAAATCATAACATTCATCAAATTAATAATTCATTGAATTATTAAAACTGCATAATCAATCTATGATTCTAAATTTTCTGTCAAGTACAGAATACAAAACAAGATTACAGAATTCATTTTTTTTGCATTTTACATGCATCATTTCAATCAAAGGATTCATATGATGCACAGTAACTATGATATGAATTTCAAATTATTATGTTATATGTTGCACAGTAGTCATAACCTTCATTATGTTATGTACTGCATAACAGTTATGACATAAACTTTCAAATTCATCAGTGCTAGACATTCCACAAGAACTATAGCAAATTTTCAATTCAACTTCACTAAACATCCCACAGGAAATATAGTGTACATCACTAGACGTCCCGCAGGGAATATAACAAAATTCATCAATGCTAGACGTTCCATAGGAACTATAACAGATTTTCAATTCAACTTCACTAGACGTCCCACAGGGAATATAGTGTACATCATTAGACATCCCATAGGGAATATAACGACATTCATCAGTGCCAGATGTTCCATAGGAACTATAGTAGATTTTCAATTCAACTTCACTAGACATCCCACAGGGAATATAGTGTACATCGTTAGACGTCCCATAGGGAATATAACGAAATTCATCAGTGCTAAACATTCCATAGGAACTATAGCAGATTTTTAATTCAACTTCACTAGACATCCCACACGGAATATAGTGTATATCACTAGACGTCCCACAGGGAATATAGTCTACATCATTAGACGTCCCACAGGGAATATAACAAAATTCATCATTGCTAGACGTTCCACAGGAACTATAGCAAGTTTTCAATTTATCATTGCTAAACGTCCCATAGGGAATATAGTGAAACTCATTTGCACAAAGTCCACTAGACGTTCAGCAAGAAATATAGTGAGACTTTTCAAATATTACACCTTGCTCAACAATTTAGGCATCAATCTATCATTTAAGATACAATCAAATGCCCTAATTCCTTTCTTTCAAAATTATGTGCTTCTATTGTTTTACCGTAATTTGTCAAGTAAACAGCAACAAAAGGGGGCAACTATAAGCACCCAATTTCAGGATGTAATTGTGCACAATTGTGACGTAAGCCCCTATAATGAAATTTATTCAAAAATTGAACTTGGTTGTCGATTTTCTGGACTCTAGGGACTAAATTGTAATATTTTTTAGGATTTGATTATAAGGAAGTCAATTTTTCAGGGGTCTTTTGGTAATTAAGAGTTTAAAAAAAGTTTTAAAAAATTAGGATCAATATTTAATACTGATTGGCATTACACAATGTCGATGCGTTAAAAGTCCTTTTTTTATTTTTTGCCTATTTTCTTAATTTTTTCGTCTATTTTTCAGTGTTTTGATTGGTTAAAAAGTTAATATTATTATTATTATTAGTAACAATTTTTTTTGATGTGTTCAAACCCGTAAGGAGCTTTCAAAATCAAATTTTCTTATCGGTCTATTTTGAAGAGATAGTCTGTTCCTACAATTAAGGAAGTCAGTACGCAGGCTGACTCTGCTTTAAAAAGCAAAAAGTCTGCATGCGTGCAAGGAGAAAGAAAAAAGGGAAAAAATAGAGAGAAAAAACCCTAAGTAGTAAGAGAAGACCAAAGAGAATAGCGTAAAAAAACCTAACTGCGTAAAAAACCCTAAAATCCAAACGCTACTGAGAATGCCCTGTACACCATAAACTTTGATTTCTTTTGTTCTTTCAAAGCCTTAGTTTTCTTGATACGGTTCATTTTAATGAGGGTGATTCATTATTCTTTTAGTTCCAATTCAGAATCAACAACAATTCAATTTCAATAGTGAAAATCCTAGTCTGAGGGGCTAAAACAAGCATTTGCACAGCACTCCATTTTCTCTTTCCCTTCTCTCCTTTATTTCACAATCATTTTTATTGATATTTTGTTATTTGATTCAGTTTTACTAATCTTTTTATTTCTGTGTTTTTTTATTTTAATGTCCGATAGTGGATTGAGGAGGATACTACTTGTGTTCAAATGAACAGAAGATCCATGGAATGCCATGGAATAATCTGTACTGTTTTCCAGTAGATATTAGGGTTTTAATTTTCATTTTGCAATTATGTATTCTGTGTAGTTATTTTAATTCATAGCTGTGTAATTTATTGATATTAATTTCTGTATGTAGTATGTAATAGCCCCAACAGTGGGAATAGTGAAAAGATTTAATTTTCTGCATTTAAAATCAATTAGTAATTAGGTTCAATTTGATCAAAATTAATTAAAATCAATGGTGGTAGTAACTTGATTTAGTGTTTGCATGTAATTGATTTAGGTTTTTTTAGAAAATCACTATAATGTATGTTTGATCTTTTTTATATTTTATTTGTTTTTGGATTGTGTTTTTTTTATTCTTTATTTTTATTTTAGGCTCCAAGCCGACACTTAGGTCTAACTCACTTTAAATAGACTTAAAAATGGTTTAGGGCTTTAAATAATTAAAATCAATTTAGGCCCATTAGGTTAATTAGATTTTAGGCCCATTAGGTTAATTAGATTTTAGGCCCATTAATTTAACTTTCCTTTAAAATTGAATAGACTTTAGCCCATTCCTTAAACAAACTAAAATAAATAGATTTAGGCTCACTAATTAATAAAAAATGTAGGCGCACTTTTAGTCCCTTTCTCACTTGTAAATAAAATGTAAATCTAGCTAAATTTTGAATAAAATTAACATAGTTTAGACTTAGCAACAACGTGATCTTGAGTGCATTTTTTGTGTGTAATTTTATTGACTAGATGCCTAGGGTTAGATGGATGTCAAATAGGGTTTAAATAAAATTTCATGTAATTAGAGGATGAAATAATTATTTATAAAATTATTCTAAATGAACACGAGACTAAGAGAAGTTAGTATTCCATTCCCTGAATCTCTTGGTTGTGGTGCTAACTTTCTTTTAGAGAATCGAGTACCACCGATCAAATTGTCCTAGTTATTACCCTGGGTGGCGACTCCTCTTCTCCACGCTATGACTTTGTGACATAGTAGTGTGTTCCCTAAGGCCTTGAGCCTAAATAGTGTCACGGTTGCTAAAATCTTGATCGTGCGCTAAACCCCGCCGTCTACACCCATGCTTGGTCAAACATGTCTTATCGAAAGGAGTAGTTAAGTTGATGGATTATGAAGGCAATGAATTCCTTGAACCTGTCAATACAGACCGTTTGAAGAAGTTCTACGTCTAAAACAATAAAAAAAATCCCACTAAGTTAAAAACCTAAAAATGGCAATTTAGGAAAAAGTTAAGGACTTCCCACTAAGTTGAAAACCCTTCATGGGCAACCTAGGTAAAAATTAGGGAAAGAGAGAAAATACTTAACTATAAAACATGAGAAGGCTAGTTAAGGATAGGGATAACCTCAAATTTGAAATTTATATGAATGCACCTCTACTTTTCTTAAATGATTTCAGTGAAATAAGAATGATTGCCAATTTATGCAAAATTTCTTTGAAAGAGTGCAACACATTTTATCATAATGAATTACATCAAACATGCCTTGCATTTTCTTTCATTACTTTACTACATTTCTTACCATCTGCTCTGAACTCTGTCCTCAAGATCAGCCACTATTTTCAAAGCCTAAAAAAAAGCCCAACTAGGTACAAGAGCTCCAAAAGGAGACACCCTAGGCAAAAGAGGGAAAAAAAAAAAGAAAACCCAACTAAGTGCGAAAAGCTCCAAAAGGAGACACCATAGGCAAAAGAGAGGAAAATAAAAGAGGTAGACAATAGCAATGGAAAACATCACCAGGCATAGCAATGGCATATAGCAAGAAGCATATACACTATAGTCAGCATCATACATGTATCAAACAACACATACAGGACAAATGCCCAAATACAATGCCCAGAGTACATGACCTTAGGAGAATAATACAACAAAGCAACTATAAGCCAAAAAGTCCTACACCTAGCTCCTAAAAAAACTACATCAATTGTGGCTGCCATTAGAAGTAAGCATTAATCCTACTCAAGCATCCCCATCATCTGATCCAGGCTCCTCATCATTCATCGCAAAGGATGCTAGCTGTGACTCCAGCTCACCGATACAATCATGATAAGTTGTGCTCCCCTGCTCCCACTCACAACTAGCATAGAGGTATTCAGCCTGCATTACATGAAAATTACATATTATACATGCATACATAAAACATGTGCATAAATAAACAAGTACAATAAACAAGTACAAGTACAATCAAGTACAAGTACATTATTGCTTGTAAACTCCATAAAGTGATATTGTGCACTCCCTGCAACAGTATACCACTATTGGCCATAAGAAATAAGGATCTACAAAAAAACAATAAGAAGAAAATAAGTCAAGCACCAGTCATCAAATGGATGAAATAAAGGCAAAATAAGTTAAATAACACACGAACATGGGAAGCATCAAAAGGGATAGCATCTGACTAAGGAAAGCCAAGATGAGGCAAATAAAGATACAATCCTCCACCAAAGATGTCCATCCTAGATAAAACCAAGGATGACATAACCACCAAGTCCCCCAAGAATGGCACTACCAAAATCCATACCACTAACATGGGCAATCACCTCAGTACGGAACATGCCCTCATTCTCCTCAAAGCGGGATCCTGATCTCTTCTAGTGAGATCCCTGTCACTACAGGTAAGTCCCCATAATCATATCAATTACAGCTTATTACTAACAAGGTTTGTTACATACTTGTATAAAATAGGAATAAAAGCTTACCGGATTAGAAGAAGCAACTCTCGATGATCCATAAGATAGCCCAATCCTCGAATCCAAAGGATGAGCGCCATCTGCCTAAGGAGGTGGAGGAAAAGGAAAGACACCACTAGCCATAGCATCAATCAACTATAGGATCAACACATTAGCATAAAAAGAGCCTGCACCCTCTAGAAGAATCTTAGAAGAATATCCTATCATAGCAGTAGAAGCTCATCCCCACTAAGCTCATGACTCCAAAACATGTCATTAGGAGGAGAAACAGGGACTCTCCTCACAAACAAACCATCCCACCAAGGATGGACTCACTCACCTAAATACCATACCTTGCCAATCAGGCCAAGGAGCAGCACTCACCTCTCTGTCAACTGGCATACTGCCACCATCTCTGTTGACCAATTTGGCCTCGCTGCCCACCGGCCAAGGAGGACTTACTTAAAAATAAAAAAAATAAAGAATCTCTAAAAAATGAAACAACCAACACAGCTAGAATCAAACATACCTATCCAGGGGATAGCTTACCCATGTATTCTCAGGCCTCTACACAATGCTCAATTAAGTAAATGGTCTTCCTAAGCCAGTAGGAATAATGAGGAAAACCATCCTCCAAAAGATGCTCGACAGTCAGACAAGGAAGAACCCTAAACTCATAAGCCCATATCTATCAGAATCATAACCTAAAAAGTCAGAAAAATAAGTAAAAGTTAAAAAATAAAAGGACATAAATAATAAATCTTTCTCACATCCAGCACAAATAAGCATCTGCAAATCCTCAAGCCACCTCTGCATACTACGTCTAGACCCGAGTACATATAGGCAAAAGTGGCAATACCCCAACTATATCTCAATAAGCTGTCTAAGTCCCTCAGAATAGGCAACAACCGCAGACTACCCATACTTAAAGAATTCAAGAAGATGACAGCACTAGACAAGTAGAATAAGAAGCAACGAGCCAACTACTCCTCCAAAACAATATTAGCATCATAGATCATATGCATAGTAGAGACAAACTTGGTATAACAAGTAAAGTATGGACAACCAAAATTCATAGGGGCAATCACCCCAAGCAACTCCATAGTAAGGCACCTCCTCGCCACCGTGGAAGAACACTTCTCCTCACTAAAGGGAACAAGCTCCCTAGAAAAGCTCAAGCCTGTGATAGTGGCAAAGTCTAGAAGAGTGATGGTCATTTCTCCAACGGGCAAATGAAAAGTATGTGTCATATCCATCCACTACTTAATCAACGCATACATAGCAATATGACTTATTGCATACAAGTCATAAGAAAGTGCAGTAATAATCCTATGAAAACCCTTTCCTGTAACCATCTGCTTCACACATAATGGGAGACCTTGATAGTACAGACTAACTATATTAAAACTACCAGGCAATGCAGTGACGAACCTACGAGGCTGTAAATAATAGGTACAGTATTAAACACTTGCACGATTAATAAATATTGAAGCATCTTTCTTTTTGTTATTCAATAAGAATGAAAAATGAACATCAAAGTAAGGAATATAGAAACTAAGAAAAAAATCATAGCAAGAGCTATAGTCAAACCCATAAAGCAAGAGCTACAGACGACTACAACAAGTACTAATAGCGAGAGCTATAACTACTTCAGTCAGAATAACAGAGCAAAGGCTGCTGACAACTGATATTTATAATAAAAGCTACAATCAAAATTACAAGCTAATAAACACACACAGTAAGAGCTACAATGACCTCAGTCAAAGTTACATGCAATACAACAAGAGCCAGTAAATGACATAATAAAAGTTAACAGACAATATGATAATTGCCACAGTCAAGACAATCAGAGATGCAAATATCACAGTAAGAGCTAAAGAATCCTAAGCAGGAGCAAAATAAGGGTCACATCAAAATAGACAATGAACAAGAGCAATCAAGATAGCAAAGCAATATAGATAGTAAAGGTCGCTTTGAAAAGAAAATGGAAAATGAAAGCAAGGGATAACCTACCTAGCGACAGTAACAAATACAAGCATGAGTATCTAGACTATGAACTAAGGGAATTGGACCTACTCAAAGTCTGGATAACTGAGGACCCTAAGCACCGAATAAACCATTAGAACTAGTCCCAGCAATAAAAGTCTCTGCTTTAGCTCCGGTAACCTTCATGAAGTCATCCTTAACATCCAAATCATCAAGGAAATCCTCAAGATTCCTAGGAATGTCAAGGAACTCCATTTTATTCAAAGAAAAGAAAACTACAGAAGAAAAAATAGAGCAAAAAAATGTCCAAAACATAAAGAAAATTGAGAAAAGGTAAAAAATAGTCAAAAGAAGCCGAAAGGAGCCTCCTTAGACCTCAAGAGCTCGGGTCTATATAAACTAGAGAGAGGGAAGGCATGTGACCATACATTACATCATGCACACCCATAGAAGATAGACCTAAGACTACATGACAGCATGCAAGGTGCTACACATATAGCTAGACCTATAGTCACCATAATTAAAACTATATACACTACAATGGGAAATACAGATGTCGCAGCCAGAGCTACAGACATCACAACAAAAACAACCAAAATCTTAAGTTTTTTAAAAAATGTAAGACTATTAAAAGGGAAGTCAAAATAAACCCTGATTGAGAATCATGTTTTAAATAGACAAACACTAACTAAAGTTATTTTTACTATACAGGGAAGTGCAACTGTACCAAAGCAAAAGAAGTAACACAATAAAAAGAGAAATGCAACTACACTAATAAGCAAGAGCAGTGAGCATCAATTTAGTAAAAATAACATAATAAAAGGGAAGTCAGAATGTGCCCTAGCTTAGAATCATTAACTGAAGACATAACCAATACTAATTGCAATTCTTTTATTTTATTTTTTATAGGTTAATGCAACTGTGCAAGTCAAAGCAAATCCAAGCATGTAAAGGTGAAAGTCGCTCATAAAGTAATATAACAAGAGTTATACAACACATCAAGTACTATACCCACAGTAAAAGCTATAATTACAACTACAGTCATAACCATAACTGCAAAGATATGGCAAGGGCTATAGTTTTAAAGCATGAAACATGCAGTAATAATGATGTCAGCACTAACAATTAGTAGAGACACCAGTAGCAAGAAGAATGAAAAACATCAAACGCCACCTCTATCACTGCCTCTATACAAGGAGTGCCCTCTTCCTTCTCTCTTTAATACATGCATTTGCATTTGCACTCATACACTAAAAATAAAAATAATAATAAAAACTATTTTCTTGCACTCGTGCAAACTTCATCTATGCCACGAATCGCATATATCAGAGTTGAGTGAGCTGATTTTAATTATTATAGTCTTCCTTTAATGCCTACTTCATAATTTTTTAAAGCATAATCTATAACTCTAGGTCAAGACCTTCTGAAGTTTAATCAACTTAATACTTACATACCACCTGGATGGACGAAGAACTCATAAGAAAAAATTTATAAAGGATATCGATGGACAAGACAAATTACAATTATCAAGACATCTTTCAAATGGGCATGTGATCTCGAGACTAGACTTATCTACTCCAATGCTCGAAAATGAGTAAGAGTATCCAAAGAGACCCTCTTACGATATTCACGCTAAGTAATGCAATAAAGGTGGGGAATACTAAAAGGGGAAAACACAAAAAGAAAATAAATGTAGGAAAATTAAAGCAATCAAAATCTTTGCGCACTTTAATGCTCTAAAAAGTGGAGTATGAGTATCCTAAAGGACTTTTGGTGGTATCCATGCTGAGTAATATGGGAAAGGCAAGGGATATTAACGAAAGGAAATCCTTGCAGAAAAAAAATAAGTAATGTATGGTCAGCTATCACTTTCCTGCTCAAAAAGCCTCTTGATAATTGAAATTTATTCTAGTCATCTGCATTGTTTATAAATTTTCATCTTACTACACTCTTCAGAAGTTCACTTAGGAAGCTCGCTCTTCACTTGGTAATACAATTAGTCTTGGCCATAAGTTATAGATCATGTTTTTGAAGTAATGAGATCAGCATTAACTCGAGACCATTATAATTAAAATAGTTCAAACGCTCTAATACATATGACTCTTAGCATTGAAGAATCAATTACAAGAATGCAAGAATAGAAGCACTCAGCTAACTATGACTAATGCATAAAATCCTTTAAACATACTTCATAAAATAAAGTTGAAATGCATGCTCTTTATATGTTCATATATGCCTTCTCAAGACTTTGAGTTGCAAAACTCTAAGAGTCATCATCACCAAACATGATCAAGAAAGCATCTACAAGAACTCCAGTCACAACAAAGGACTAAATCCAACTAAAAGGAAAAAAGAGAAAGACACATTGCATTGATCATACTAATCACAATCACAACCAATCTATTTTCCTGACTCCTAAAGGGGTTATAGTGGCAATATCTACTTTCCTGACACTGAAAGAGATTATAGTAGCATTATCCGCTTGCTTGATACCAAAAGAGGTTATAGTGGCATTATCTGCTTGCTTGACACCAGAAGAGCTTATAGTGGTATTATCTGTTTGCATGACACCGAAAGAGGTTATAGTGGCATTATCTGCTTGCCTGACATCAGAAGAGGTTATAGTGGCATTATCTATTCGCCTAACACCAAAAGTAGTTATAATGGCATTATCTATTTGTCTAACACTGAAAGAGGTTATAATGGCATTATCTGTTCACCTGACACCAAAAAAGGCTATAATGGCATTATCTGTTCACCTGACACCAAAAGAGGTTATATTGGCAATACTACCTAATATTGAAAAGAAGGTTAGAACCCTTAACATGACTAGAGTGTTAAGTATGATGCCTGAAAGGGGTAGTCGTTGCATTTTATACGCATGCTTGCATATCATATGCCTAATTGCATATCACTATCATGCACTTATCTCACCTGCTTGAATCATTCGTATGGAAATTGTATCATTGCATGAACCCTAAATTTCATAATTCTATATGTATCCCAAAATGCATAATTTTGTGTGAATAAAAAAATGTATCACTACCACATCCGTATGAAAGTTGCATTCATTATTGTCTAAATCTCAAAATTGCAACATACATTTTTCATTTTGCATATATTTAAAACTACACGTCACATTTTACATCTCGCATTTATCATTATCATTTTGCATGAATCCTGAAATTTCACTTTGTGTGAATCCCGAAATTGCATCTTTGCATGAATCTTGAAATTGCATCCTTGCATGAATCCCAAAACTGCATATTGCAAGAATCCTAAAATTGCATCCTTGTGTGAATCCTAAAACTGCATATTATATAAATCCCAAAATTACATCTTGCGTGGATCCCAAAATTGCATATTGCGTGAATCCTGAAATTGCATCCTTATGTGAATAACAAAATTGCATATTGCATGGATCCTAAAATTGCATAAGTCTCAAATAGTATCTTATGTGAAGGCCAAATCACAAAATAATAACAATAATCAAATCACAACAACACAGCACTCAAGTAAGTGCCTCTCTCCTCAGAAAATGATTTTTGCATCCTTACATTTGCTTCGCGTATATTAACACTAGCGCTAGGCAGCTATACAACACACACGAAGCAGGGGGTAACTATCATACCTTAAATTTGACTATCCCCAAAAAGATCCAATAATGAAATGAATCTTTAAACATGACTAAAGTCTACTCATTCATAATACATCTAAAGTGTGTAACCCCAAAAACCCTAACCGATTCCACCAATGTGCAAAATCGATCACCAAGCCATTAAGTTATGCTCCAATCTTATGAAATATGAATTATTAAAATAATAAGACACTTATTTCGAGCAATCTTATCTTGGAACACAACTTGTTGAGCCAGTGTTCATTTTATCAGATCGAGACCCAACTTTGTGAAAAAATAGAAATTGATTTTGATAAAATAAACTTTGAAAACACATCCAAAAGGCTTTAAAACCTTTGGAAGTGGTCCCAGAATAGTCCAAAATAACCTAAGGAATAGTACGCATTGCTTAGAAGTGTATGTGTAACCACAAATAACTTTAGGTGTCACGTGTTAAAATCGAGGCTGAATTAGAAAAAATAGACTTTTGAAACATGTCTGAAAGGCCCAAAAACCCCTATAAATAGCCTCGAGATAGTGCGCATAATCCTTAATAACAGCACATAAGAAAATTTATAATGCATATAACCACACATTCGTCTCGTAATATCTCGACTCAAATTCATAAAAATAGGAGTTGATGTTGACAAAAATAATATCACAAATCATTTAAAAGGTTAAAAAACATTGAAAAGGACTTTTAAAACACCAAAAATGGCCTCCAGAATGCCCCAAAACTCCCATAAAGGCTATACGCGCATGTAAGCACATGCCGGACCGTATGACCATGCGGTTATATGCATTTTGATCCACCCAAGCGCATGGTTGCATGCCCAAACACATGCCTATGCATTCTGGGATGCGTGGGCGTGCACCTAACATGTGACCACGTATTCCTAAGCCCTAAAATACATAAAATATGCATTGACATGTGCAAAATGCATGCCCACGCGCAAAAACTCATTTTTTCTATAAATAAGGGTCTCCACACCTCATTTTAACAATAATAACCCACACACTCAAAAATTTATCCAAAGATGCTGGAAACCCATTTCCACACACTTTTAGCTCTCCCACTATATTTTTCTTAGGTTATTAAATCTCCTTTCCACTAAACCTAGCCTCATCTTTATCAAAGTACGGTTCAAGGGTATACGAATTTAGATTATTCTACACATCATTTTGAACCTCTCGATAAGGAAAGCTTAATAATCCTTTAAAGCTAAAGCTTCAAAACTCACACAAGCTCAGTCGAATCCGAGGACCACACAATCATTTTAGCATGCTTATTTTATCGCACTACATTTTACTTTATTGTCGCCAACATTTATGAAATTTACTATGCTTGCATGTTGAGACTAGCAATTTGTATGCTTAATGAATAACTTATGCTTTATGTTGCTCATCTCATATCATTATTTTGCATCCTCTATTTTTTAAACATGATATCACACCATAAATATCAATAATGTGAAAAGTTCATATTTCAAACTAGAGTCATCATGTTCCCAGTCCAATGATGTCATCATGCATCCCTTATATCATCATCATACAATATCATAGCATAATAATCATTGCAAATATGCATGATTATGTACATTTTTCTTACTCTTTCAAATGGTTGAGTGTCCATTGCTTATCATGTTATTCATGTGATCAAGCAAGCTACATGCATAGTTATGCTAACCTTGCAGGTTTATTATATCTAAGCTAGATTTACTTTTCTACAATCTTTTTCCTTTTATATGTATGTTATTAGGAAAGTGATGTAATAATGATATTTTAGTTTTATTATCTTTCATTATTTAATGTATTGTCTAAATGTTATACAAATTGTCATTATCGAAACTAAGGTGTTGCAGTAACTATACTTTGATTGTCATATAATGCGAAATAGTCAAAAAGTATATACGATCCCTTGAACCCATAAATCTCTGCTAGGGGCAATACTCACTGAGTGACCCGATGCTGGCCCTTTCTTTTCCTGATTTTTTAAAAATCAGGTGGCAACTCCATAACATTAAAAAAAAAAGTGTCTCGTTCCTCCCTAGACCAATCATTTGTCTCTATTCGGTAAAGTTGTCATGTCCCTCAAAAATACAAAATCAAGATCCCTCACTCATTCTGAAGTGATGAAAGTTTAAAGTTCAGTCGCTCATAAAGTGTTTATTGTGTTGTTGTTGATTATGTGAAGTTGGAATTTTAAATTTGTTGTGACTTTGTTGGCTTAGATCTTGAATGTCCTTTGTTGTGTAATGATCAACTATCTTGAACCTTATGCAATGACACTTTAGTCATCATCACCACCATGGTTGCTGCCTATTATCCAGTGCTTGTTATTCAATAAGTATAAGAGTTTTAACTTACTGGATACACATCAACCAAAATCATTTTGGTTAATACTTAGAAAGAAAACCCAAAGAAAGTTTTGGTATGGTATACTCTTCAACACAAATCTGCCATAGCCATTAGTGTGAGCTGCTTCCCGTTCAGTCTCCAAAAAATTAGGACTTACTCTCTTTCAACGGTTGAAAGATTGTTTATTGGGCTGATTTACTTGTGTTTGTTCCTTGAGCTTCAAAATCTGTATTATGGGCTTTTTAGTTGGAATCTCTATTTATATTAATGGATAATTTTTAGTTATTAAAAAAAAAGTTATTAGTGAAGTTGTGGAGAATATAGGAACTGTATTGGGGTGAGCTTTCACAAGCCTATGAGTTACAAATAGTCTTGCCTCTAGAAGATGACTTTTTGAAAGTCCAAAGAATTCTACTAAGATGGAAGTTGACTAGAATGTTAACACTAATCTTAAAGAGAACTAGTTGTGAATTTGCGATTTACACGAACTGTAAATAATATACATAATATTTTTAAAATAATTAATTAAATAATTTTAATAAATTAAAATTACAATTTAATTAAATATAGAATGAGCGCTTAAAATGTTATTACAATAATTTTATTTTATTATTTTTTATTAAGAGTGTGTATATATATTGGTTTTATTTATTGATTTTGTTCATGGATATACATACATATTAGGAATTTAAAAAAAAAAATAACGGAAAAAATTTTAAAAATATAGTTGACTAAACTTTAAAAATACGATTGATCTTTTATGCTTTCAAAAACACATTATTAAACAATAATTATTTAAAAAAATACGGTAGTCTTTTTAAACAACCAAATAAAATAACTACGAAAATAAATAAAAATAATTAAATAAAAATCACCTCTAAAACAACCAAAAACCACTAATAAAATTACAACTCATACTCACCAATGCAACGATAACTCATGAATTGATAAAAATCTATGAATTCCCATTACGTAAAAAGTACAAATCCAAAAATAAAATGAGGAAAAAAATATATTGATACCCTTAGTTGCAAAAACACAAATTTAAAAACAAAATGAGAAAAAATAAGAAGAAACACATATCCAAATTTAAGAATCACTAATCAAATTTAAAAGAACTCATTAATTGATAAAAATTTATCAACATCCATACCACGAGAAATACAAATTCAACAAAAGAAAAGAAACGTAAAATTAAAAATAGTGTTATTGAAATACGAAAAGCACAATTGAAAAAATATATATTATATTGAGAATAATTAGGTTAAAATTGGTGTAGGGTGTAATTTTTCCGATGTATCACATGGATGATAATAGACAGCCCATCTTCAAACTTGGACATGGCACTTCCGCGGCCATCATACTCAATTGTTGGGCTCTATCGATAAAATGTGCGCCTGCTCCACATGTTATTTTGAAATTGGACACGTATCTATTTACACAAAAAAAAAAAATGTTAATTATTTAGATTTTTAAAAGGACTAAACGATTTTTATGGAATTAATTGTTATAATTGTAGAATTTTTTTTAAGTGTTAGTGCTACTTTATCAATTGAAAATGTTTTTTTAGGTTGGTATTTTTGTAAAGAAAAAATTTTAATTAGGAAAAGATGTGAAAAAATTATTATTTTTTATGAAATAACATTATATTTCTCAAGTGTAAAAATTAATATTTTTTCCTATAACTTGATATATATTTTTTCATAAACTATCATTATTTTGTTAATTTACAATAATTTTATGTAAAAATAGTTAAAATAATTTCAATTTACGTAATTATACAAACCATAAGAATTAATTTTATAAAAATGGCTTTTTTTTCTACAGTGCGACAATTTAACATAAAATATATTAAGTTATAATGAAAAATCACTGTAATTTTTATATTTACAAAAAAAGTAAGATATTTTCACATTTTTTTTGTAAATTTAAATAAATTTTCTTAAACAAAATACATTACTTTATTTTGAAACAAAATAAGTTTAAATCTTATAGTATCCTTAACTTGCCCACATAGGACACATGCGATCCCATCCTGATCAATCCCATTTTTACTCTTTACTAATGCCCAAAAAAATTGTCATTGCATAAAAAATACTCACATACTCAAAACTTTTGCATTAACATATATTTTGATGAATTGACATCGTACTACACAAAACCACAAATCCAGCTTCATGTTCAAGTCTTCAAAACATATGTAGCAAGCAGAATGATGTTTAGGTAATAAATAATAATCAATGGGCCAAGTTTAGCTAAGTGGTTAAGGCATTTATTTATCAAAAAAAGTCAACAATTAGTTTCCCTTCCAAAAATTATGGCAATATATGCTATAGTTTAACTCCTGTTCCACAGGCAAGAATCATCCCTTCATTTAGGTTTGAAAAGTCTATGATTCAATTTTGAACATGCTAGAACAGTGGAAATCCAATTCAAACTCAACAATGCAAGTGTGAAATTCAAAGAACCCCATCAATTCAATTCCATAAACATTTTTCACGTTTAAAATAAATATCTAATAATATTCACACTAATTTAAATATATATTAATTAATTTACCACTTGTACCGAATTCATTTTATATGTACATATTTTAAAATTTATCTGTTTTATAATGTTTATCACAAGAAAAATTATTAATTATAAATTTAGTAATAATTTTCAGGTTTATCAATTAGAAGTGGACTAACTGATATTTCACATGTGAAAACTTAGAGAAGTTATTAATTCGAGTCTTGAAACTCACCATCCACCAATATTGGTGGGAGTTTATTGTCTTTACACTGTGTTTGGAAAGGAGAAAAATATGGGAGAAAAGAAAATAAGAGAGGAAAATAGGGGAAGGAATAAAATGGGACAAGAAAATAGGAGAGGGAAAACACTTTTTCTTGTTTGGTTTAAGGAGAGGTTCCTCTCTAGTGTGTGTCTCCAAATTAGAGAGAAATTTGAGGAAAAAAGTGAGGAAAAGACAATTGTACATATCATTTGCAACTGTAAACAGTAGGGTTTAGCACGCACCCAAGTGTTTGGTGACCACAACATTGTGTGAGCCCAACGTCCACTAAGAAGTCTTTGAAGAGGTGTTGCCTGATGATTAGGCACATAAATTATTTGATCAACCTCCTTGACTTCTAAGTTAATCAAATCACGTATATAAACAACTTTACATTTGCATAAATACTTAAGAGCATAAAACATCATGTTTTGGACTTAGTACCTAAAATGAACAATAAAACTAAAGCAAACAAGTAAACAACACATAACTTATGTAAAAACTAGAGCTTAATGAAAAAATATGGAGTTTTTTATTGCTCTATATGCTTGCTTTTCAAAAATAGTTAGCACTCAAAAGTTGCTTTGATCTAAGACTTCACTTGAATGCAAGTTCTCCTCCTTCTTCCTTTAAGAAAATGGATTCTTAAACTAGATTTTCCTTTTTCTTTCCTAGAACTTTTTTTTCTCCTTTTTGCAGAGCTTTTTTTTTTTAGCTTCCTCTAAGTTGCTAATGGTTGCTCCCTTTTTCTCTCTCCACTCTCTCCTTTTCAAGGTCCCCCGTTGCTTAAACAAGACATCTCCATTTTATTATCCATCATCACTTTCCTTTTTTCTTTACTTTTTCTCACTTAAAAGTGTCATTTTCATGCAACTCTTAGGCTTGCATGGGTGTGGGGCCCACCCACCAGGTCACTAATGTCACCTTTACATTTTTAACAAATGCAAGTGGCTGGTAAAGAGGCAGCGCCTCTTCGATAAAGTGTCGCCTCATCCCATAGAGGTGGTGCATCATCATTGAGGTGTCACCTTATTGGCCCTGACCCAGGATTGGGCCTTTAGGCCAGAATAGGATTGAGCTCTATGGGGGTAAACTGGGCTTTTAAGTCTATTTTTAAGGAGTTTTTGGGCTTCTCTTGCATTCAACCTTCGCACATTCTTATCACTAGGCTTCATTATGGGCCGATTAAACTGAGCATCCATAGTTCGCCCCATATTACAAGTCGATCGAAGGGTGTCTACAGTTTGACCCCTTGATTTTTTTAAAAACTGAACTCATGCAATTAAATTTTTTTAAAAAGACATACCTGACCTTTAAGGCTCACTCAAGAGGTGAATTCTCCAACTTGAAATGTGACTGCGATCCTCGAAAGTTCATCCTAACTTCTTAATATTTGAATCGTGGATCCCAACTTCTTTAAATTAAGAAGCCACTCATTAATACATTTGAAATGTGATCCTCAGGAACTCTATCAAGCTTGATTGTTCACTTATCTAAAATGTGATCCTTGGGAGCTCTATCAAGCCTAATTACTCACTCATCTGAAATGTAATCCTTGGGAACTCTATCACACTTAATTGCTCACTCATCTAAAACGTGATCCTTGGGACTCTATTAAGCTTGATTACTCACTCATCTGAAATATGATCCTTGGGAGCTCTATCAAGCTTGATTACTCACTCATTTGAAACATAATCCTTGGGAACTCTATCACACTCGATTGCTCACTCATCTGAAATGTGATCCTTAGGAACTCTATTAAGCTTGATTGCTCATTCATCTAAAATGTGATCCTTTGGAGCTCTATCAAGCTTGATTACTCACTCATCTGAAACTTAATCCTTGGGAACTCTATCATACTCAATTACTCATTCATCTGAAATGTGATCCTCAGGAACTCTATTAAGCTTGATTGCTCACTCATCTGAAATGTGATCCTTAGGAGCTCTATTAAGCTTGATTACTCACTCATCTAAAACGTAATCCTTGGGAACTCTATCACACTCAATTGCTCACTCATTTGAAAATGATCCTTGGGAACTCTGTTAAGCTCGATTGCTCACTCATCTGAAATATGATCCTTAGGAACTCTATTAAGCCTAATTACTCACTCATCTGAAATATGATCCTCAGGAATTCTATCAAGCTCAATTACTCACTCATTTGAAATCCTTGAAAACTCATATCAAGCCCAATTACTCACTCATATGAAATATGATATTCGGGAACTCTATCAAGCCTGATTGCTCACTCATCTGAAATGTGATCCTTATGAACTCTATCAAGCTTGATTGCTTACTCATCCAAAATGGGAAACTCATGTCATCATCCTTTAGTATACAAACCCAAGAGGCAATGCCTCATTTTTAATACTTTAATAAAAAAAATCCACAGCTCTCACCCAGCTACGAGCTAATCAAACTGAGTATTCACAGTTCGTCCCCTACTATAGTTCAATCAAATCAAGTGCCTACGGTTTACCCCCTACTGCAGGTTAATCAAACTAGGAAAGGAATTCTTTAATTTGAAACATAACCATGATCCTTAGGAATTCAACCCTATTGGTCACTTATTAATACTTTAACAAGATAACTTTCAACTTCTACACAATTAACTTTGGGACACACCCGAGAATAAATAACAGTAAAAATTCTCCCAATTTTAAAGATTTTCACTCTCTTCCTTTTTTTTTAATAAAATTCTCAAAGCCAATCTCTTCTAATAAGGACCTTCTCCTTTTTCTATTCCCACTTTCTCTAAGGGCTAGCTTTTCAATAAGCTCATTCTTTTAAAGCTTCATTCTTCTAAGGGCCTATCCTCTTCTTGCATTCTTATATAAAGAAAACTTATTCACTTTCTCAATTCTTTCACCATCCCCTATTCTCTCTTCTCTTTTCTGGTTCTCACACTTTCTTTTCAAACCCTTCTACTATAGATGCTACAAGACCCCAACCCTCCCAGAGTGGGACTCAATACCACCTTTAATACATCCTCTACGATACTTCAGCCTTTTTATAGGAGATGAGATCCCCCCCCTCTAGCAAACATGCGATCTCACATCTACGGGTTGGCTACTTAAAAGGTTAGTGTGCAATTTATTTAATTTTTCTTGCAAATAACATCGACAATATCGGGTTATTATTAGAAAATATGCATTTATCACTAGAAAGAAGAATGTACTTGACTTAAATAAGAAATTTAACAAAAATCAAAAGTGTATATCTGGTCACCAACATGAAGAGGCATCACCTCTTCGATAGGGCGATCGCCTCTTCATTAGGGCGATCGCCTCTTCATTAGGGTGAGTACCCTTTTAAAGAGGTAGTCTCCACATTGTGTTAAAGCGATCTACTGAGGATGCAGTCACCTCTACATGAAGAGACATCATCTCTTCGATGGGGTGATCACCTCATTGATATAACTCTACAAAAAATTTTATACTTTATTCACATAAACTGATAATTCAATTCCCTATTAATCATGTAGCTTAATTCACACACTCTTAAAGGTGCCAAGAATTTCAGTAGGGCACGAACCTAGTACAATGAGCTTACAGATGAGAATAATACTCGTATTTGGGACACTAAATTTTTAGATTTTATCCTTGCACTCCCAGTGCAACAAGGGTGTACAAACTATCAATTTCTTCATGCTCTGATGGAGAGATGGTCAGACACTACTCATACATTCATCTCCCTTTTGGTGAGTTCACTCTAGAGCTTGTCTCTTTTGATACTGTTATTAGCATTGCCTATGTAGGAGATTCCATTCCTTTTAATGTGAGTCTCCATCGACTATCTCCTAACCATCTCGCTTACATCAAACGTTTGCTCAGCATGGTCCTAAATATGAAGGGGACATACAAGGTGAAGTTGGATTTTATTAAGAGCTACTACACCCACACTAGAGTTAAGGTAGCTACCACACCTCATAAGATTAATAAAGTAGTAAGGGCATTCCTGGTCTACTTGTTAGGCACCATATTATTTGTAGACACTGCTAGCTTTATAGATCTAATTTTCTTGATGCCTTAGAGGGATCTAGATTTTATGGCTTCGTATGATTAGGGCAGCTGTGCTTTAGCCTATCTGTATAAGAGTATAGATGAGTTGGTGCATAGAGCTAAACGACTCTATGGTTTTTAGCATGCTATTCTGGTACATTCTCCTTTTCCCTCATTTCATTAGGTTTATCTCAAATACCATTATCAAGATTTGTTAACTATCCTTTTTTCTTTCGTAGGATTGGGCTTTAGAGCTGGAGTTAATTGTCAAGATATCCCATATCCCTGACACTCCCTTCCCTGCTATGGCAAGATGGGGCCCCAATCACACTTAAAGAAGGCTCATTGCTCGCGTGCACATCCACCATGAGCGGTTGAGCACCTTAACACATGATGAGGTAGGTACCTACAAATATAATTATAATCAGCAACACAACTGTTAAACCAATTCATCCATTTACTAATTCGTTTCTAAATTTATGCCTGGATTTATGGGGTCCTTAAGTTGGATGGTCACAGGCAATGGTCCATTTGATTTTGCTATCTAGAAGGAGTGTCTTGCTCAAAGGGCCTGACTGTAGGGTTTAGTACTTTGGTAAGAGGATACATAATTGGCACTAGGGCACTCGAGTAAGATGACCACCTCTTTCTCCTCCTTAATCCATTTTTTTGGCACACTTATTAAAGGGAGATAAGCTTAACCAAGCCTTGTATGGGGAAAATGAGGAGGATTACTAAGAGAGGAGGAAGTCTCAGTACATTAAGTTTACATGGACTCAACTCCTATAAAGGGTGCCTCCACCTATATCCACATATTAGGTAAGCACGTCATTTATAAAATAAATAATTTCATATTCATGTTTATGAATATCATTTTCTTGACTTAGTCTCCTCCCTAGGCACCAACTAGGGCATCAACTACTTGCCTTAAGCTAATGCATAGAAGAGACGTCTTCAGCATCCACGTATTGTGCCTAGTGGTGAGGGTACCTCCTTTGGTGTACCTTCTACTAAAGACCCCTTTAGCTCCATGTCTCAAATAGTGGCTAATAGGTTGGATGCCCCTCTAGACCTATTGACTTGGTCCTGGATGCCTTCAGGCAAGTTATCTCGTCAGTTCCTGACATTGGATAGGACCTTAGAGCTAATGTTCATTCCAAAGGCCTCTACATATATTAGTTCTCTCCCCTTTTTGAAATCCTATTATCAAATTTGACTTATCATAAGGTTATTCCTAATAAATCATTAATTGTGTAGATACCTCAAGATCAATGAGAGATATATATAAGGTGATTAAGGCCTAGTTGGACTTTTTGATGAGCATGACACAATAATATAAGGTATCAATCATTTCCTATTCCTATATGTATGCATGCTTTCATGATCTCTCACCTCTCATTGTGCCTTGATAGGATCATGATAAGGCTAGTCAAGCCAGAATCACTACTCTAGAATGCGAGCTGGTTGCCCTTCAAGTTAATGATGATAACGAAGATGATAAGGAGGGCAGTGATAGGGAGGAGGAGGAGCATGTCGTTGATCATGAAGATGATCCTACAAATGATCCTTCTGGTAAGGTAAATGACAAGTCTATAGACGACGAGTAAAGGGATACCTTAGATGAGTGTTAGCATAGGATCATTATTGTCATCCTAAACTGTTATTTCTATATTATTATAATATTGTCAATTTATCTCTATTTTAGAAGTTTCACATTTTCTCTTGACTGAATGCTAAGACAAAATTTCATTTAATTGAATATGAATATATTGAAAAAAAAAATTGTTCTAAATGTTCTGTATCTCGATAATGGTTTTACATTTTCATGTCAATCACTCAATGCCAGTACAACAAGATGTCCCTGTGCCCATTGTCAGAGATGCTTCGCCTCAATATTGGGGCAATGCCTCTTTATGAAAGGGTGATAAGGAATCGCCTCAATGTGATGAGGCGTTGCCTGATCTACAGGTGAACACCTTTACAGCATCAATCTAGAGCTACTTAAATCCCTCACTTTCCTTTAAAATTCCTAATTCTAAACTTTTCACCATTCTTCTCAATTCTTTCTCCAGACAGTATCCCTACCTTCCAAACTGACCAAAAGAAGCTTAAAAAAATGACAGCCAATCTTAAAGAGCTTAGACGGGGAATTATAGGCAAAATTAGAGTCATTTAATTTATCAATATTTAGATCTTTGCATGCTAGGAGAATTAATTTTCCTTTCCTCCACACTGTAACTCAATTTTAAGATCCTTAGAAATATGTACTCTAGTTCAATAGAGTGGAACAATGCCCTCGCAAAAAAAATTCAAAGCTATTTTAGGCTATCACGTAGATCCCACTTGTCAGATTATAATTCCTCAAGTTAGAACTCTAGACTTACACTTCATTCAACATCAAATGGCTAGGTTATTCAATCTTTCATTGCAGTCTTCCTTTCATCACATCTTCAATAGTGAAGTACTAGTATTACCACCATAGAAAAAAAAGGTCTACTGGTCACGAATGCTTGCTCTTTGCTTATATACTTAATTCCTTATTGTTTCCCCTTCAAGAAACCATGACTCAAAAATCCTCCACATCCTGGATTAAGTGGAAGCCAGGCTCAATCTTTTCCCTCCTATTTTAGTAAAAATAATTATTGGGCTAGACAATTTCACAGCAATGAGGTGCTTCTCTGGAAGTCCACTCTCGTTGGAGTTAAATTTCTTCTTCTTATGCTCATATTTCGCTTTTCCAGCATTTTTACTCAGTCACCACTTTTATAGATATGGTTTCATGAGAAATTAGAATTACTTGAGCCTCCCTGAGACATTGCACATTATAAAGCTAAGCATTGTCAAACTAAAAGGTTGTATCACATACCAGAAGATGTTCAAAGTTGGTTGTCGACATTATCTGATACTCTGATCTGATGGATGTGCCTATAGTAGAGATTACAATACATGACCATCCGATCTTATACCCATTGTGTTCCCATTACCAAACTCCACTTTGCTACTTTTTACAATCCTACCCATCTTTACCAATAATACAGATAAAAACAACAGATCGTGAGATTAGTGCATGAGTTTGAATCAAGACCTCTCTCTTAAAACTTCCAAGATAATTTGGTTGCTACTTGGGCTCACAGAATAATTCAAAGGAACATTAACTACGAAGGAGATCTGACCACTGATGATTAGTACAAGGCATGGACCAATTGCAATAAATAAAAAGAGAAAAGTTTATTAAAAATAAAAGAACAAGAGAGTTGTAAATGTCGAGCGCTCAAGGTATTTATCAAAAGAAAAGGAAATAAAATTAGTTTATGGATTAAGTCATCATTTCCCCCTTATTAGATAGAATTTCCCTTTTTAGTTAAACCGTTTATAATAGTCACTTAACGTAATGTTTAACTATAATCAAGATAATCTATTTCATTTAATTTAAGCACAATATGGATATACATTTTATTTATGTCATATCTCATGTCATTAGTTGGCTTGCCCTTACAAGTTTTCCAACTAACCAATTTTTTTCTCTCTCTCTCCTTTTACACGTCCTTAATTTTTTATTGGACTACCTCTTTCAAGTTTTCAATCCAACAGGATTTTATTTTTATTTTTCACTTTTGGTCTCTAATTTTTGTTCTAGACGGCCTCTTTTCAAGGGTTTCTCCCTAGTGAGACTTTATAGAAAGTACTGCTTAAACTTATCCAAGTTGATGGAATCTTTGAATTCATTTCCTTCTAAGTCTGACAGAATAGCAGTAACTTCTTCACTAGATACGAACCTTCCCAGTTTAGCTTGAACTTTCCTTGTGGGTCAGTCATGATTGGCTTAATTAGTTTCACTATTAAATCACCACCCTCTTTGATTTTTCCTGGCTTGATTTTCTTGTTATAGGCTCAAGCCATTCTTTTCTAATACATTTATAAGTGATATATAGCTTTCATTCTCTTCTCATTCAATAATGTCAATTGCACCAATCGGTTCTCTACTAACTGGTATTTGGAAATTTTAGATTCCAAGAGAACCCTTAATGATCGAACCTGGACCTTTACTAGCAATACAGCTTCACACCCATACACCAAGGGATATGGAGTGACCCTAATCAAGGTCCTAGTAGTAGTCCTATATCCCCATAATGTAAATTGTAGATAATCCACCCTATCCCGATAATTCTCCATCATCTTAGCCAAGATCTTTTTTACATTTTTGTTTGCAACTTCCATCACCCCATTCACCTGTGGCTTGTACAAAGATGACATGTGATGCTCAATCATGTATTATTTTAAAAATGCAGTTATCTCTACCAGAAACTGAACCCCATTATCGGTGATGATATGATGAGGTAGTCCATATCTGCAAATTATGTTCTTCTCAATGAATCTTGCCACTTATTTTGAGCCGATAGTGGTATAAGATTCAGCTTCGACCTATTTTAAGAAATAATCAATTGCCACCATAATGTATTGATGACCATTTAATGCTCTTCGCCTTATCTCCCCTATAATATCAATTCCCCAGACTGGAAATGGCCAAAGAGAAGTCATTCATTGAAGCTCCATGGACAAAAAATGATTGACATCCCCATAGGTCTAATAGTTAAGGCATTTTTTTACGAACTTAACACATTATGTTTCCATGGTCAGAAGTAACCTTGTCAAGCTATCTTCTTTCCCAAGACTGTCTTATTCATATATGGCCGCATACTCCCTCATGCACTGCTTCTATAAGTTTATGGGCTTTATCTTTATCAACACATCTTAGGTGAACCCCAGTTGGCATCCTTTTGTATAGCATCCCATTGTAGCTAATGAATTGTCATGATAACATCCTCAAGGACATCCTTTCCTTCTTATCAGCATCCTTAAGGAATTATCCTATTTCTAAATACTACTGCAAATCATAAAACTAGGGCTTTTGGGAATATCAACTGACATCACCCTTTTCTCCTCATAATAAGGGTTTCAGGATCTTACTAAAATGAGGGGCTTGAAACTTATTGGCTTTCCACTTTCCTATACCGAAGCTAAAGTAGCTAAAGCATCAGCTGGTTAATTTTCATCTTGGGGTATATAAACAAACGTTCATTAGGTAAAAGACAATAAAATAGCAGCCAAATAGTCCTAATATAGATGAAACTTATCTTTTTTTACTTCCCATTCTTTAGAAGCTTGCTTTATAACCAGCATAGAATCCCTATACACAGCAACATCTTTTACCCCTACATTCTGAAGTGTCTCCAACCCAAAAACACAGGCCCCATATTCTACTTGATTGTTTGTCACCTCAAACTCTAGTGTTTTTGCCATTAGGATCATCTCTCCTTCTAGCGTGATCATAATTACACCTATGCTTTCCCCTTTATTATTGACAGCTCTATTAAAACACATTTTCCATCCCTGAACCTCTATTGTCCCCAGATGTACATCTGGAACTCCACCTCCTACTCCTATTTATCATCTACTAGATTCTGAGCCAAAAAGCCTTCTACTACTCTCCCCTTCACTGCTTTTTTTGCCATATAGTCTATGTCGAATTTGATGAGTAGAACCAATAATTTAGCTAACTTTCCCTTTAATGAGGGAGTTTGTTGGAGATATCTAAGAGGGTCATGTTTAGAGACTTCCTGCACTCTATAAGATTGAAAATAATGCCAAAGTTTCTTAGTTGCCCAGATTATGACTAAGCATGTCTTCTTTACTAGGCTATAGTTAGCTTCATACAATAAAAGTTTTTTGCTCAAGTAGTATATTGCATGCTCGACTTTCCCTTTACTTTCATCAACTAACATTTTGCCTATTGCATCCTTCTCAATCTCCAAATAAATAATTAAGGGCTTTCCCAACCTTAGCAGCTGTAAGACTAGAGGATTCATCAAATAATCCTTAATAATTTCAAAAGCTTATTGACACTTATCATCCCATATCACTAGTTGATTTTCTTTAGAAGCTTAAAGATTGGCTCATAAATAGTAGTCAACTTAGCTATAAACCTACTAATATACTGTAATCGGCCAATGAATCCTCTTACTTCTTTTTTATTTCTTGGTGTAGGCATATCCCTAATTATTTTAACTTTGTTTAGGTCCAATTCTATCCCTTCCTGATTGATAATGAGTCCTCATAGTTTCCCAGATGTTACTCTAAAAACACACTTCTTTTAGCTCTCACAAGGAACTTGTCTAAGGCTTCAAAATGCCCTTCTCTAGTGGGAGATTTTACCATCATATCATCCACGTATACATCTATCTCCTTATGGATCATGTCATGTAGTAAGGTTGTAGCCATTCTTTGATAAGTAGCTCCTGCATTCTTTAATCTGAACAGCATGACCAGGTAACAGTAGATACCTCATTTGGTAGTGAAAGACATTTTTAGCTTGTCAATTACTACCATCATGATCTATTATATCTTGAGAAACCATCCATGAAAGAATACAATGTACTGGAAGTCACACTGTCGACCAGTGTGTCAATATGTGGCAGTGGAAAGTCATCTTTTGGGTAAGTTTTGTTTAGATCTCTGTAGTCCACACACATCCTGACCCTCCCATCTTTCTTAAATACCAGGACTATATTTCCTAACCATTGGGTGTCCTCTAATACCTCTAAGAACTTTGCCTTCAACTGCTTCTTAACTTCTTCTTTACCCAAAAGAGCCTATTCCAGCCTTAACCTCCTTTTTTTCTGTTTTATTGGTGATGTGAGGATATGTAGGGATCCTGTGTTTTGAGATCTCTCTATTGATTCTCATAGCCCCAAGAAAATACTTTATATCTTATTTTTAATGTTTCTTCCATTTTTTCTCTCTCATCATAAGTTAAGTCAGAAGCAATCAATATATTCTTAGGATCGTCATTTGTCCCTAAATTAAATGATTTTTTTACATAGAATTAATGTTAAACATATACATAAAATGATCATCACAAATAGAATAACCACTAGGAAACACATTACATAAATAAGCAAAGTTAGACTTTATTGCGTTAACTTTAAAAAAGAATAAGTCATCAATTTCAAACATGGCAGAAAAAGAGACATCAAAATCATCATAGAAAAGATCCATGACAGAATTTATGACATAAGTCTTGAGATATAACTCCTCGTTATGATTTATGGCATCCTTCAACTCTGGTGCAGCAATGACCTCCTCTGATGTTTCTTCAGTTAGTACCAAATCTTCCTCAGCAGTAACTTTCTTCACCCCATTTACATATTCGATAAAATTTCAAACCTCAAAATTACTTCCTCAACTATCAGAATAGGTTCAAAAGTCCCTATATATGGATAACTGGTGCCTTCCTTAGTAAACACATCCCTAAGCCCCTGTTTCCCAATCTTAGAGCAAGTGTTTTCTTCATCCTCAGACTCTTTAGACCCAAAATACACAATCTCATACTTTAATATAGGGACTTTCAGTTCCACAAACTTAGGAGGTCCATTCTAATTCTTTCTTAGTCCCAAGTCGAGCATGAACTTCTTGTTCATTATTATGCTCATAACTTTCTTATCTAGCTCATCCTCATAAATCATGCAGACTTTGAAGTTTGGGCTTATGAGAATCTCTTTAGGGGCCATCTTCAAAGCAGCTACAGCGACCTTAATTTCCACTGAGATGGTAACAACTTTGCCATCATGCAAGAACTTTATCTTCTGATGGATGGTGGATGGCACACCACCCAAAGGGTAAAACCAAAACCTTCCTAATAGGATAGCAAAAGTCATAGGAATGCCAATCATATGTAAGTTGACCACAGTCTCAATAGGTCTGGTCTTGACTAATGCTTTGAATGTTCCTTTGACTGGCCTTTTTGTATCATTATAGGCCTTGATAATCACCTCAAAAGGTTTCAAGTCGACCATAGTCAATCCCAACTTTAGAAGAATTTTCAAGGGACACACATTAATGGCAGAATCGTTATCCACCATCATGTAGCAAGTTAGCTTCCCTTTTACCTTGGCCTTATGATGGTCCCTCCCTTCCAACGGTAAATCCTCATAAGAAAACATAATAGCACCTTGGGGTTTTCATCAACTAACGAACCATTTGCTCAGGAGTGTAGCTTGTACATATCTTCGTTTGATCCAAAGCTAGAACTAGTGCATAACAATGATCCTAGGATGTATAAGCAACTCCCAAACACTAGCAATAGTCTATTATTTCTTTGCTTGTCCTTTATCACCCTCTTCCTTCTCATTCTGTCCAAATTCAACCGATTTAGTTTTTATTTCTTTCTTCCTAACTTTCCTAACTGATTAACTCTCCTTATTCTCCTCATTTCCCATAGGACAATCTATCCTCCCTCTTCGTCATCAGAGCTCTAATTATCTAAGAAATTCACACTAAACCCTAGAGGCTGCTCATTCTGATTCAAGTTTTTGGGTTCAGGTTTTGGTAAGCTAGGTGCAACATCAACAAAAGAGCTTAAGACTTGCTTCTCTATTAAACCTATGTTGATCATAAGAATGGGTGTGTTTAGGGGCAGCACATTTTGGTATTTAAGCAAACGATTGTTTTGAGTGTTTGGTTTTCATGTTTTGGGGTCAGTGATCTTACCTGAGTTGATTAGGTCTTGGATTTCATGTTTCAGTTAGGTGCACACATCAATATAATGTCCAATGGCTTGGTGGTATTTATATTAGAATTTTAGTTGTCATTTGTTAAAGGTAGTCATTGGGGTAAAGGTTGCAAAAGGTTCTTCTATATCAATTTTTCCAAAACTTTCAATATGGGTGTACCTAAGTTTGAAAACCTCCAAAGTTGTCTGACAACATTAATCTGACATTACTACTTGTTGTCTAATAGTACTAATTTGCACATTGCTTCTCTGCCCATAGATCTCCTACTAAAGAACTTTTTCTTTTGGGCCAAGTCATATTTTTTTTACACCCTAAATCTATACAACTCTTCAAAATTCTGAATTCCAAAATCCTTTAGCTTTTTAGAAAGTGGGAGGACATATCCTTCCATTACTATTACTAGTTAATTAGTGTTGGCAGGTCTGTGCTTTATTTATACCAATTTTCCTCTCTACCTAGTCAAGTAATTGGCAAAGGATTCATTAAATTATTGCTTAGTATTCTGCAAGTCTCTAAGAGATACATCCATTTAGGTATTAACACCATACTACTATACAAATGTAGCACATAACTCCTTCCAATCTGTTTGCACATATGATTCCAAGGCATAATACTAACATATAAGAGCCCATTTTAGAGATAAAGGAAACTATTTTACAATTTATTCCCTAGTCAAGCCAGCTGTTTTCATGTAAGTCACATACTGTTATAAATGTAAATAAGGGTCATCATTGCCTGTGTATTTCTTTATATCAGGAAATTTAAACTTCTAGGGCAAACGATCATCACCTTCATCCAGATCCAGGTCAGCATAATCCATTGAGGCATCAATCCCGTTTTCTTTCATCATCATATGTACATGAGCTATAGCTTTGGTAATACCCTTAACCTAATCACTCTGCTCTACATTCTCAAAGAGAATCACATTTTGTTGGGTCATCGGTTCAGCTACCAAAGTCTCAAGACCATCTTTCACTTGTTGCCTTGCAAGAATTTCAGCTTTGAGATTTAAAGGTGGTGGCTATTGTGCTAGTAGTTGCTGCCTGTCTTGTCCCATCATTTCCATCATCATCTCTTGTATGATTGAACAAGTCTATTTGGTTATTTCTACTTTCAACTATTCCTTGAAAGCTTCAGGATCAAAATTGCCTACCATCATTGTTTCTTTAGGAGTTTTAACTAAACGACCAGTGTTAGACTATATCCAAGTTGAAAACTATCACGGATCTATATCTACAACCACCACTAGTTAGAATTTATGCATGACGTGTATGCAGGATATGCAGGTTCATTTTATTTTATTATTTAAAAAGAAGAAAAAATAACACATAATCTATCTACACATAGCGAAGGAACAAAACATAATTATGGAATGATAATCTCCACCCTTATTTCTTCCACTTATGTGTTCAATGGCGAGTTTCTTTTTCTAGGATTTTTTGTATGGGCCTTAATCATCAACAAAGGATGGTAAGACTGATGTACATGTGAAAACTATTAAGATGGTTAAAACAAGTAGTGAATTCCTTATATAAATCCAAAGTTTATTCTTAATGGGCCAAATTTTACCCTTAAAGGTCTAACTTGTCAAGGTCCATAAAATAAGCATAAAGGCTCATTTTAATAAAGTCCATTTATATTATGATTAAATAGGCATGAGAGGCCCATTTTGATAAGGTCCATTTAGAATGGGCTTGGGATTTATTTAGAGAATTCATTGTATAGCATAAAAAACATGCATTTAGGAAAAAACCTAAGAAAAATTATTAAGTCATTACATGAGCTTGAGTCTTGGGATAATAAGCTTTAGCTCCCACAATGATATACCTCTATTACATCTCCCTACTTAATGGTCCATATAATGTGGATAAGTAAATGTCAGTGATAATAATCAAATATTCTACTACGAAGTTTGAGTGAAACATAGGCAGCAAAGCAATGACCATCATCGGCTATTTAAGGATTGAAGTGCTCAATGTGTGAAAATGTGTAGTGAATACAACAAAATGCAAAAGAAATAAAAGAATAATAAAAATGATAAAATACAAAACACTAGAATCAGTTACTCTATCCCTAGTAGAGTCATCAATTTAGGCGATGGGGTTTAGCATATGCCAAACTGTAATATCCCGTGTTTTTAAAATATTTTTACATTGTACCGGGATATGCAGTGTTAATAATTTTGAATATATATTACGATATTTTTACGAGTTAATATGTATTTAAAACCTATTTTAGATACTGTGTTTTATTTACAGTGTTTTACGTAAAATTTTTCCGGGACTTGTATTTTCGGGGAAATTTTCACGTAAATATTTTAATATTAATTATTTTAAATATATTTTCAGACTTGCATGAACTCATGCGTATTTTTAAATTACTAAATAAAGCCTATGTGTGTGTATATTTATTTTATTAGGGTTTAGTATTACCCTAATATTATATTAATTATTTATTAGTTTTATTGTTATTTAATTATTTTTATTTAGTATAAATTATTAAAATATTAAAATTTTATGTGTGTGGTGTATATTTAATGTGTGTAATTTAATATTATTTTAATATATAGTATAAAGTATATATATATACATATAACACATCAAAAATCAAAAAAATTGGAAAATTATCATTTTGCCCCCGTGAGCCTCCTTCTTCCCCGATCACTTCCCTTCGCCGTTCTGGTCACTGCCGTGCCGTTCCCTTGCCGTGAGAGTGCCGTCCGGTGTGCCACCACCTTCCCCAACCATTTCCGCCGCCTGTGGTAGCCGTTTCCGGCGCCTGGAAGTTGATTTTGACCGGAGAAGCCGAAAATCGAGCTATCATCGATCACGCCGATTCCGACTACCGTTTTCAACACCGCCGGTCTTCATCGACTCCTTGAGCTCCGGTGAGTGTGATTCTAGCTTTGGTTTGAGCTTAAATGGTCTAGAATTGCGTAGGTTTCGAATTTTCAATTTCGGCCTATTAGGGTTTTTGATTTTTTTGAGCTTCGAATTGAATGATTCATGAAAACTCCCTTCACAAATGTTGATCCTAGTAGCTCAATCTACATGTATGAATTTTTGTGGAATTTTTGGAGATTTTTTGGATTTTTGGGTATTTTTGAATATTTTAATATTATTTTCTAATTTTCGGAAATTAATTATTTAAATTATTAAATTGGGGTTTATGGTTAAATTAGGTGTTGAAATGAATTATAGGAATTTATTTGGAATTTTTATGAATTTCTAAGTATTTATTTTGAATTATTGAAGTTTATGTGATTTTGAGAAATTAGGGTTAATTGTGTTTTAAATTGAATTTAATTGGTTAATTGAGTTTAATTATTAATATTATTGATAAATATGTTGAGAAAATTAATTTTGGATAATTGTATAATTTTTGGTGAATTTTTGAAGTAATTTAAGTATATTAATATATATAGGGGTATTTTGGTAATTTTACCCTAAATTGGTTAAAAATGTAATTTAATTGGTTTTAATAGTTATTTAAGGTATAAAAATGATTTCTACAAATTATTTAGTATTTTTAACTAATTAAAACTATTTTTCGTGAATTATTTTCAATTATAAATATAATATACGGTTTTTCTAATAAAATGAGTTTTTATCGGTTTTTATAGTCTTTTAAGGTTAATTATGTAATTTCTACCTATAAGATGTATTTCTAGGTTTTAAGGATATTTTTGATATATCTGGAATTATTCTGTGTTTGTGGACCCCGGTCGGTGGACTGTAGTTTGGAGTCCGACCGTGGGATTTTGATTGTGCCTTGTGTAGTTTTTCAAAGTGTATTTCCTTGTAGGGTCAGCTCTACTCTTTTGAGTAGAGAGATGTCCGTTTTACAGGGGAGGTTCTGTCGAATTTTTGGTAGAATTCTCGTAAAACGTGATATCCAGTCGAACCCTAATTTCTGATTCTGTGTTTAATACTCTAGATTGAATTCTAGGATTTCTATTAGGTTTATTCTGATGTCGATTATTTATTTCTTATTTAGTTGCATCGAGATCGAGGGCTAGTGGACCAGGGCCCGTCGGACCCGTCTCGTGGAGCGCATTAGGTGAGTTACTATACTATATATATATGCTTAGGATGCATGATTTAGAAATGCATGTTTTATGTTGATTAAATATGCATAAATAATTTGATTATTTCTTAAGTTTATATTAAGTATATTTTTGGTTTATTTTGGTATATATATTAAATTATATGCATGTTTTGTAAATAAAATATATTTAAAATGTTTTTAAATATATTTCCAACTTAAGTTATAATTTGATTGAATTCATTTGACATATATATACTTGAAACATACATGGTTTACTTTTGGTATATTTCCGGTATATATATGGTTTATATTGTTATTTGATTTAAATTCATGCATCATTTATTGTGAATGAATGATTTATATTATTAATGATGAAGGATATCGATAGAACGTGCTACCTAGTGGGCGGCACTAGGACCGAGTACGTACCAGTACGCCTATAGTATTTAGGCTATAATACTAACTTATTTGTGGATATTGATTTGATGTGATCATTAATATGTGAGATGTGATTTGGGTGTGATTGCTGGAGCTCGGTTGACCAAGTGTCTCGGGGCCAATCACACAGGCAGTCAGACTGCTAGAGCTCAGTTGACTTAGTGTCTCGGGGCCAGTCTACTGTCTAAATGGATTAAGTGGATATATTTGGAATAAGTGAGCCTGTATGGCTAGAGTGTTGTTTAACACTATTTTCTGAGGTTGCAATATTCTAGGGTTCTATGTGATCCTTCATAAAAGATGATTTTCAATAAATTATATATAAAAATGATTTTATTGCATCTGTGTGTATTTGCCTGTATATATATTAGATATATATATACTGTTGATTGTATGCATTGTCACTTAGTGTGTATGTATATATATTATAGTAATTCACTCAGTGAGGTCTGACTCCCCTCCGTTGACTATTTTTTAGGAGAGTCAACTTCTTCAGACCTCAGTAGCAGGTCGATATGCCGGATTTCTTCCGCCCCGGCTTCTTTGTGTAAATTATCTACTTGAGTCTTATTTATTTTATCTAGACACTGCAGTAGTTGTGAATTAAAGTATTGGATTTCATGTATTTATTTTAAGAGATGTATTATATTGAAACTGGATTTGTATTAAAAGATTATATATATATGAGATGAGGTTTGATTCGAATCCAGTTGATGGAAATGTTATTATTATATTTATGATTTTTATTTCCGCTGCATATTATATGGTTATTGTTATTATAGCATGATTTATTTTATTTTTAGGCTTGCTATGGGTTCCGGATTCGAAAGAATTCCCATTCCCTAGCGCCGGTCATGGCCCCTGTTTTGGGTCGTGACACAAATTGTTTGGCGACCACGACACTGTGTGAACCTGAGGCCCACTAAGAAATACAAAATAGGTATAAAGCCCAGATTGGAGACGGATTCGCCACCCGGATAAAAGTAGGGACACACTGTATGACAACTGGATCCTGCAGAGGTTCCTAGAAGCCATCATCAGAGAACGGGTTCAGAAACTGGGTATAGGCTTTTAGAATGTCCACCCAACCTTGCAGTTGGCCTCCATTTGTATTTTGTATTTTATTACCTTTGATAATTTAATTATTTCTTTATTAATATGCAAATTATAATTTCTTCCAAACAATTGTCAAATTTTATGTTTAAGCCTAAATTTGCACATTAATTCAATTTCATGCATTATAAGTCCCAATATTCATCACAAAATACCATAAAATAGTACATTTAAATAAAATGAGGGAAGGGATTAATGATTACAACACTTTACGCAAGTAAAAGTAAAATAAATGGAAAATAAACAAAAATAAACTAGTTACTAAACAAGCAAACTTAAGGAAGCTAATAAGGAATACTAAATTGATGACTATAAGTCACCCCAAGGTTTTCTGTAATAAAGCACAATATTAGTCTCCATGAAGATAAGAAACCTTCTACAAAATAAACCCACAAAGTTAGTTCAATATAACACCAAATATGCGTAAATGAAGATAAAGACAAATTTATGAAAATTTTGATTTAAGCATGATAACAAAATAATTATGTATGAGGGAAACTATCAATATAAAGATACGAAGGTATATAAATCATGCAAAAATAGACTTAAGGTCAAAAGTTAAAATGCTAAACTCTATTGATGTAGTGACACCTCATCAATAAGGCATTACCTCTAGGCATAGAGGCGATTTCATATCGCCTCAACCTAAAGAGGCGATGCCTTTTTGAAGAGGCACCACTTAATGATTAACCATATAAATTATTTAATCAAGCTCCTTGACTTTTAAGTTAATCAAATTACAGATATAAACAACTTTACATTTACATCAATACTTAAGAGTATAAAACATCATGTTATGGACATAGTATCTAAAATGAATAATGAAACTAAAGCAAACAACTAAACAACAAAGAACTTATGTAAAAACTAAAGGTTAATGAAGAAATATAAAGCTTCTTTCTACTCTATATGTTTGCTTTTCAAAAATAGTTGGTCCTCAAAAATTGTTTTGATCCAAGACTTCATTTGAATGCAAGATCTCCTCCTTCTTCCTTCAAGAAAATGGATTCTCAAGCTAGCTTTTCCCATTTCTTTCCAAGGACATTTTATTTCTCCTTTTTTCAAAGCTTTTTTCTTTTTTTCTTAAGTTTCCTCTATGTTGCTAATGGTTGCTCCCTTTTTCTCTCTCCACTCTCTCCTTTTCAAGCTCCCCCCATGCTTAAACAAGACATCTCTTTTTCATTCTCCATCATCACTTCTCTTTTTACCCTACTTTTTCTCACATAAAATTCTCATTTCACTCAACTCTCAGGCTTACAGGGGTATGGAGCCCACCCACCAGGCCACCATTATCACCTCTACATTTAATGCAGATGCAAGTGGTTGGTGAAGAGGCAGCGCCTTATTAGCCATGACCCAGGATTGGGTATTTAGGCCAGAATTGGCTTGGGCTCTATAGGGGTAAACTGAGCTTTTAAGTCCATTTTTAAGGAGATTTTGGACTTCTTTTGCAATCAAGTTTGGCACGTTCTCATCACTGGGCTTCATTAAGGGCCGATCAAACCAAGTATCTACAGTTCACCCCCTATTACAAGCTAATCAAATCATATGTCTATAGTTATTTATTTTTTAATATATGGGCATAATAGTAAATATATCATTTTTTTTAATATTTTATCTTCCCAATAAAAAAATATTATAACTTTTCTTACTCCTTATATTATTTTCTTTCAAATTCAAATACAAAAAAAAAGAAAATGTTTTCCTCCCAATTTTTTTTCTCCCACTCCAAAATGGTGAGTGATAATAGAATAATTGCTTGTGAATAAAATTTTTTTTAATAAATATGATTTATTTTATTTCTATTATTTATTTTATTTTATATTTATTACATAAAGTAAAAAATTTAAATACATAAATTTGTTTCTTTAATTTTATCATAAGTTAATAGAAAATTTAAAAATAAAATTATTTAGTTCCAAAAAAAAAAAAAGGGTGATTGTTGTTGGCTTGGCACCACAAGGACCATTGATTACAAAATTACAATTTGTAGTCTCAGGTTGACCTTGACAGTTGAATCTCCAAAAACGAGTTCCCAGCAGCAGCCAGCAGACTCCATTTTGTTGTGAAACTCAGTTTTCAGTCCTTTTAAATCAAACAAACCCTACGCTACAATGCAGAGTCATTGTACCTGGACAGGTACTGTAATGCGCTCGCCTCTCGCCTTTAAAGCTTCGCCTCTATTCACATTTTCTATTCCAAAGCATTTGCGCACCAAAAGTTCCAATCTTTTTAGCGCTTCTACAAGGGGAATCTCCCCTTACCCTTCTCTAATGGCTACCTTATCTACCTCTTCCACCACCACCACAATACAAGAGGATGCTGTTTCTGGTCGGAACGAGTTGACCCAAAAGACCCATCAGCCATTACAAGTAAACCCAGTTTTCGTTTTCTTGATTTTTGAGCTGATTCTGTATGTTTTGGGGTTTGTTTTGATGTGGGTCTATGTTTATTGACCTTATTTTCCGTGGATGTTCTGTTTAATTGCGTTAATTACGAGGTACTGGTTTTTATAATTTGTTAATTTAATTTTGTGCGGGCTTAAATGATCTTTTAGCTGGAATGTGTTTACCCTTTTGTTTTGATTCAGTCATGGGTATAATTGATTTCTATAGCTTCCGAATTCCAATTGAATGACCCAATTTTTGTTTTGAGGTTAACAAGTGAGCTAGGGAATTAGATGGTGATTGATTTTTTTATGTGAGAATATGCACGTCGGGCCGTGATTTTGGAAAATGTTGGCCGAAAGTTTAAATCTTGAACCGGAGGATGTGCTACTGTTAACAGGAAATGTCATCTTGATTATAAGCTAACCAGCTAGCAGTTTCTTGATAGCCATTCTTCCTCTTCATTGAATAAAGGTTCAATGGGTTTGGCCAGGGATAGTGAGTTGTTGCTTCTTGTTGAGTTATTTTTTCTTTGTAACAACTCCTTAGAGCAATTCTTTGTCATTAATTGGATTCGAATGCAATGAAATTGTAATGTGGTTTAACAAACTATACTTGTTTTAGCACCTGTTGTTGATTCAGCTTGTTAGTTTTAGTTTTTGTTTAACAGAAGAGGGCAAAACGAGCCTTCTACATATGCTGTTTTGTGATGATTTCGCATGATATTTTCCCCCTAGTTCACAAAGTACTTTGTTGAGGACCATCATGTGCTTTTAGTTTAATGCTGTTCAGCTTTGAAGCCAACTTCATTATCATATATATCTTGAAAATATTTTTCCCTAGTCAAATCACTAAATGGCTTATCTTCATTCTCTTCTTTTCCTTTATTCTCATATTTTAGCCTTATTTCGCTAGGTGGCAAAGCGTTTGGAGAAGTTCAAAACAACAATCTTCACCCAAATGAGTTCACTTGCCATCAAATATGGAGCAATAAATCTTGGCCAAGGATTTCCCAACTTTGATGGTCCAGATTTTGTTAAAGAAGCGGCCATTCAAGCCATTAGGGATGGCAAGAATCAATATGCTCGTGGTTATGGGATTCCAGAGTTCAACTCTGCTATTGCCGAGAGATTCAAGAAAGATACTGGGCTTGTTGTGGACCCTGAGAAAGAAGTTACTGTTACATCTGGATGCACAGAAGCCATTGCTGCAGCTATGTTAGGCTTGATAAATCCTGGGGATGAAGTGATCCTATTTGCTCCTTTCTATGATTCTTATGAAGCCACACTATCCATGGCTGGTGCTAAAATCAAATGTGTTACTCTACGGCCCCCTGATTTTTCAGTTCCCATCAATGAGCTTAAGTCCATCATCTCAAAAGATACTCGTGCAATTCTTATCAACACACCACATAACCCCACTGGAAAGATGTTCACTAGAGAGGAACTCAGTGCTATTGCATCACTTTGCATCAAGAATGATGTTCTGGTTTTTACTGATGAAGTTTATGACAAGTTGGCCTTTGAAATGGATCACATATCTATGGCCTCTCTTCCTGGAATGTATGAGCGGACTGTGACTATGAATTCCTTAGGGAAGACCTTCTCCTTGACAGGGTGGAAGATTGGCTGGGCAATAGCTCCTCCACACCTGACATGGGGAGTGCGCCAGGCACATGCTTTCCTGACTTTCGCGACCTCCACTCCTATGCAATGGGCAGCTTCAGTGGCACTCAGAGCCCCAGATTCTTACTATGAAGAGCTAAAGAGGGATTATATGGCAAAGAAGGCTATTTTAGTAGAGGGATTGAAGGCTGTCGGTTTCAAAGTATTTCCATCAAGAGGAACTTATTTTGTTGTTGTCGACCATACCCCTTTTGGCTTGGAAAATGATATAGCATTTTGTGAGCATCTGATCAAGGAAGTTGGGGTGGTAGCAATTCCCACGAGTGTCTTTTATTTGAACCCAGAAGAAGGAAAAAACTTAGTGAGATTCACATTCTGCAAAGATGAAAACACTCTGAGGACCGCAGTTGAGAGGATGAACGAGAAACTGAAGAGAACATAGATTCTATTTATGCGGGTATGCTCCCTCGACATGGACATGTGATGGGATGCAAATATGGGTGTTGTAATGTTAAAAATTTTCCAAGTAGCACTCTTTGTGACGGGGCCCTGATTTAACAGCATTTATTTAAATAAGCAGGATTGCTCCGTTCATGCCTGCAAAAAATGAAGTATGCGTGTCATTACTGCCCAAATGTTTCAAAGCAGTAGACTAAACAATTCAAAATTGTTTGTTATGTAGTGTTTCAATTTGAGTAGTTGTTAGCTCCTCGATCTTCCTGTGTACTTGAAGCTTGACTTGACTTTGGAGCTGGGTTATTACTGGTCCATGCTGCTTGCATATTTTAATCTGATTGCTGACGAGCTTGTACCATTCTTCAAGCAATGAATTAACCTCAGAATGGGCCTATGTTTGCTTCCATAAATTCATATGGCTTTTATCAGTACATCTTTGCTTTCAACTAACCCAGCCAATGTTGCACTCATTCTTGAAACAAACTGATCTTTTTGCATCCCATTCTCTTATTGATTTTTTATTTTTATGTTTATTTTTATTTTTCTGTTCTAAAAAATAAAGTATAATAATAATAATATTTATTTCTTTTTTTTTTTTAAAAAAAAAAAAGAAAAACAGTTGTCACAACATTTGGGAAACCTATTAAAATTAGAAAAACAAAGTATAATAGTAAACAATTGCATAGTTTTAATAAAACTAGTCCGGTGATTGTAAAATAAAATAAATAAATAAATAATTTAAATAGATTAATAACTAAATAAGTTGAAAATATATATATCACATTAATTTATTTTTTTTAATTTTTATTGTCATAATTTTAAATTATAATAGAATTATTTTTTAGATTTATTATTGGAGTGTGTAATAGTGTTTTAGTTAAAAAATAATATTGAATAATTACCTATATTTTTTAATTTTTTTAAAAATAAAATTTGTAATAGTTTAAGAAAAATGTTTTAGTGATTTAAGGTAAAAAAAATAAATAAGTAGTATATAAAATACTTTTAGAGTTTGAGTAGTATTGGGATATGTATAATAGTGTTTTAGTTAAAAATAATAATACTAAAAAAGCTACATAAATAATTTTTTATTTTTATTTTTTAAAAAAATATAATTTTTAATAGAGTTACACATTAACTTTTAGAGGTAAATACTTAAATATTAAGATAGACACTTGTCAAATTTTGAGTTTAATGATTTTAAAGTTCAACATTTAATATATACTAATCATGAATTCGCGCTTTAGGTGAATTGTAAACAATATATATTTTTTAAAATAATTAATTAAATTATTTAAAAATGAGAACTTAAAAAGTTATTGCAATAATTTTATTTTATTATTTTTTAAGAGTATATATATATATACTAATAAACAATCACATGCTTCACATGTGAACAAAAAATTTTTAGACTTGTGATATATAGTACATATTATTATTGTTATTATTATTATTATTATTATTATTATTATTATTATTATTATTATTATTAAATAAAAGTGTTAAAAATAATAACAATTTGGTATTAAATTAATATAGTTATAATTCATTGGAAGTTTGATAAATCTTTTATTTAAATAATTATATGATATTTCTTCAATATTTTTTATAATTACTTTTTCTCAACTCTAAAACTAATTTCATATAAAAAATATTTTAGCTATAATTAATCATAAGATAATAAAAAATCATTAGTTATTTTTAACAAAAAAATTTAAAATAATAAAAGTTGTATTTTTTATATAACAATTAAATATTACAACCCCATTAAATTTATAATTTATTACAATTTTAATAAATTTTTTATATGAGCCATGACACTTTATTTCTTTAATATTTTTTATATAAATAATTTATTTACTCAAAAATTAATTTAATATAACTTTTTAAGTTTGACTAATAATTACATGATAAATATTAATTTAATTTTAACTCTTTTTTTCAATTTTATAAAAATATCTAAAAATAATAATTATATACTAGTTTTCTTATATAAAATATACTTTCAAACAAATTATTTTGTTTATATTTAAAATATGATTACATATGCGAGACAATAAAAATTTTAATTATTTATAATTATTTACTTAATATAATTAAATTTAATAAGTATTCAAAAATAATAAGAGTATTATTTATTCATACGTCAATCTTGATAGTATTACAATATAACATAGTAATTTATTGCAATTTTAGTAAATATTCTATTTGAAAAATTATACAACACTCTTTTAATATTTCATCTAAATACTAATTTAATTTTGCAAACTTGATAGAGTTATAATATAGTAATTTGTTACATTCTTTATGAATTTTCTATATACACACAACAATTTTTCAACATTTTTCACATTAATATATTCATAAAATTATTTAGATTTCGATTATTTAGTTATTAAATTTAATATAGTAAAATTTATAAAATTATATTATCTACTTTGATTTATATTATATAAAATGTAAGTAGACCTAATTAAAATAGAAAAAATATACTTCTAATAAAATTACTACTAAAATTTTAATTAATTTAATTTTGTTAGAGATAGAATAAAAGTTAACCTAATTAAAATGGGAAACATACTTTCAATTAAAACAAATTTATTTGTGTCGACACCCGGTTCGATCAACCCAAAATAAGGAGCGAACTGTGGATGCTAGGTTTGATCGATTCACCATAGAACCCGATGACAAGAAATGCAAGGCTCGAATGCAAGAAAGAAGCCCAAATCTTCTTGAAAATGGACCTAAAAGCTTAGAACCCCAAAATTCAAGTCCAAACACATGTGAACGAGCCCAATCCGCCTCGGCCTGTTAAGCCCAATGTATGGCAAGGCCATAGAGGCAACACCTCTTTAAAGAGGCGATCTCTTTTATGGTAACAGGCAATGAGGTGATCGCCTCATTGCAGAGGCACCACCTCTGCAACAGCTACTTGCCTTTGCATTAAATGCAGAGGTGACCATGGTAGCCAACTTGGTGGCCCACCTTCGATTAAACTCTATATATTTCGTGAAAAGGAGATTTTTTGGGAAAGATAAAGAGTTAAAAAGGGGCAATGATAAGTAAAAAGGTAGGGATATAGGCTAGACATGGGATTAAAAAAGGCAAAAAAAGAGAGAGCAAAGGGCAACCATTATCAATTTTTGGAAAAAACATAAAAGAGTTTCAGAGAAAAAAGAAGAGAGAGCTCTAGAATGAGAAGAAAACATTCTTGGGAAGGAGGGAAAAAGGAAGCTTGAAAGTTCATTCTTGAGAGAAAGAGGGTTAAAAACTTTTCATTCAAGTGAAGTTCAAGACTCATATCTACCTTTAAGGGTCAGCTACTTTCAAAAAGAAGCTTCTATTTCAGTAATAATCTCTATTTATTCTTAATATCACTTAGTATTAGAGTTATAGAACTGATAACATCTTATTTACTTATTTGTTTGCTAGCTTTTTGTAACCATTGTTTATTTTATAGTATGTTCCCAATATGATCTATTGAAGTGTTAAGTACAACTTTAAGTTGAAGTATTTGCATATATATTATTTACTTAAGATTAAAGTTTATAACCCTTTTTGAGAATCACTTGTGCATGTCGATCAGGTGACGCCTCTTCAAAAAGGTGTTACCCTTTCAAAGAGGCATTGCCCTATCATTATAAGGCGGTCATCTCATCCATAAGATGATCGCCACTCTAGTAAAGTCCTACGCGACCTTATTTTGATTTTTCTCGTGGACCGTGCATATTTCCCATGAATGTCGATGCTTTAATATTTCTAAGACTATTTTGCATAATTATTTTACTATTTTTTTCAATTAATGTCTAGATATTTATTGTTTTTATTTGTATTAAATAGATTTATGAGTTAACTTCGTGAATTCTTTTGTAGAATCTTTATATATCTTAGGAACTGACATTTTTTTATTATAGGAATTTATTGGTGATTTCTAATCATCAAATATTTATCCTATTAATTAGTTCTTAAGAGGCATTACTTGTCTAATTAATTAGTTTATTTTTTTGTTTATTACTGGTTTATTCTCCGTTTATTTTATGTTTCTTTGAACAAAGTATTGTTATCCCTAATTTCTTCCTCACTCATTTGGAATGTATGGTTGTAAATTATTATCATTTATTTTTATTCATATTGAATATTGGGCTATAAGCATGAAAGCAAAATTAATGTGCAAATTCGGACTTTAATATAAAATTTCACAAATTGTTTGAAGACAATTGTAATTTGCATGTTAATAAAGAAATAATTGAATAATTAAAGGCAATAAATTACGAAACACAAACAGAGGAAAACTATAAGGTTAGGTGGGCATTCTAAAAGCCCATGCCAAGTTTCCAAACTCATTCTCTTATAACAGCTTCTGGGAACCTCCATGGAATCTAGTTATCATATAAGTGTGTCCCAGCTTTTATTTGGGTGGTAACTCCATCTCTGAGTAGACTTTAAGACCTATTTTATACTTCTTTATGGATCTCGAGCCCGCATTATGCCATGGTCGCCAAATACTTGGGCGTGCACTAAACCCTGCCACCTACAATGGCAACTCAACTAGGATAAAGAAACTATTTCCAATGTTTTGTATTTTATCATTTTTAATTATTCTTTTATTTCTTTTGCATTCACTACACATTTTCACACAATGAGCACTTCAATCCCAATTAACCTGATAATAATCATTATTTTACTACCTACATTTCACTCAAACTTGGTGGTGAAATATTTGATTATTGTCACTCATGATATGTACTTATCCATGTCGCATGGACCCTTAAGTAAGGAGATGTATATAAATGTACATCATTACGGGAGTCGAAGCCTACCATATGAGATTCAAGCTCATATAGTGACTTAGCAATTTTCCTTAGGAATTCTTTTCCAAATGCATGTTTCTTATGCCCTTTAATGGTTTCTTAAAATAAAACCCGAGCCCATTATAGATGGACCTCGTCAAGACAGGCTTTTACGCTTACTTTTTAGTCCATTTCAAATGAATATGGTCAAAATGGACCTTTTGTGTCTGCTTTGGCCCATTAAAAACAGATCTTAACAAGGTAAGGCTTTGATGTCATTCTTGGCCCATTAAGGATGGACTTTGGATTTATTTAAAGAGTTCATTACTTGTTTGCTCCATTTTGAGATTTCTCTTACGTAACATCAGTTTTATTGTCCCTTGTTGATAACTAAAACCCAAACAAAAAATACTATGACAAGAAACTCACCATTGAACACGTGTGTAGGAGAAATAAGGATCAAGGTTATCATGTTTGAAGCTTTGTATTTTGTCTTTGTGTTATATATATATATATTAAGTATACTTACTTATTTTCTTACTTTCTTTGAATAATAAAAATGAACCTACATATCATGCATACACGTCATGCATAGTCCTAACATGCGACCTTGTAAATACAGATCCTTAGATCTTGATTGGGTGTGTCCAATCTTGTTTTGGTCACTTCGTCAAAAATTCAGAAATAGAAATGGCAAGTGGATTTTATCCTGAGGCCTTTAAAGCACAGTTGAAAGAAGAGGTATTTGATAAAACCCGATCTATGATGACAAAGATGATAGGAGAAATAACCAAAATGATCAAAGAAAATTAGCCTGCATAGCCAACAAACCTTATTAATCTTAATATTAAAATCCTACAGAGAGAAAGGGAAGGAGATGAGGTGACTATACTAGTTAATCCACTAAACCGAAGGAATGTGAACCAAGTCAAGAATGTGGAACAATCTAATTGGGCTAAGAATATAACCAAGGCCATGTCCTAAATGCAAATGATGATGAAAAAGAAGGGCATGAATGCTCCGATGGACTACACTGATTTGAACCTGGATTAGGAAGATGACCCTTTACCCTGGAAATTTTAATTCCCCGACATAAAGAAGTACTCGAGGACTGAAGACCTATATTTGCATCTAAAACAGTATATGACTTATATGAAAGCTACTGAGTTGACCAAAGCCTAATTAGTCAAACAGTTCCCTATGTCACTAGAGGGTGCACCAATTCGATGGTATTATGCTTTAAAACTACATGTCCAGTCTGACTGGAAAGAATTATGTGCTGTGTTTATGAAGTAGTATAGTCTTAATGTGCAGTTAGAGGTATCTTTGAGGAATCTGTAGAACACTAAGATGAGTATTTCATTGACTATCTTAGGTGAAAATTGGCCCAAATGAGACATGGACTTACTGAGTCAGATCAGTTGATGTTAGGAATTAAGGGATGTGTCCCAACATTGTCTAAGAAGCTAAGGGACTTAGGAATTAGGAACTTTGAAGAGTTATATAGATTTAGGAAATTTGAAACTTTAAAGAGTTATATAGATTCAGGTTCTCAAAAGAGTCAGATTTAGCCCAAAAGAATAGGTTATTTAGATGAAGATCTAGGGGCAAAGATGGAATCGGCTCCAGTAGCAATATTTAAATTAATACTATTAGGCAACCAAGCAGTAGAGTGCAGATTAGCACTGATAGGTAGCCTCAGAAGTTCTCAAATTTGGGACAACCTCTTTCTAAGGTCCTTGAGAAGTTGATTAAGAAGAACTTGTTATGACCCTTGCCTTCACAAAATAACCTATGCCAAATGCCAACCCAAAACTCTTTTACAAATTTCACTAATTGTACTTGATTGAAATACGAAATCCAAGACCTGATTGATACAGGTAAGATCACTAACCCCGAAACTTAAAAGTCAAACACCCAAAATAACTCATTGCCCTATTATCTGAATGTACCACCACTAAATGCATCCTTCCTAATGATCAATATGGGTTTAATAGAAGAGCAAGTCTTGAACTCTTTTATTGACACCACCCTTAACTCACTAAAACCTAAATCTGAACTAAAAGACATAAGCCAAAATGAAAAATCTATAAAGCTTACCGTGCATGTTTTAGATATTCAGAGCTCTGATGACAAATATAAGGGGGAGAATAGATTTGTGGGAAAATGAGGAGAGTAAGGTGAGCTAGTTAGTGAGGAAGGTTGAAAAGAAAGAAAAGAAAGTCAAGCCAGCAGAATCTAAATCAAAATAGAAAAAAGATTCAAAGGTACAAATGTAAAAGGAAGAAATTATTGCTAGCATTTGGGAACTACTTATGCATTCTAAAGACCATTGAGAAGCTTTAGTTCTAGCTCTGGACTAGAAAAAGATCTCTATAGGATGTACACCTGAACAAATGGTTGGTTCATTAATGGAAACCCCTCAAGGAGCCATTGTATTTTCTAACAAAAATTTCCATTTGAAGGAAGGGACCACCACAAGGCCTTATTCATTAAGGCCGAAATAAAAGGAAAGATGACTTACTGTGTGATGGTAGATAATGGTTATGCTATTAATGTATGCCCATTGAAAATTTTGCCAAAGTTGGGGTTGACTGCAGTAGACTTAAAGCCTTCTAAGGTAATAATCAAGGCCTATGATGACACGAAAAGGCCTGTTAATAGGACATTAAGATTATTGGTCAAGATGGGACCTATTAAGACTTGGGTCAACTTACATGTAATTGACATTCCTATGACCTTTGTTATTCTATGGGGAAGGTCATAGTTTCATCCTTCGGGTGGTGTGTCATCCACTATCCATTAAAAGATAAAATTCCCACATAAGGGTAAGGTCATCACTATCTCAACAAAAACTGAGGCTGCTATAACTGCTCTAAAACTAGCTTCTAAAGAGATTCATATAAGCCCAAGCTTTAAAGTCTGCGTGATTTATGAAGATGAGATAGATGAGAGGGTGTTCTAAGCATGATGCACAACATGGACTTTCTTCTTGCCATGGGACTAGGGAAGAACCAGCAAGGTCCTTCTAAGTTTATGGAGCCAAAAGTTCCTATTTTAAATTATAAAATTGGATAGTCTAGGCCTAAAGATTCCAAAGATAGGGAAGAGGTTGCTTCTAACATTGAGAAATAAGGGTTATAGGATATGTTCATTAAAAAGGGCACCGATTATCCATATAAAGGAACTCTTGAACCTCTGTTGATGGCTAAAGAGGTAATTCTAGGATTTGAGATATTTGCTGAGTTTGTGGATGGAGTAAAGAAAGCTATTGCTAAAGAAACTCCTATGGAAGAGCTGGTACTAGCTTAGAAAGAGTCCAAGGAGAACATTGCTACTCCGTGGATGAAAGTAGCTGATGGTCAAAATGAGGAGCTGGATCTCGAAGCCTATGTCTTAAATTCCATCATGGATCTTTTTCATCATGATAATTTTAATGTTTCCCTTACTTTGTTTAAAACTGATGACTTATTCTTTTCAAAAATCAATGCAATAAAGTCTAATTTTGCTTATTTGTGTGATATATTTCCTAATGGTTATTCTATTTGTGATGATAATTTCATGCATATGTTTGACATTAATTCCACGCAAACTAAATCATTCAATTTAGACACAAATGATAATCCTAAAATATACTGATTGCTTCTGATTTAACTCATCATGAGAGAGAGAAAAAATAAAAGAAACATTAAAAAGAAGACAAAAAGTATTTGCTTGAGGCTACGAGGACATGTCGGGTATTGATAAGGAGATCATAGAACACAAGATCCCTACTTATCCTCATATATCACTAATAAAGTAGAAGAAAAGAATATTAAGGTCGAAATGGGCTCTCTTGATCAAAGAAGAGGTAGAAAAGCAGTTGAAGGTGAAATTTTTAGAAGTAGTATATGACACCCGGTGGTTAGCAAACATAGTGTCGGTCCCCAAGAAAGATGGTAGAGTTAGGATGTGCGTAGATTATTGTAATAACCCGAGTTTTTAAATTATTTTATTGTATAATAGGATATGCAGTATTAATAATTTTAAAATAATAATTGATTATTTCATTATCTTGAAAAATTATTATCGTTATTATTTTACACTTAATTAATATTTATTACGTAAATACATGTCTTTAAGTTATTATTTTGGAAAATAGTATTTTATTAATCTTTAATTTGGTGCCTTAGCATTTTAAATATTAATATTATAATAAATTACATCATTTAAATGTAATTTCATGAGTTAATATATATGTATATGCACATATAATAATAATTAGGGTTTAATATTTATTTAAATGTGTTTAGTGTTAATATATGTGTGTGTGTGTGTATATATATATATATGTGTGTGTGGGTGTAAGTAAATTTGTGGTGTGTGAATATTGTATAATATAATAACATATATTATATTATATAGTTTATTAATTTTTTTATTATAAAGTATTATGATATAATATATATATATATATATATATATATATATATACAAAAAATAACAAAAAACCCTCTCCTTATTTCCTTCTCTCCCTGACCATCACCATCTTCCACCCTCACCATCCATTTCTTCTCCGTTGAGAGCGCCTCCTTGCCCTCCGCCGCCCCTCTCTTCTTCCTCAACGCCGGGCAGTGGCTGAAAAACCTGTTTTGGCCGAGAATTGAGCTCACCAGCGTTCATCACGTTTCCGACCACCTCCTTCGACACCGCCTATCTCCTTCTCTTCCTTGAGCACCGGTGAGTGTGTTTCTAAGCTTCGTTTTGTCTGGTTTGGTCTAGATTTTGGTGGTGAACGATTTTAACTTTCGACCACCTAGAGTTTTTCCATTTTATGAGCTTGATTCCTTGTGATTTATAAAAAGTGCCTTAACAAAAATTGTTCCCCTTAGCTTAATCTACATCCCAGAATTTTTATGTGATTTTTGGATTTTATTTTGATTTTTGTGAATTTTTTATTATTTTATTATTTTCATAAATTAATTAAATAAATTATGAAATTCTGATTTTTGGTGTTTTTTATGGTTATTGGTAATTTTAGAATTTAATTTTTATGTATTTTGTTTCATTTTTATAATTATTTTTAGTTTATGTTATTTTTGGAAACTTAGGTTAAATATACATTTTGTTAGTAATTATTGGTTAATTAGGTGTATTTGTTGAATTTTATGAATAATATGTTGAGAAAATAATTTTTGAGTATTTATATAATTTTTATTGAATTTTTGAATATTATTAATATTTTATGTGTATTTTTATATATTAGGGGTATTTTGGTAATTTGATGATGATTTTGGTTCAATATTAAATTTAATTGGTTTTAATAATTATTTGAGGTATAATAATGATTTTTACAAATTATTTACTAATTTTAATTAATTAATATTATTTTTCAAAAATTATTTTCAAATTACATGTAATATACTATTTTTGTAAATAAATAGATTTTTAGTAATTTTTAATAGGTTTTTGGACTAATTAAGTAATTTGGATTTATAAAATGAATTTTTATTAATATTCATGAAATTATCGAGAAATATCGATTTTTATTAATATTATATTATTATTAGGGTTTGTAAGTAATTATCGGTAAAATAATTAATTTCAGTGTTTTAATACTTAAATTGCTATACTTTGGTACTTAAAGGGTATTTTTGGTATTTATTGAATTTCAATATATTTTATTATATTTTATTGTGAATTGTGGACCTCGGTCGGGGGAATTTGTAGTTTGGGATCCCGACCAAGGAGTTGTGAGAATTCTAGTTTAAAGTGTATTTTTTTTATAGGACCGGCTCTACTTTTTAAGTAGAGAAATGTCTGTTTTATAGAGGAGGTTCTGCCAAATTTTTGATAGAATTCTCGTAAAAATGTGACATCGAGTCTAATTCCTATTCTCTGTTTGTGTTGGTAATCTTGATCAAGTCTCTAGAAGTTAAGTTAGATTTAATCTGATTTTCATGTTATTATTTTATTGTTAGTTGTGCCTAGACTGAGGCCTAGTGGATCAGGCCCGTCAGACCCGTCTCGAGGAATGCACAACTATGAGTTGTTATTTTATATATGCGTGCATTTAGATTGCATGTTTTAGAAATATATCTTTTAATCGTATGATTTATGCATAAATGACTTAATAAATGCTTAAGTATATTCTCAGTATATTTTTGGTATATTATGAAATAAATACCTATTTTCTTTTTAATTAAATCTAGATTACTTTTAAAATATATTATTGGTTTAATTCAATATATTCCATGATTTTTTTGAATTGATTTTACGTATATATACTTGAAATATACTTAGTTTATTTTAGGTATATTTCTAGTATATATATGGTTTATAATGTTATTTATAATGATATCATGCATCATTATTTTATGAATGAAATGAGTTATGTTTAATGAAGGATATCAATAGAACGTGCTTCCTAGTGGGCAACACTAAGACCGAGTACGTACCAGTACGACGATAGATTATAGGTTAAATTACTAACCTATTTGTGGATTATGACTTGATTGATTTGATTGTGGTGTGAGATGTGATTGATGGTGTGATTGCTGGAGCTCGGTTGATCAAGTGTCTCGAGGCCAATCACACTGACAGTCATACTGCTGGAGCTCAGTCGACTTAGTGTCTAGGGGATAGTCTATTGTCAATAAGGATTAAGTGAATTTATTTGGAAAGAAATGAGCCTATATGGCTAGAGTGTGTCTGTTATTATTTGAGATTGCGAAAACATAGGGTTCTATTTGATCCTTCATAACTGATGATTTTCAGTATTATTATAAAATGATTTTCTTTGCATCTGTGTGTACTTGCCTGTATATATATATTTATTATATATACTTTTGAGTGTCTGCATTTGAAATTTAGTAATACGTGTATATATATTATAACAATTCAATCAGTGAGGTCTGACTCCCCTCAGTTGATGTTTTTACAGGAGAGTCCTCATCTCAGACCTCAGTAGTAAACCTATCCACCGGATTTCCTCCACTCCGGCCCTATTATGTAAATCACTTACTTGAGTTTTATTTTGTACTCTAGACGCTGCAGTAGTAGTTGTATTTAATTATGTATAAACTTGTATTGATATTTATGCATGTATAAGATTTTAATTCAGAGTGTTACTCTGAAGATTGTATTAAGAAATTTTATTTATGATATGAGATGAGATATTGTTTTATTAAAGGATGTTGAGGAAAATTATTTCATTATTTGAGATTTAATTTTCACTGCATAAATATTTTATTTATTTTATTTTATTGCATGCTTTTATTTTAAGGCTTGCTACGAGTTTCAAATTTGAAAGAATTCTCATTCCTTAGCGCCGGTCATGGCCCCTTGTTTTCGGTCTTGACAATTATAGATATTTGAACAATGCTTGCTCGAAAGATGATTTTTCGCTCCCTCATATTGACACACTTATTAATAGTGCAGCTTCCTATGCAATGTACTCTTTCATAGATGGATTCTCAAGGTACAACCAAATCATAATGGTAATGATAGATAAGTTAAAAATGTTTTTCACTAATGAGTGGGCATCTATTATTATTTGGTGATACCGTTTGAATTAAAGAATGCAGGGGCCACTTATTAAAGGATTGTGATTGCTCTGTTACACAATATGATCCATAAAAAGATAAAAATGTACATGGATCATATGATGGTAAAGTCTACAACTAGAGAAGGACATTTTGAAGCTTTAGACAAGTTCCTGGTAAGCGCAGAAAAGTACAATCTCAGATTAAATCTAAAGAAGTGTGTTTTTAGGGTAACATCTGGGAAACTGTTGGGACATATTGTCAATCAAAAAGGAATAGAAGTGGACTCGAACAAGGTTAAGGAAATTAGAGAAATGTCCACACTAAAGAATGAAAAAGAAGTTAGGAGGTTTATCTGACGATTGCAATACATTAGCAAGTTCATAGCTAAGTTGACTATGATTTATGAACCTATTTTCAGGCTTCTAAGGAAGAACCAGCTAGTAATCTGGGATGATAAGTGTTAACAGGTTTTTGACATTATTAAGAATTATTTAATGAATCCTCCTATCTTACAACTGCCAAAGTTAGGGAAACCTTTAATTCTTTATTTGGAAATTGAAAGGGATGCAATAGGGGCAATATTGGCTCAAGAAAATAGAGGGAAGGTTAAACATGCAGTGTATTACCTGAGTAAGAAGCCCCTACAGTACGAAACCTATTACAGTCTTGCAGAGAAGACATGTTTGGCTATGATTTAGGCAATAAAGAAACGTATACATTACTTCCAGTATTACAGAGTGTAGGCAGTTTTTAAACATGATCCCCTTAAGTACCTCCAACAGACTCCATCCTTTAAAGGTAAATCAGCCAAGTGGTTGGTTCTGCTTACTGAGTTCAACATATATTGTAGGGCGAAGCAAGTAGTGAAAGGAAGAGTAGTAGCAGACTTCTTGGCTCAAGGTCCAATAGATGATAAGTGAGAATGGGAACTGGAGTTTCCATATGAGCACTTGGGGGCAACTGAGGTCCAAGGGTGGAAAATATACTTTGATGGAGTCATTAATAATAAAGGAGCTGGTATTGGTGTAATTATGATCACACAGGAAGAAGAAATTATTCCAATGGTGAAAAGACTCGAATTTGAGGTAATGAACAATCAAGCTAAATATGAGGCATGCATCTTTGATTTGGAAGCATTGCATAGTATAGGGGTATAGGATGTCATTGTGTATAGGGATTCTATATTAGTTATAAGACAAGCTTCCAAAGAGTGGGAGGTAAAGGAGGATAGGCTATGTCGGTATTGAGATTATTTGGCTATTGTCTCATTGTACTTTACCCAATGCCAATTTACCCATCTACCAAGAGAAGAGAACCAGATAGCTAATGCCCTAGTGTCATGACCCAAAACAGGGGCCATGACTGGCGCTAAGGAACGGGAATTCTTCCGAATCCGGAACCCGTAGCAAGCCTTAAAATAAAATAAAACATGCAATAATAATAACATAATTAAAATATTATGCAGTGAAAATAAAATCATAAATAAGATAAAGTAAATATCCACCAATAAAATTAAATGAACATCCACATCTCATATATAAATAATCCTTCAATACAAACCCAGTTCAAATCTTTAAAATACATAACCCACACAAATATAATACATAAACCCCACAACTGTTTACAACTACTGCAGTGTCTAGATTATAAAATAAAGTTCAGATAAGCAGTTTACATAATGAAGCCGGGGCGGAAGAAATCCGGCGTATGGTTCTGCTACTGAGGTCTGAAGATGATGACTCTCCTGAAAAATAGTCAACGGAGAGGAGTCAGACCTCACTGAGTGAATTGTTATAATATATATATATATATGCATAGCTAAATGACAATGCACACATTCAATAGTATATATAATAAATATATATACAAGCAAATACACATAGATGCAGCAAAATCATTTTATATATTTCTACTAAAAATCACTGTTTATGAAGGATCAAATAGAACCCTAGAAAACCGCAACCTCAAACAGTGTTAGACAACACTCTAGCCATACAGGCTCACTTATTCCAAATATATTCACTTGTTCCATTTGGACAGTAGACTGGCCCCGAGACACTAAGTCAACCGAGCTCCAGCAGTCTGACTGTCAGTGTGATTGGCCCCAAGACACTTGATCAACCGAGCTCGAGCAATCACACTCCCAAATCATATCACACATCAAATCAAATCAATCCAATCCATATCCACAAATAGGTTAGCAATGAAGCCTAAATGCTATCAGCGTACCGGTACGTACTCGGTCCTATTACTGCCCACTAGGTAGCACGTTCTATTGATATCCTTCATTATTATATAAAACATACATTCATAAATAAATGATGCATGAGATTGAATAAAATAGCAACATAAACCATATATATACTAGAAATATACCAAAAGTATACCAGGTATATTTCAAGCATATATACGTCAATAAATCCAATATAGTTACAAAATAAACTGAAAATAAACTATAAATATACTTAAAACAATTTAAGTATATATTCATAATAAAACATGTATATAATTTGGAAATATACCGAAAATATACCAAAATAAACCTAAGTAATTATTAAACCATTTATGCATATTTTATATAATGAAAACATACATTTCTAAAAACATGCATCCTAGAACACGTATATATAAAATAACAACTCACTGTTATTACGCTCCTCGAGATAGGTTCAATGGGCCTGGTCCACTAGGCCTCAGTCTTGACGCAACTAAACAAACAAATGATAACAGGAAATTAGAATAATTCTATCGAAATTTCTATAAACTCGATCTAGAATACTAGACACATAATTAGAATCAGAATTCGACCGGACACCATATTTGACTAGAATTCTACCAAAAATCCGACAGAACCTCCCCTGTAAAACGGACATCTCTCTACTCAAAGAGTAGAGCTAGTCCTGCAAAGAAATACACTTCGAATAAACACAATTCACAACCCCTCGGTCGGACTCCAAACTACAATTCACCGACCGAGGTTCACAAGTCATAGAATAATTACAAAAATACTGAAAAATACCAAAAATACCAAAATACCCTTCAATAACTCAAAATATAGCAAATTTAAATACTCAAACGCTAAAAATATTTATTTATCCGATAAAAACACAAAAACCCTAATTTTAATAAAATATTATTAAAAATTGGTAATTCTCAATAAATTCATAAATATTGACCAAAATACATTTTATAAATTCAAATTACCTAATTAACCCTAAAACTTACTAAAAATTGATAAAAACCCATTTATTTAGAAAAATTGTATATTATATATAATTTAAAAATAATTTATGAAAAATAGTTTTAATTAGTTAAAAATACTAAATAATTTTTAGAAAATATTTTTATACCTTAAATAACTAGTAAAACCAATTTAATTACATTTTTACCCAATTTAATGTCAAATTATCAAAATACCCCTAGTTATATAAATTCTCTAAAATTAATCAAAAATTCACCAAAAAGAGTATAATTACTCAAAATTAATTTTCTCAACATATAACTCAATCATATCAATAAATATATTCAATTAACCAATTAATTTCAATAAAACACATAATTAACCTAATTTCCAAAAATTACATAAACTAAATAAATTCCAAATAATTATATAAAATTCAAAAAATTTACAAATAAATTTCTAAAATGCATTTCAACACCTATAATCACCATAAAACAGAATTTCATAATTTAATTAATTAATTTTCAAAAATTAGAAAATATTAATAAAATAATCAAAAATTCACAAAAATCAAAATAATTCCCAAAAATTCCACAAAAATTCACAGAGGTAGATTAAGCTACTAGGATCAATGTTTGTGAAGGGAGTTTTCTTGAATCATTCAAATAAAAGCTCAAAAAAATTCAAAAACCCTAATAGGCCGAAAATGAAAAATCAAAACCTAGGGAAATCTAAACCATTTAAAGTGAAAAAAAGCTTGGAAATGGACTCTCCATATATCAAGGAGAAGATAGAGACTGGTGGCGTCGAGTTTGGTGGCCGAAAACGGCTTGATCGACGGTGAGGAAGTTTTCGACTTCTCTTGGATATTCCGGCTAAAACATACCTGAAATGGAGGCTACAGGTGGCGGGAATAGCTGGAGGTGGTGGTGGCAAGCCAGGAGGCACACCGATGGGGAAGAAACAACGTTGCAGCGGCCGGAAATGGTGAGGGAGTCGATCGGAGAAGAAGAAGGACAGGGAGGGGCAGTTTCGTAAATAATGCAAATTTTTTTGTTTTTGATAAATAAATATGTATATATATGTATATATATAACTATACTTTATATTATAATATCACACACACAATAAATACTCACCACACACATATTTTAATAATATATACACATATATAATTAATTAATTAATATTAAAACTATATAATAAAAATTAATTTCATTAATTAAACCCTAATTTAATTTAAATAAATATACGTATTTGCATTTTTATTTAACATTTTAAAATTATGTATGAACTCATGCAAATTCGTAAAACTATTTCAAATAATTAATATTAAATTATTTACATTTTAATTTCCCCGAAAATACAATTCTCGGAAAAATTTTACGTAAATCTCTTAAAATAATATAAAATAATTAAAAATAGCTTTAATAAATAACAAACTCATAAAAAATCATAAATATCTATAAAAATTATTAACACTGCATATCCCGATGCAGTTTAAAATTATTTAAAAACTCGGGATATTACACTTAGCTACTTTGGCTTCTATATGGGAATGTAGGAAATGAACAGAAGTTAAGCCTCTAATTTTATAAAAGTCCTGAAACCCTTGCTATGAAGAAATAGAATGACTTCTCCTTATCCCTTTTCTGTTTGGGGAATTGATATTATAGGAGAAATAAGACCGAGGGCATCGAACAGCCATCGATACATTATTGTGGCGATCGATTATTTCTTTAAGTGGGTTGAAGATGAATCTTATATTGTTGTTCACTCCAAGCATATGGCAATATTTATTGAGAAAAATATAGTCTATAGATATGGGTTACCTCACCATATAGTCACTGATAATGTAGTTCGATTTCGGGTGGAGACAACTATATTATTAAAAGAATATGAGATTGAGCATTACAGGTCATCTCCATATAAGCCACAAGAGAATAGGGTAATAGAAGCTGCAAATAAGAATGTAAAGAAGATTCTGGCTAAAATGATGGAGAATTATCGAGATTGAGTGGATAACTTACAGTTTGCATTATGAGGATATAAAACTACTACCAAAATTTCAACTGGGGTCACTCCGTATTCCTTGGTATATAGGTGTGAAGCTATGTTACAAGTAGAAGTCGAGATTCGATCACTGAGGGTTCTCTTAGAATCTAAGATCCCTGAGTACCAATGGGTAGAAAGTTAATTAGCTCAACTGGCATTGCTAGATGAGAAGAGAATGAAGGCTATATACTATTCTCAGCTATGTCATAAGAGGATAACTCGAGCTTACAATAAGAAAATCAAGCCAGGGAAGATCAAAGAGGGAGATTTAGTGTTGAAGCTTACGAAGCCGATCATGACCAACCTGCAAAGAAAATTCAAGTTGAATTAGAAAGGTCTGTATGTGGTGAAAAAGTTATTTTCTAAGGGTGCCATATCCTATCTGACATAGAAGGGAATGAGTTCAGAGAGCCTATTACTATAGACAAGCTCAAGAAGTACTTTCTGTAAAAGTCTCACTATAGGGAAAACCTTGAAAAGAGGTTGTCTATGAAAAAATTAGAGATAAAAAAATGAATGAATAAAAAATTAAAAATTCCTGCTGGATTGAAAACCTTGAAAAAGGCAATCTAGGCAAAAGTTAAGGACATGTAAAAGGAGATAGAGAGATAAAAATGGTTAATTGGAAACTTGCAAGGGCAAGCCCATTAACGACATGAGATATGTCATAAGCAAAAATGTATATGTATAATGTGTTTAAGTTAAATGAAATAGCTTGCTTTGATTATTGTTAAATATCAATTAAGTGTCCATTACAAATTGTTTAACTACTAAAGGAAATGCTATCTAATAAAGAGGGAAATGATGACTCAATTCATAAACTAATTTTATTTTTTTCCTTTGTTGAACATCCTGAGCACTCAACATTTGTAATTCTTTTGTCCTTTTATTTCTCATAAACTCATCTTTTTTTGTCTATTGTAATTGAATCCACTCCTTGTAATGATCATCGATGGTCAAATTTCCATTATAGTCTATGTTCCTCTAAATGATTCTGTGAGGCCAGGTAGCTGCTAAGTTATCCAGGAAGTTTTGAGAGAGGCGTCCTGGTTCGAACTTATGCACTATTCAAACTTATGCACTAACTCCACAATCAGTTGTTTCTATCCATATTAAAAGTAGAGGCAAGTAGGATTGTAAAACATGGCAAAATGAAAGCCAGCAATCGGAACACAATGAGTGTAAGATCAAATAGTCATATACTACAACCTCTACCATTGACACATCCACCAGATTAGAGTATTAGGGAATATTGATAGCTAGCTCTGAACATCTTTTGGTATAGGATGCAGCTTTCTGGTTCAGCAATGCTTGGCTCTATAGTATATATGTAAGACTGATGGGTATGTAAAAATGTCAATAAATTGAAAAATAAAAATCAAAGAAGAAGAAACATGCCTCTAACAATAATGGACTTCCAGAGAATCACTTGGTTTTTACAAAGTTTTCCAGTTCAATAATGTTTCTACTAGAATGAAAGGGAAAAGTTTAGTATTGCTTCCACCTGATCCAAAATGTGAAGGATTTTTAAATCGTAATTTTCAAAAGGGGAAATGAGTAGGAATTAAGCATACAAGCAGAGGGCCATCATTCGGGGCCAATAGGCTTCTCTCTTATCAATGCTTGTGACAGCTTTAAGAAAGGGTTCTAATGCGATCTCTGAGCTGAGCATGTAGTGAGATGAAAACTGGGGTGGAAGATTGAACATCTGGGCCATCTGATACTGGACAAAGTATGAGTCTGGGATTCCAAGGTTAGGTACTGTAAGTTAATAAGTGGAATCTATTTGACAACTTAGAATGGCTTCAGATTCCTCGAGTATACGGCATAATTCTACTGTGTTGAACAAGAAGACATATTTTTTAGGATCCCAGAATTGAGTTACGACATGGAGGAAAGGGAAGTTAATTCTTTTAGCATGTAGTGATCTAAAGAATGATAAGTGAAATGGCTCTAATATGGCCCATGATCCACCATCTAAGCTTTTTAAGATTGGTTGTAGTAGTTTGAGGCTTCTTTCGATCATGATTCAAGCTTGTGGTGATATCTAGGGAAAGAAAATGGAGGTCTGAGGAAAGGGTGGTCGAAGATGGAGCTGAAAGCAAAAAAATTAGGGATTTAAAGAGAGAAAACTGACCTAATATTAAGATGATTGCCTCATCGAAGAGACGATGCCTCAGCACGAAGAAGCGATCGCCTCTTCAATAAATAGTGAAAAGGTGATTACCTCTCTAACAGTAAGAAGCATAAGTTTTTTTTTATGGAATTGAGCAGTTTTAACTTTAAAATCAAAACCTAGCAGCCTAAAAATGGATTCATGTGATCATTGGTGCTAAATTGTACATAAAGATTAAGGTTGATTAAAATGAAAGTTAAAATCTGCAAATATCCAATCAGAACAAGATATAAAAATGTTGCAATATCATCATTAAATAAATAAAGATAGCAGTAGCAAAGAAGCAGCCAATGGGCCCTAATTTATTAAGCATCTGACTTAGTGCCCTTGAGATAATCCCCTCTACCAGCACCATCATCACCCCTGCCCTCATCCTCATCAATCTAAACCACCTTAATCTGATGCTTGAGGATGGAAATCCTCATCTGGCTAGCCTCATCACAATATTGTTTAAGTAGACTAAAGGCTAATAAATCATCAAAACACGCATACATATAGATGTAGAAAGAATAATTACCCTTCATTGTTAGGTGATGTCCAGTATGTAATCTCTATAAGCCTCAATCATCCTGTACATGTATAAGGCTTACTCCAAAGAAATCTGTATTATCAATAGAGTGTTAAAACTAACAAACATGTCAATAATGATTCAGGAAATAGGTCAAAGATGGATTCACATTAGTGGTGCCCCAAGGGGTACATGCAGATGTAAGATCCCCATCCAAGATCAAGAACTGATGAGATAGCTCTGCTGGAGGAACCTAGAAGCAAACTAAAGGGTCAAGAGTATAACTAAAGCTGCAAATAACTAACTATGAGCTAGGGGTAGTAGGGGGCCTCATCTGCTCAGCCATAGCTGAAATACCCTCTCTGCTCGAATCGTTGTAGGGTCTCTGAGGATCTCTCTCTCATGCTTGAGGCATGGCTTAAGGTGCAGGTCAGGTAGCTACAACATGAAAATGAGAAATCATGTCAGAATATGATAATCTCAAATGCAAATTAAGCATCATATGCTTACTAGAGAGGTAAAAGCAGCATGTAGAAGAATTATCAATAAGAGGTGAGTCTAAAAAAAGTCTAAGTATTAGCTCTTGATTCATATAATGTGGTCCACAGCTGGCTCTCCAGCAATAGCCTGATCAAGCTCAGCATCCTCTAGCTCGTGTGTCCAAAGCATGCTCCTTTTAAGAGATTTAGGCACACACCTCGCTTAACTCTCTAATTCCAGTTAAGGACCCACTCACCAAGATACCAGACTTAATAGGCTAGTTAATGAAGAAGGATTCTCCTTTGAGCTAGTGCTCTAGAATAAGTCATTTCAGCATTCCATCCATTCTCAGGCCCCCACAAGTCATTCTGAATCTGCAAAAGGAGCACCAATGAGTAAGTGCGTCAAATTCATAAAGTTGCTAATATGATTATAAATGTTGTAGGTACCGCATCTTGTGTTAGAGAGTTTAGGTGCTACTGATGGATATGCACTTGAGCTAGATGCCTCTTTAAAAAGTGACTAGCACCTTATCTTCCTATGGTTAGAGAATCATTTTGTACATGCATTATACCGATAAGTAATTATAGCTTCAGTGCCCAAAATTGCTAAAGAAACATTATAACAAATATCGATAAATGGCTATCGAAACGAATCAGGAAGAACAGAAAGAATATAGATTACCAAGACGATATGCCAAAAATTGTATAACTGCTTAGCTACGCGCACCACCTCATCCATACTCCTGTATAGATAAGCCAGAGCACAACTACCCCAATCATATGTAGACACCTAATTCAAGTCTCGTATGGGTAGCAGGAACATCAAATCCACTGAGCTAGCATTATCGACAAATAAAATGGTGCTAAGAAGGTAAACCAAGAATGCTTGTACCACCTGGTCGATCTCATAAGAGGTAACCATCTCTACGGCCCTATCCCAAGTATAGAAGCTCCAAATCAAATGAAACTTGATGGTATACATCCTTTTAATGTTTGGGATCATACCAAGTAAACACTCAATATAGACGGCCTTGTCTAGAGTCAATTGATGTAAGCTCGCATCAAGGGAAACATAATCTTTGGCATATGCAATCCAAATAATGGTGGCAAATGAGATGGGATCCAGAGTAAGTTCCCCTTGGAAGGAGGTGGAAAGTGTAAGTCATGTTTAACCATGTCTTCATCAATGCATGGAGCAACTGATAATCTTTCTATCTTTATTCATAGTGGAGCAAAAGTATAAAGTCTTCAAAATCGGTGTCCTAGATCCGATCCTTTTGATCCTCTATCAGATCATTGTAGAAGACTCGAGCCCCATGGAAGTTTTTGGTGCCCTTGAATGTTTGTACATCACATTGTGAAAGAAATTAAAGAAGTTAAATCAATACAACATAATTTTTATTACTTTCTGGCACCCTCTACAAAATGATTCACCTTGTTGTAAAGGTGCAGCACCTCAATAATAAGGCCATTGCCTCACGAAGGCAATGATTGCAAATCATCTATAGGCACAAAGGCAATGCCTCAAGTTCTAATACTGAAATGAATGCCTCTAGGCTAATAAGCGATTGCCTTAATGTAGAGGCGATCGCTTTTACTCGTTAAAGAACGGCGAATAGTTTTTATCTTCTCAACAAAATTCATAAAATTTATATTTAATCAATCCTATGTCTAATCCTAAATGAAAAATAGATGTGAATGCACTCTAACCCAGTATGACTAGGAAAAATAAAGAAGATTTAGTCACTAACCTCTCCAAATACTGATGAGCAGATATGACTTCTCAAATTCGCTAGAAGAGGAATTAGGTTTCCCTTTAATAATTTAAGGCTACACGAGGCATTTGTGGAAGGTAAAATGCGATCCCACTCAGGCATAGGCGGTGTCCTCTCATCATTCATTTTTGAAAGAATATGAGTGTAGGAAAGAAGAAGAAAGGAAAAGAAGAAAGAAAGAAAGAAAAGGGAAACATGTTTTTATGGTAAAAAAAAACCCATGCAAATTATAAAAATGATAAAAGTGGAGAAAGTGATGAATGAGAAGGGGAAGGTTTCCTGAGATATGTTTTGCAAATTAATATCATAAGTTAAAGATTGTTTAATTGAAGAAGAGGTGACTGGATGGGTTGTATGCCTGAAGTTCTTTATTTCAGATGAGGGATTGCCTCTCAGGTAAAGAAAATATAAGGATGACAGTGTGAGTTTCCCACCTATGATAAGGGACTGCCTCTCAAATTAGGAAAACCCGAGGATGATAGCATGAGTTTCTTGCTTGTGATAAAGGATTACCTCTCGGGCTAGGAAAATTCGAGGATGACAAGGTGAGTCTCCCATTTCAGATAAAGGACTACCTCTCAGGCCAAGAAAATTTAAGGATGACGACATGAGTTTCCCACCTAAGATAAGGGATTGCCTCTCGGGCCAAAAAAACCTGAGGATGATGGTATAAGTCTCCCGTTTCAAATAAAGAACTGCTTCTCGAGCCAGGAAAACCTAAGGATGATGGCATGAGTTTCTTGACTATGATAAGGGATTGCCTCTTGCGCTAGGAAAACCCAAGGATGACGATGTGAGTTTCCTGTTTTAGATAAATGGCTAATTGGGCCAAGAAAATTGATGAACATGGTCATGTTTTATGATTAAAACTTTGACTTCTCGAGTTTGAATTCCTGTGGTGTGTGAAAAATGCATTTTATTAACTAGTCTTTGTCTTAGGAAAAATTCAATTTCAGTTAAATTTATGTTTCTTTTATTCAGTTTTTATTTTAGTTGAGTACTTACTGCATGTCTTATGTGTTTATTTATTTTTACGTATTAGTTAGTTTATTTTTGGTTGATTTTTATGTATTTAGGGAAGTCAAAGAACAGTATAGGAAGGTTATATGGGAGCCATAAGCACTTGAAGCGAGCCTAAAAAGCAATGGAGATCAATATATTGAAATGCTGAAAAAATAATATGCACGGCCATGCACATTTTGCACACGACCGTGCGACCAGGTGATTAGGAAAGTCAGAGGCGAATTTAATTGCTGACTCATGAAGGACAAAAGGGAGATTTCACACGGATATAACCCTAGGGCTGGTAATTAAGGTTTTATAAGAGGGCAGCCACCAAAAACAAGGGGGATTTTTTTTCTTATCATCACTTCTTGGAGATACAATTTTTCTTAGAGCAGTTTTGAGAAAACAAGGATTTTTTCTTGCTTATGTTAGTTTAGAGATTAGAGAATAAAAATTGAAGAACATCAAGCTTCCTATTTAACAGGGGGTTTATTTTTTTTAATTATTTTTATTCGTTCTTAATTTTAATTCAATGATGATGTCTATTTTCTGTTATTATTCTTCTTTATTTCTTAAAATTAACATGAGTAGCTAAATTCTTAGTTAAGGTTCTTATTACTATTCAACCATGGGCTAATCGCAATTAAACCTAAGCCATTAATCTAGATCCTTTGGTTATTGTTGAACTTAATGTCTTCTTAGGATTGATCACCCTTTAATTAAATATACACAATAAAACTTTATCGAGAGATGGGTTGTATTGGATTTAAACAATAACCTATTAGATGCTTTCTTAGTTGAGAAACACTTAAGAAACTAATATTGATTAAGGGTTGGTGCTTAAACCGGGTTAACCAAACGCTTAGTAGACGAGAGCTTTAAATCTAAGAACGTCAATTTACTTGGTTAATCATAGGGTTGACTTAGGAGGAAAGCCTATGATTTTAGGGAAACCCTCAAATTGGATTAAGGTTAGATATGGTTTAGCAATAAATTGATTTTAAATAAAGGTTGAATTAATAATAAAAACCCTAGCTTTCTAAAGTGATTGTTATTTCATTATGAATTTTTTGTGTTTTATCTTAGTTTAATTTTTAGTTTAATTAAAAATACCCTTTTTCGTTGTTTAAACAAACAAACACAACTAGTATCACTGTAGTCAATTTGCAATCTCTGTGGGATCAATATTTAATTACTATTTGTATGAATTCGTATACTTGCGAAAACCCATCAATTGACAACGAGAGTGAAGCTCGAAGGTTAGGTATGTCGTCTCTTATTTACTTGTGTCATGCATGTGATTTTTTTAAAAATTGTCATTGTATGCATTTGATTTTTAAAAAAATCAGGAGGCAAACTATTGACACGATGCTCAGTTTGATCAACCCACCATAGAGCCCGATGATAAGAAATACAAGGCTTGAATGCAAAAAAGAAGCCCAAACCTTCTTGAAAATGGATCCAAAAGATTAGAACCCTAAAATCCAAGCCCAAACACATATGAACGAGCCCAATCCGCCCCGACTCGTTAGGCCTAATACATAGTCGGGCCATAAAGGCAACACCTTTTTGAAAAGGCGATCACCTCTATGGCAGCAGGCAATAAGGCAATCGCCTCATTGTAGAGGTGCCGCCTCTACAGTAGCCACTTGTCTCTGCATTAAATGCAAAGGTGACCATGGTAGCCAACTTAGTGGGCCTACCTTCCACTAAACTCAGTTTATTTCATGAAGAAGAGGATTTTTAGGAGAGGTGAAGAGCTAGAAAGAGGCAATGATGAGTAATAAGGTAAGGGTCTGGGCTAGACATGGGATTAAAAAAGGGGGAAGAAAAGAGAGAAAAAGGGCAACCATTATCAATTTTTGTAAAAAATAGAAGAGAGTTTCAGAGAAAAAAGAAAAGAGAGCTTTGGAATAAGAAGAAAATGTTCTTAGGAAGAAGGAATCTTAAAGGTTCATTTTTTAAAGAAAGAAGGTTAAAAACCTTGCATTCAAATGAAGTTCAAGACTCATATCTAACTCTGAGAGCCAACTACTTTCAAAAACAAGCTTTTATTTCAGAAGTAATCTCCATTTCTTCTCAATATCACTTAATATTAAAGTTAGAAGTCTTATAATATCTTATTTACTTATTTGTTTACTAGCTTTTTATATCCATTGTTTATTTTATAGCATGTTCCCAATATAATCTATTAAAGTGTTAAGTACAACTTTAAGTTAGAGTATTTGCATATATATTGTTTGCTTGAGATTAAAGTTTATGACCCTTTTTGAGAGTCACTTGTCCTTTTCAAACAGGCATCTACCCATCACTATAAGGCAATCGTCTCATCCATAAGACAATCGACACTCTAGTAGAGTCCTACACGACCTTGTCTTAATTTTCCTTATGGACAGTCACTTTGGCAGAGTCCTACATGACCTTATCTTGATTTTCCTCATGGACCGTGCATGTTTCCCATGAATGCCCATGCTTTAATATTTATAAGTCTATTTTGGATCATTATTTTGCTATTTTGTTCAATTAATGTCTAGAAATTTGTTATTTTTATTTGTATTAAATCGATTTATTAGTTAACTTCGTGAATTCTTTTGTAGGATCTTTATATATCTTGGAAACTGGCATTTTGTCTATTACAGGAATATTTTTGGTGATTTCTAATCATCAAATATTTATCCTATTAATTAGTTCTTAAGAAGTTTTACTTGTCTAATTAATTAGTTTATTTTTTATTTATTACTGGTTTATTCTCCATTTATTTTACATTTCTTTAAATAGAGTATTGTAATATCTAATATCTTCCTTATTCATTTGAATGTATGGTTGTAAATTATTATCATTTATTTTTATTTATATTAAATATTGGGCTATAAGCTTGAAAAAAAATTAATGTGCAAATCCATACTTTAATATAAACTTTGACCAATTATTTGAAGACAATTGTAATTTACATGTTAATAAAGAAATAATTGAATAATTAAAGGTAACAAATTACGAAACATAAATGGAGGTCAACCGCAAAGTTAGGTGGGCATTCAAAAAGCCCATACCTAGTTTCTGAACCCGTTCTCTGATAACGGCTTCTGGAAACCTCCATGGAATCCAGTTGCAGTATAAGTGTGTCCCGGCTTTTATGTAGGTGGCGACTCCATCTCTGAGTAGACTTTAAAACCTATTTTGTACTTCCTAATGGGCCTCGAGCCCGCATAATGCCACAGTTGCCAAACACTTTATCGCATGCTAAACTCCACTGCCTACAATATGTTAATTAATTTCATTTTTATCTAAGATAAAATAGAAGTTAATCTAATTAAAATAAGAAACATACATACAATTATATTAGAACTATATTTTAATTAATTTAATTTTTATTAGAGATAAAGTAGAAGTTAACCTAATTAAAACATAAAATATACTTTCAATTAAATTAGAATTTTTGTAAGAGATAAGATAAAAGTTAACCAAATTAAAATGGAAAACATACTTTCAATTAATTTAGAATTATATTTTAATTAATTTAATTTTATTATAGATAAAATAGAAGTTAACCTTATTAAAATAGAAAATAAACTTTCAATCAAATTAAAATTATATTTTAATTAATTTAATTTTACTTTTATTGGTAAATTACTAGATTATCCATTTTTTATATAAAAATGAGTGAATACATTTTCATAAGTTTGTTTCCCTTATAGATATAGATATATCTATAATATATATGAATGTACCAAAGGAGGGACATGCAAAATTATAAAAAAGTTTTCACTCATTATTATATAAAAATTAGATAATTTAGTTATTTACTAATAAAAATTAAATTAAATTAATTAAAATATAATTTTAATTTAATTGAAAATGTATTTCTTATTTTAATCAGGTTAACTTTTATTTTTATCTTTAATAAAAATTAAATTAACTAAAATATAATTATTATTTAATTGAAAGTACGTTTCCTATTTTAATTAGATTAATTTCTATTTTATTTCTAATAAAAATTCTTATTTAATTGAAAGTAAATTTTCTATTATAATTAGGTTAACTTCTAATTTATATCTAATAAAAATTCATTTAATTGAAATATAATTCTAATATAATTGAAAGTATGTTTTTTACTTTAATTAGGTTATAATTCTAATATAATTGAAAGTATGTTTTTTTTTACTTTAATTAGGTTAACTTCTATTTTATCCCTAACAAAATTAAATTAAATTAATTAAAATGTAATTCTAATTTAATTGAAAGTATATTTCATATTTTAATTAGGTTAACTTATATTTTATCTCTAATAAAAATGAAATTAATTAACATATAATTCTAATTTAATTGAAAGTATATTTCTTATTTTAATTATGTTAATTTCTATTTTATCTCTAACAAAATTAAATTAATTAAACTTTAGTAGTAGTTTTGTTAAAAATATATTTTTTTCTATTTTAATTAGGTCTACTTATATTTTATCTAATATAAATCAAATTAGATAACATAATTTTATAAGTCTCATTACATAATAATAATAATAATAATAATAATATGTTTAATTATTTATTTATTTTAATTGTTTATCTATTATATATCACGAGTCTAATAAAATTTTTATTCACGTGTGAAACAGGTGGTTGTTTCCTATTGTGTGTATATACATAATAACAATAATAATAATAATAATAATTGAATAAATAAAATAAAAAATAAAAAATAGTTGAAAAATGGATATTTTAGTTAGAACAAAAGGTATAATTTTTGTTGCAAAAAAGAGTAATGTTTTAGTTATAATAGAATTAGATTATTTTATATATAATAGAACATGTTATTTTAAAATAAAATTTTTTATATTTTTTATAAAAAAAGTATTGTAAATTTTAATAGCTCAAAATATAAGATTTTAAGAATAATTACTGAATTATGAAGATAAATACTTAAATGATTTTTGCAAATAATTTACTACATTTATAATTCATATATGAAAAAAACCTTAGTCAATCCGAAATTCCAATATGAGATGGGATCGTATCTTAACTAAAATACAAAAAGATCCTATCTTTACGTTGAAAATACAAATCCTAATTTTTTTCTGAACTAATATTAGAAGAATCATACATGGAGTTGCAAACCTAATCCTACTAGGAGATTGCATGTTCTATTAAATTCTCTACATAAACAATCTAACCCTTCTTTCTACTAGTTTTCAGGCTCAAAGAAACGAAGGAAATTTTACTAAAGCTTTCTTTGAGTGAACTAGACACCATGGCTGAGCCTCAGATCGAGCTTTTCAACAGGCTAGACCAAGCAAAGACTCAGCTATACCACATCAAAGCTGTGGTCATCTCTGGCATGGGATTTTTCACCGATGCTTATGATCTTTTTTGCATCTCTTTAGTCACTAAACTCCTCGGTCGCATCTATTATCATGTTGATGGCTCCTCCAAGCCTGGTAGCTTGCCTCCTAATGTAGCTGCTGCAGTCAATGGGGTTGCACTCTGCGGAACTCTTGCGGGGCAAATCTTTTTTGGATGGCTCGGCGATAAGTTAGGCCGCAAGCGCGTCTATGGCATCACACTTTTGTTCATGTTCGTCTGCTCCATTTGTTCTGGCTTGTCTTTTGGAAGCTCTACAAAAGCTGTAATGGGTACTTTGTGTTTCTTTAGATTCTGGCTTGGTTTTGGTATTGGAGGAGACTATCCACTCTCTGCAACTATCATGGCTGAATATTCGAACAAGAAGACTCGGGGTGCGTTCATTGCTGCTGTTTTCGCAATGCAAGGTTTCGGTATTCTTGCTGGTGGTGTAGTGGCTATGCTTCTTTCAGCTATTTTTGGCTCTGTGTATAAGGCTCCAGCTTATTCTGTTGATCCTATTGGTTCGACTGTGCCACAAGCTGATTATGTTTGGAGGATCATTCTTATGCTTGGCGCATTGCCTGCTGCTTTGACGTACTATTGGCGCTTGAAGATGCCTGAAACCCCTAGATACACGGCTTTAGTAGCCAAGAATGCTGAGAAAGCTTGTCAAGATATGTCCAAAGTCATGGACATTGAGACGCAAGATGACAAGGGAACAACAGCTCCTGAGGATACTAATAATATGGTGCTCGACAGAAGCGACGATTATGGGCTGTTCTCCAAGCAATTTCTGGCTCGCCATGGCTTACACTTGCTAGGAACAGCAAGCACCTGGCTATTGCTTGACATTGCATACTACAGCCAAAACTTATTCCAAAAGGACATTTTTAGTGCAGTTGGCTGGCTTCCGTCACCCAAGTCAATGAGTGCAATTGATGAGCTTTTCAAGATTTCTAAAGCACAATTACTGATTGCACTTTGCGGCACAGTTCCAGGGTACTGGGCAACAGTACTTTCGATCGATAAAATCGGCCGTTTCACAATTCAGTTGATTGGATTTTGCTTCATGACAGTGTTCATGTTTGCATTGGCAATTCCATATCATCACTGGACATTGAAAGAGAATCACATTGGTTTCATAGTGATGTATGGACTAACCTTCTTTTTTGCAAATTTTGGGCCTAACAGTACGACATTTATAGTGCCAGCAGAGATATTTCCTGCGAGGTTGAGATCAACCTGCCATGGAATATCAGCTGCTGCAGGGAAAACAGGTGCAATAATTGGAGCTTTCGGGTTCTTGTATGCTGCACAGAATCAAGATAAGTCGAAGGCTGATCCAGGGTACCCTGCTGGTATTGGGATGAAAAATGCACTAATAGTACTTGGTTGCATTAATGTATTGGGCTTCTTTTTAACGTTCTTGGTTCCAGAGCCCAAAGGTAGATCATTAGAGGAGATTTCAGGAGAAAATCAAGATGGTGATAAGCTTCAACCCAATAAAATTCAAGCAGCCTAGCTACTACAGTAATCTATTTGTTTTGTTTTGTTTTGTTTATGCTGCTATATTATAAGTGTTAGGTTGGGAAAAATTGTTGTTTTTTTTTTCGATTAAATCTAATGAAAAGGTTCATTTATTTTTTTCAGAATGGTTGATATTTGCATAATGTAGATCCTTCCAATTCAAAATGGTTTCCTTGATTCAATTTTTTTTACTTTTTTTTAAACCAATAATATTTAGAGTCTATTTGATTTTAATTAATATTTGAATTTGATTAATCTAATTCCACCATAATAAAATAATAAAAATTGTAAAAATCTCCAAACAACTAATGTAGATCTATTAAAGCTATATGTATATCAAAAGGAATAAATTACTTGAAAGAAACAATTACCAACTAAAGAAAATCTAAAGTGATTAGTTGAATTGGTAAAAAAAGGTACTCTACTTTGTTATCAGTTAGAGTTCAATTATACCAAGGATAATATAAAAATTTATTTTTAAATGCATAGTTTCATCCTTAAATTTTATTTGCTACCCAAATTTTTTATTATTTTTTATTTAACTTTAATCTAAACTTTTACTTAAGTCTATTTACATGAAATTGGTGTATGTTATAAAAAATTTTAAAAAAGCTAATATTAACACAAAAAATTGTGTACTTTAATAAAATTTAATGATTGGAAAAAGTTTTTTTATTTTTAATTTTAGTTTCTAACATTATTTTTATTAATTTAAAATTCACTTTTAACATTTTATGTGTACAACAGTATGTGAAATAAAAAAATGATAAAAATTAACTAGTGCCAAAAATTAATTATCTAAAGTTTAGAGATAAAATTATGTATCAGAACTTTTTAAAATTGTGACACAAATCAAAATTAAAATTTCCTCTCTAAGGATGAAAAATACATGATATCTATAGATTACATTAAAAAAATTAAAATGTATATTTTAGGGAGAACATGGACATATATATAAGCTCTCTAATTCTTTGTCAAAATTTATAGAATGCAAAAGGGTTATTTATAATAGTTTGTGTGAAATGGCAGACACTACTGTTTGTTGGTAATAGTTGTGGATAAACATAAAGAGACAGTTCGAGCTGTCTTGACCTTTTCTTCCATGCCTTTTTTTTTTTTTTCATCCCGTTCTTCCTCAGATAAAAAATTTAAAAAAAAAAAAAAAAAAAAAGAAGCACAGTGTTTTAGAGGTGTATATAATTTCATATAAGAACTTTCATATTTAGCCATAAGCCAACATTACTTTTTAGCTGAAAAAGGATAAGTTTGCAATTTCGTATGCGAGTATCTAAGCAATAATGAGATTGTGGTATGATCCTTCCTGTTTGATAGCAACCATTCCTTTATTATTTTCTTAAGTTTTAAATAATTTCATCTGTATATTACATAAATCCAGAAATGGATGGAATCTAAAAATTTAAAGAAGACATGCTTCCCTTTACTATTAATTAATTTTTTCCCATTTCAAGATTGATGGCTATTGTAATGAAAGCCATTTCAGCAACATACTTCACTACCACTGTGATACAGTCTTCTAAGCAAACAGGTGAGACCGTGCGCCATCCCAAGCATTTGGATAAGCACATTGCTTTTTTAGTATATTTTACTGAACTCTTTTGGTCATAGTCATGGCCATGGTCCCCAGCATGATCTGCTTCAAATCCATGTTCAAGTTTATCAGCACTTTTTACTATTTGATATAAATATGGTTTCCATTATTTTGGAATTTGAAAATAAACTTCATAAAAATTATTTTAACACTTATTTTTTATAGATAAAATTTATTTTTCAAATAAAATTATTTTTTTTATTCCCTAAACCATCAAATGATATGATTAATGGAATCTAGATCAAATGGTCTAGGTTGAGGTATCGGTCCCTCGTGGCAAAACTTAAAAATATATTTTTAATTGTCATTACTCCTATTTTGAGTGATAAGTATCTAAAAAAACTTTTTATTATTTTTTTGGATTTTGCTATTGGCCTGATTTAGGCCAAAAAAAAAATTGCATGACCCAATAAATGTATGAGAAATTATTTAAGTTGATAAAATGTAATTTATCAAAAATCTTCTATAGTTATATTTTGCATTATTCCTACAACTTTAATTTCTGTATTATTTGTTAGTCTATTTGTAAAATGTTTGAATCCCATATAAATTCTCATTGCTTCAAGAGAAAGACAGAACCTATATCGATAAAGTTGTTTGCGTATAGATTTTTCTTTTTTGTTTTTTTGGAAAATTGCATATACATTTCAAGTAATTAATTGTTTGTTGCTGAGTTGTTGTGTGGTGAAAACTACAAGATTTGCTTCTGTTTATTATCTAATCTTTCAATTTTATGCCCTTCCAAAACTCATTGATCCTTCCAATGCTGGTGAAAATATATATATCTTCTTTATAGAAACAAAATTATTCTGAAAAATAAAAATACTCTATGTTTCAAATGTAATATACATCCAACAAATCATATCAATGATCTGTCTAAATAGAAATACTGACCCAAATTTTGTTTATTTAAATAGGAGAATTAATTGAATAGATATATTCTTTTTAGAAATATACAAAACTAATAATTGGTTGAGAGAATTATTATAAGGGTAGTATAGTAATTTATACATATATTAATCACATTCATTAATCTAAGTGTATAATCTTTAAATGTCAATTAAATTGGAATAGGACAGCTATTAGTTGATAACTATTATTAATAGTTGTTAATTAATAGTTGTTAGTTGATTAAGTACTCCTTCCATTCAAAACTAATTGCCACTTTTTCAAATAAAATAAAATTGTAATTATTTGTTACTTTTATATACCCAATGCAACATTAATGTTTTCTTTCTATTTTATCGTCGTGTTAACTTTGTCTTATATTAATTGGTTTTGCAAGATTCCATAAGTCTTTCCAATATTTAGAGAAGGGTAATTTAGTCTCATTTAACTATTTTTTCCTATAATTAAGCCTATTAAATGTTTTCTTAATTTAAGTGAAATACTAAAAAAAGACAAATGATTTAGAATGGAGAGAGTATTTGATCAAACTATTTCAAATGACTATTATAGATATTAATTAAGTTATTTAAAATTTTTAAATTTTACATTTATTATTATTTAATTATATTTATGTTCAATTGTATTTAACTATACATATTAATTTCAAAAATTATTTTATATTTATAATTTCAAATATTAAAAGTTATGTAATTAAATATAATAAAATTATATATATATATATATATATATATATATATATATATATATATATATATATATATATATATATATATATATATATATATATTTGTTTATTTATTTATATGTAAAAAATGCATATACTAAATTTGTACTTCTTTAAAATAATTATTCAAAAAATTAATTAACAAAATAAGAAACAAATAAAAAATTAACGTGCGAAAGGAAAAATCTAATTATTAATTTAATTTAAATAAATATAGGTAATGAAGTAATAATATTTAAATAAATAGAAACAATTAAATAATTACATTTCAATTAATGAGAGTTGTTTATGAAAAACTTCAAACTGAAGATGATATATGTGTTCCAACAGCTATTAGCAACCATTTAAAAATATTAACCAAATAATATTTTGTAGGAATTGAAAACTGAAAGTTTCTCTCCGATAATTATGTCAAACACCTTCCAAAAGTATTCAAATATATGATAATGACTTTTTTTTTTTTCTAAACATTGTATAAAAGAGTTGGGGAAAAAGAAATGGGAACTCGATAGCTCATCACCCACAATAGGAGGATTGGCAGCTAGGTTAAAACCTCACAGGTTAAAGAATTGCGTATATACATAGGGATCACTCACTACAGACAGTGGTTCAAAAGAGTGATGGAGACGGCAATAGGCAAATGGAGAGAATGCACAAGCAATGTTGAAATTGAAGCTGGCAATTACTTGAGGGTTGTAGATGAGGGCTACTAGGAACCATCCAAAAACAAATCATTCAATCTCTTAATGTTTACTAGACTCCAAGAACCACATACGTACCGCTATTATATACATAGACCACTTGCACCATTTTTTAGACCATAAAATTATACATATATATATATATAAATTAAACATATCTTTCTTTGAAAATAATGTTTACTTAAAATTCACTTAATTATATATAATATATATATTTATTCATCTATATGGATTTGGAGAGAAAAATACCCATCATCCACTTGGTAAAAGAGTGTCATCATTACATATATATTTTGCATTCATTAGTGTATTAGATTAGATTATTTTGTGTTAGTTTAATCTGATTACGTTTTGGAGCCTACAAATGTTGACAAACCCATTACGAAAGATAAAGATTGAATTTTGTTTATTTTATTTATTTAATTTCTATAACAGTATTGTTCATTGTACCTGAATAAATTGGTTTGTTAAAATTATCATAACCTTCATTTTTGGCCTTAAATTAATTAAGAACTAAAGAAGTGCTTAATCATATAAAATGGAGTAAAAGTTACATAATATATGGTTAAATTAGCAATAATTTAAAGGTATTATATTAACGTGAAAAAATAAATAAATTGAACATATATAATTTGAAATGAATACGTTTTATTTTAATTTGAAATATGTTTTTTAACTAAAAATTATTTGAATCAGCTGATAGGAAACTGTTATTGTTTAATCAACGTATTGGATTTGAGCTTTAGCATATGAGTATTCGTTGTTGAAAATCTTAGTCTTTTTATAATTCTATCCTATCCAAACTAAATTAATTAGAATTTAGTGGAAACTAATTATTTGTAGTTTACATTAAAAAATATCTTTGAAAAAATGGTTTCTCAAAATTACCTTTTTATCTCTAATTTTTTTTTTTTTAATAAACATGAAATTTTCATCAACTCAAAAGCCTTCTGGCATCAAAATACAAGAGTACATCCAATTTATTTGGTAGATTTACAATCCATGGAGAGCAACTTACTAATCACTCTGCAGCTTGATTTGTTGTTCTTTTAACAAAAATAAAGTAATAATATAGTTCTTTCTTCACAATAAGCTTTATATCCTTGACTATTGCTTTGATTCCTCTGTGATTAACCAAAACAACTGCAGCTAGTAATGCCATTGCTTTTTTTTTTTTGGTAAAGCACAGCCCTGCTCTCAGTATCCCCTTATGGTCCCTTCCTTAGACAGCCATGGTTGCCTTCTTAGACTCTCTTGCCTAAAAATTTACATCAGTGTTAAAATTAATAAAACTTTCGTTCAAAAAATAAAACTTGGTGGTGGAGCATTCCAGACAGCTTGCCAGTGACTGATACCACAATCGAAAGGCATTTGAAACTGCTTTTTTTTAATTTAACCTCGACACCTTGAAATCTATCAGGAAGGTCAAGCACAGAGCTCCCTGATATTATAAGTCATAAAGAGAAATATAAAAATATGTAATCCAATAAAAAATAAAACTAAACTAAACAAAGAATATTCTATTCAACTAATGTATTTAATTTTCAACTTACATTCTTAACAAGTATTCTTTGGAATAGCAACAGTGAATGGTCCTCTCTCTCCAAATTATTTTTTTTTTCTTTCCGTAATTTGAGAGTTTAGATAATTTTAATATCGGTAAACTGTATAATATGAGTAATTTTTCTTTTTAAATTGACGACTGTAAAAATTAAATTTTGTATTTCATGATACCTTTGAAAATTCAACCCCAACAGCTCTCTTCAAATTATTTCTTTTACTTTTTTTGCTTAAATATGTTTGTTCAATTAATTATTGTGCATAAATATGGGAATAATTAGTTGCTTTAATTAATAGAATCAACTTCAGATAATCATTTTTCAACATCAAGAAAATTTGAACGAAATCATGACGCGTGATAGTTTTATTTATGTTAATGAAAAGAAATTATATTTAAGAGACTTGCTTTTCTTTTTCCTTTTTGTTTCCTAATCCAAATGGAGAAAGAGGAACATATGATCTTCACATAACTTTATTTGATATTTTCTTGTCTAGAATTTTATATCCAAATTTATATATAAAAAAAAAAGTTAAATATGTGTATTGCGGTGTAAATTTATTTTTTCTTGGATTTAAATTAATTTACTAATATTTTATTATATATATATATATATATTATTTTATTGAACATATTTTAGGAATTTTTGTGAACATTAAAGTAGACATTTTTTACAAGAGAAAAAAGAAAAGGAATTAAATTGTTGCTTAGATGGGTAAAGGTAAAATTAGTTTATTTATTTGCATTGTCAAATTTAGCAATCAAGTAAATATCATACATATTTTTGGAAGAAAAAAGTTTGACTTAAAAAGAAGAAATTAATTTAGATAAACCAAAATAAAGAACAAACCAATAAAAAGTAGAAGGAATCAAATCATTTTCACATTAATTGGAAAACAAGTAAAGATTTGACGAACGGGGATATTTACTCTAATTGTAAATAGCATATCAAAAAAATTGGAATACAAGGTATTCATTACTATGAAATTTTTTATTTTTCGAACATTAGGTATGAGTAGGATTACAAAATGCTCATTTTTTCTTAAAAAAAAAAAAATTATTCATTTATTAAAAATTAAAGATATATTTTAATGAATAGATTTTTTTTTTTAATTAAAAAAGGCACTATTATTGCAAATCAAAAGTCAAAACATCAGAGATAAAATGAAAGGTGACCAACCCACTCCTCTAAACCAGACAAAGAAGTAGCAGCTCTAGCTAAGCTATGAGCAATCCGATTCGTTGAAACCTTACAAGAAGGAATTTCACTAATCAAGAGCTTACAATCATCAATAATTCGATCAACAAGAGAAACATTTGCTGTTGAAGCAGACACAACTTGCACAACACTTAGAGCGTCTGTCTTAACATGAACGTTTTGAATCTGAGAAGCTTTCAACCAGCTGAGGGCTTCTCTTAGGCTCAACATTTCTACCATCAAATGAGTAATCTTCGGCCATGAGAAAATATTACATATAGTGCCTTTAAACTGACCCAAGGCATCCCTAAGTACCATGCCACACCCAAATTGATTCGTAGCAGAAAAAATTGCAGCATCCACATTACAAGAACAATACCCATCTGGAGGTCTTGTCCACTTAACGCCATGCAATCTTACCTCCATATTCTTTTGACCATACTACTGCTACGCCAAGAGCCACTATTGCAAGTAGGCAAATGCACCATGAACCACCTGGACAGCAGGTTTTGTCGTAAATTTCCACACCAACAAATTCCTATTACCCTAAATTGCCCACATTAAAACAGCAGCTAAGCAACAATCCTCGTCCAAGCACCGTCTCAAAATATCACACTATCAGTCCATGATGTTACTAAAGACATGCCTGCAAAAACCAACAGCTGGAGCTAATAATACACGTTCAACCCAATGATGTGAGTAAAAATTAATATCCTAGTTTTTAAGACTAATTACAGAGTAAGTAGAAACTCGAACACTAGAAAATTTAGAGCAAATTTTATATTAACCAAATAGATACTTAAATGGATAAGTAAAAAAAATAAAAGAAGATGTTAAAATGTCCTAATTATTCTAAAATTACTAAAAATTATAAATTACTATAATTAAACTAAATGTACTATAACAAATTTAGGTGATGTATATTAGAATTACAATTGAGAATTAATCAAGAACTATATTCGTTAATAAACACATATATACATGAAATGATTGGAGAATTTAGTCAATTTTCATTAAAAGCAACTCTCATTGTTAATTAAGGGTGTTTTCATGTAGAGTCTACAAGTACTCTCATGATATTGTAGAGATAAACAAAAACCACTAAGTTCCATGCTAATTCTTTAACCCCTTAAAATAGATTTCTTGTCTCCAAATACTTTCCTAACCCATAAGTAAATTCAATTGCATATCCACCAAATACCCCAACTCTCATTGTAAACATTTGATTAGCAAGTTATATATGGTGATCAAATATACATAACACATTCCAAAACTTAATTGAAATTAAATCATTCATGCATTATAAAAGATAAAAATGTAGTTCATAGATTAATCCATCCTTGCAATTCTAATAGCAAGGACTTAGCCAAAATACATAATATTCAAAATCAAAGAACAACAAGAAAGTAATTTAAACATCCAACAACTAAATAGAAAAAGAGAAAAAGATTATGTTGATGAACTCTTTAATGCTCTCCAGGAAGTTACTTGATATTGAATGGTCCTCTTGATGTCTTCCTTGAATTTTTGAATATATCTTTGAACACTTGATACTTCCACTTCCATTCAATAATAAAACTAATAATACTAATTACTTCTAATAAAAATATTAAGTGTTTTTCATACATAAACAAAGTTAAATTCATGTATTTATGGGCTTTTAAACATCCCAATTCATGCCTCTTTGAAATGGATGTAAATGTGAATGGGTGCAACCAAAGGACATGGGAACTACTCAACACCACTGTGCCGACGCAGGTGAAACTCAACACCATTGTGCTTCTATCACGACTCGGCATGCTTCCTTTTAGTCATGACTCATCATCATGGTGACGAGTTGGCACACTCCACAACATCCTTGCCTTGGCTTTCCTCCTACCATTCTTCATTCTAAAGCATTTAAATGCACTTCTATATATGGATTAAGCCTAAGAGTACTTACAAAATACAAAATTAAAGTAAGAAAAACAAAGATAAAGATAGTAGTGCAATAATCAAAAAAACATAACAAAAACTAAGGAAAAATAAAGCATAACTATACTAAAGAACTATGCTATTTTGCATCTTAAGAAACTCCCTTACACTTAAACCTTTCTTGCCCTCAAGCAAGAAATGAAGATCCAAATGGGAAACAAAAACTTTATCTTCTCCAAAATAAATATAGTTATCTTGACAAGTCATTTTAATAATGAAAGGAGTTAAGAAAAAGATAGTTAACAACTAAGCATCCAATGCTCAACAATGCTATAGAAAACAAGTTCCATAGCATAAGTAATAAGTTTGACAATTTATCTTAATTTATTAAGAACAAAATCAAGAACATGAAGTCAATGTGCTAACCAAACTATCTAGCCAAAATGTTCATTCTTCAAACTTAGGAGTTCTAAGAACAAAAATAGCCATTAGGATAAAGATTAAGCACACACACTAACTCACATTTCTCATGGCATATTTAGACACTTTTTTTATGCTTTCTTTTTGAATGAATGTAATTGGGGAGCATACTCATTTACACACAACTTACGTGAAACACATCAACTTGTGACATCATACATGAATGTAATTAAGGAGCACACTCACTTACACATAACTTACTCAAAATGCATCACATCAATAAGCAATGATTTTCTTTTTCTCATATTTTTTTCTCAAAATTGTATCCTCATCCATTATTGAAAAGCTAGTTACTCATATTATGGCTGTAGTTTACCTAAGGCTACTTCAATCCTTAAAATCTAAACTTAAATCCTTACCATCCTAGCTTTAAGTATAGTTAAAAAGTTGACTAAACATTCTCTAAATTTTGAAAATAATAATAAAAGAAAAAAAGAAAAAACTTAAAAATTATGCTAAATGAAACTTTAAAATTCTACCAATTAAGCATAAAAAAGGTAATTATTAACATAGCACTAAAATATAACCTCAATCAAAGTTAAAATGAACTTAGAAAAGAAACTGCTTATGAATATGGAGAAGATAAAATTATACAAAATATAGCATAGACACACATGCATATAAATATAAATATAATTAAATAACAACTACTAATAGCTCCTCCCCCACACTTAAAATTCACATTGTCCCCAATGTGAATCTCAAACATAAAAGAAAGGAAAAGAGAAACTCCCTCAATCCTCCAAAGGAGAAGGTGGAGGAGACTCAATTATGTAACTAGAACAGGTAAAGAATTAATTCATTTTATACTCCATCTTCCTTTATTGATGGTCAAGTTGTCAATTCTATGTCTCCATTCCACTCAATTGATGTTGTGTCTCTTTTTGATAAAATTTGCTCTTATATATATGATTCTTCTCTTGAAAAGGCACTAGCACCACCTTGCATTAGTAAGGAGAGGAGAGGGACATTATCTTGTGTCTCATTTTCTTAAGATTCTTCCTTATCTTGCTCCTCTTCAACTTGTTCTTCTTTAACTGGTAGAGGACATGCCAACCCTCTCCAATATGACCTAGACCTTACCCGAATCAAGTGAAAGAAAGCATCCACAACTTCACCTCTTACAAAGGCTTGATTAGTGAAATAAGAACACTCAGCAATATGGGTAAAATCATTAAGATTGATATTATGAGATTTAGCAATAATTGTAACAATATGACCATAAGTAATTGGAGCATCCTTACATGTAGCACAAGTTAAAAGTTGATTAAAAATCCAATAGGGTCCAACATACTTATTTTTTAATATGAATACATCACATCAAAAATAATTCTTGAGCATAAATTCTATTAAATTCATATTTCTGGAAAACAACACAAGTAAGAACTTTATTCAATAAGTAGAATTTCATGTCTTTAATGAACATTGCCTTACCCTTTATTAGTTGAAATGGTGATTACAAATCAATCAAAAAGGTCCAAAACTCATAAACATGAAAAGTCTTAGAAACATCACACATACCATCCTTCTTAAAACTAAATACCCTTTGCATAAAAGTATAAGTAAGTTGGTGTTTCTTTCCTAGCTTCCTAAATTTAAGAATATAGGAATAATTTGGGTTGACTTTTAAATATGTATAAAATTCAGTGATTAACTCAATATATGTGTGCTCTTGCATAGACAAAAATTTCTTAAGCCTACAAGTAGTCAACAACTGATTAAAAAAGTCATGCATTCCTACATCATTAAGAATAAAGGTGGGAATATACTTAAAACCAATGATTTCCCTAAACTTAAAAGTGGTGAATCTAGCACCTTCCTCATATGAAAGAATGGGGAACTTGGCTTTGTAGGTGGGTGCAAGGTCCTATTCTTGATGCTCTTTTTAAACTTGAGGTCTTTTAGATGTATAACCCCTTGTTTTACCCATGGCAAATGGAAATGAGTTGGTGGAATGATGGTGAAGATGTAAATCTTTGATAAAAATAGGAAAATGGTCAGCTAGGGTAGAGAATGAAAGAGATCATGGTAAGAGTGGGTATGGTGTAAAAAAGAAAATAAAACAAAATAAAGAAAATAGAGTGCAGATTTTGGGTTGAATGAGAGGAGAATATGAAAAGAAATATGTATGATAGAAAGAAGATAGTGAATAAGGGAATGAAATTAAGAAAAGAAAAAAGAAGATATGTAAAGAGGATATGTAAAATCGTGAGCAATATACAAAGGTTAAGTGTAAGAATTAGAAAAGATGTAAGGGGGAAATACAAAATTATGAGTCAAAGGGGTTATAGATAGTTGTTTAGACTACAGTGTAAGAAAAAGTTGAAAGGTCATGACCTTTCTTGGAAAAGGGCACTAATTTTCATTTGGAATTTAATTTTTAGAAGTTGTTATAGCAAGAAGACAAAGGAAAAGAGAGGGAAATTTTGATAAAAAGAAATAATAAGTAAATATATCAAAGAAAAAAAACCCTATATGAGGCCACCAGAGAATCCTTCGATGTCCAACCCCTTGCCAGTACCCTATACCAATGGTGATTATGTCAATCATTCATAATCATTCTCAATTAAAGGTTTCATACCTCATGGCCACTCTGCAACAGTTCCAGGAAAGGTTATTCCTGATATCCTAAATCCTCGTAGATTTGCTAATGTTGTTGCAACTAATCATCCTTCATCCGATTTTACAAACGTTGTAGCCACAGATGTGTCCTTTATGCATCCGACATCTTCTGCCCCAAAATAGGGAACTTTCTATGGAATCAGGATTAATCATAATGCCTATAAAAAATGAATCGAGTTGTGTCAATATTTTTTGATTGTAAGAGTTATTCTTGGCAAAGGTGAGAACCCATGGATGCTTTCCAAACTTAAGGAAAAGCTGTCAAATATCTAGAGCCTTATGGCAAATTGGCATCTCATATCTCTTGGTAGAGGTTTTTATCATATTTTTTTTTCATTCTTCTTCTACTAAAGAATTGGTTTAGAATAAGGGATCTATCTCTCTCAAACCTGGAGTTCCTCATTTATAATAATAGACATTTGGTTTTGATCCTTATAAATAAAAGGCCACCACCACCTAGTTACGGGTCAAATTTTGGACCCTCAAATATCATTCGATATTGCTCAAAATTTAGGAACTCCAATTTGTATTAATAGAGTTACATTGGATGGGGATCTTGGTCACTTTGCAAGAGTTTTAATTGATGTTGATCTCACAATTCCATTATAACATATTATTATGCTAGACTATAATGAAACCCTATTTGACATTGATATTGTCTTTGAAAACTTATCGAATTTTTATCGTAATTGTAACTCCATTGGATATGGTGTAACCTCTTGCCATTTTGTTTAAGACACAAAAAACCCTCCTCTGGCTAAACTAAACTCTATCAGACCTTATCGAATATCCAGAGGTCACTCTAGAGGTCATAAAGTTTGGCAATTGAAACAACCATCGAGCATTCCAATAGATAATGCTTTCACCTGTCTGCATAAAACTATTCCTCAGGATCCAGCTTTACCGAAACAAATTGGTGTTTCAGTGCCTTTAGTTGTTTATATGATTGAACTAATGTAGAAATGGACATACAGCAGTAAACATAAAGTTGGAAAAGGTTTCTCCTCCTGTTCCAAAAAAAGGATTCTTCTCTAATGCATTTAACACATAATGATGACTTAATATCCAGTTCCAATACTAACTTTATTTCTCGAGTTGTTGCTCAACATGAGGCACAAGTGGCTTCCAATCAAGCATGGGCAGATATAGTGGAAAAGGATTTAGAACCTTAGCAAATGGCTTCCTATAAGAAAAAACACACGAACAAAGTAGTCCAAGTAGGTGGTTCTCATAAGTAACAGGCCTCAAATGAGGTTCATTTCCCATCTTTCTCAATGAATATTTTTTATTAAAATTGTAGGGGACTGGATAATCCCTACACTCAAAGAATTTTATTTAATATTTATCATTTACATATGCCAAATTTTCTCTGCCTTATTGAACCTAAAATTGGTTAGGATTCAATTCCTACTAATTTTTGGTGATCTTTGAATTTGTCTTTTATTGCTTTTAATTTAAGTAGTCTTCCTAGTTTGTGGCTGTTTGTTTTAAGTGATTTAGGTGCAGGAAATGTTATTATCTTTTCCAGTTCTTCTCAACATATTACTATTGAGATTCAATGCCAAGGGGCATCTCAATTCATTATTTATGTCTATGCCCATGTTTTGAGTTCCATAAGACGTCAATTATGGGTAGAATTGGAATATCTTTTGAGTTTGATTACTTCAGCATGGTTTTTAATTGGTGACTTCAACTATTATTTTAGTGCTTATGGGAAAATAGGTCGCCCTCCTAATGTTAGTGCCTATCATGATTTTCTAGCGTCTATTGATCATTGTGCTTTGACTTTTTTAGATACTTAAGGCCCGTACTATACCTGGTCTAATAATAAAAGAGGTCCTCATCGGGTGGATATTCGATTAGACTACGCTTTCTACTCTGATGCTTCTTTTTAGAACTAGAATTACATTGAGTGTCATGCTCTTACGTGCTACTGCTCAAACCACAATCCAATTCTCCTCACTTGTCATCAAGGTTCTTCTTCAGCTAAACCTTTTCGTTTCTTATCTATGTGGACTTCTCATGATAATTTTGCTCCTACTATTGATGATCTTTGGTAGTTTATTTTAATTTCTAGGCATCCTATTATTGTCATGATGACTAAGTTGAAGATGTTACATACTTTTCTAAGGAAGTGGAATAAATATATTTTTGGCCATATTGATTCTCTTATTTCTAAAGCAAAGCTAGACTTACTTTCTATTCAAAATAATATAGAGACTCAATCTGCATCATTAAGAGTTTGAGGCTAACAATATTTTAGCTTCTCACTTAGCTCATCAGGAATCTCTTTTGAGAGACAAAAGCAGGATCATATGGTTAAAGGATGGTGATCATAAATCTAAAGTTTACTCTCTAGGTGTCAAGCACAGTCTTCTAGATCTCCTATAGTGATTAATGGTATTTTAGAGACCAATACCAATTTAATTAATAATCATTTATTAGATTATTATGTCAATGTCTTCAACTCATCTCAAGCTCTGAAGGATTTTTCATTAATCAAGGAAATCATTCCCCACTTAGTTTCAGATATTGACAATTCGATACTAATGATGATTCCTTCCAATGATCTTATTTAGTCTATCATATTTAATATGTATCCTCATAGTGCACTTGGCCCTGAGGGCTTTATAGCACAATTTTTAAGGTCTTGTTAGAATATTGTGGGTTATGATATTTGTAATGTCATTCAGATTTTTTTTAGAACTAGTACTCTTTCTTCAAGGATTAATTCCAATTTGGTGGTTCTAATTCCTAAAGTGCAGGATGCAAATGCAATGGATAAATTTTGCCTCATTATTTTAAGTAATCTTCTATTTAAGATCATTACTAAGACTTTAGAATATCATTTGGGTACAATGGTCTCTCATATTATTTCTCTTATTCAATTTGGTTTCATCAAAGGAAAAAATATAGAGGATTGTATCGTGGCTTTTTTAGAATATTTTAATGTCATGAATCATAGTTGAAGAGGTGGTAATATGGCCATGAAGACTAACATTAGAAAAGCTTTTGATACAATTGAATGGGATTTTGTTATGGCAGTGATGCTTAGTTTTGGATTCTCTTAGAAATTTTGTGACTAGATGCTGAATATTTTTTAATCTACCAAACTTTCAATTCTTTTAAATGGGATTCCACAGGGTTATTGTCCTATGTCCAGAGGAGTTCATCAAGGTGATCCTCTATCTCCATTGCTATTTTTCTTGGTGGAGGGCTGCTTGAGTCGTAAGATTTCTATAACTGTGAGTAAGGGTTTTTTTTCTCCTATGTATGGTGGGCAGAATTTTAATTACCCTACTCACCTTATGTATGTTAATGATGTTATTATTCTTGGTAAAGCTTCTCGAGCCAACATTGATGTGCTTGCTAAGATTTTTTTAGAGTATAGGGTGCTTTCTGGTCAAATTATTTATAGGGACAAGTTTGATATTTTTTTAAGTAAAGGTGTTGCTCCTCACTGTGCTTCTTCTCTTCGCTCCCGAAGTAGGAATGAAAGTTGGATCCTTCCTTTTTATTTACTTTGAAGTTCCTATTTTATGGTGCCCCTAAGTCTCGTTGGTTAAAACCCCTTGCTGATTGGGTTTTAGCAAAGTTGGAGTCTTGGAAGGGTCATTCCCTCTCCTTTTTGGGAAGCTTGTCTCTAATAAAAGCTAATATTTATGGTTGTCTTCTCCATGGATTTATGATTTACAAGTGGCTTGTTGCTTTTCTTAAATATTTGGAGAAGGCAATTTGGAACTTTCTATGGACAGGGTTTATCTCTTGCAAGAAATTGATTTCTGTTAATTAAAACATTTACTGCTCTCATATTAAGGAAGGTTGCCTAGGTTTACATTGGCTTTTTTTTTCTAAATAAAGCAATGCTTGGTCAAGTTGCATGGAAGTTATGCGGCAATTGTTTCTTTATTTATGAGTTTCTTTACAACTGGTTCCTTCGTAATGGGTCTCCTTGGACAAGTTATCTCTACACCTCTATTTGGCACTCAATCAAAGATATTTTCCAAGTTCTTCAAGATTCTTCCTAGTGGCTCTCTTCCAAGGACTCGCATCTTAGTTTTTGGAATTATAATTTCCTAGGTTACACAGTCATAAATAAAATTGGCATCCCTTTAGCTATTCGACGTCATTTCCAGGATATTATCTCTGATTATTTCTCGGATGGTCAATGACATTTCTTAGCTTCCTTTTAGAGTACTTTCCCATACTTAATTTCATATTTAAATTATGTAATTTTCTCTTCTTCTCAAGAAGATGTCTTTATTTAGAGATTTTCTTCAAATGGATTATATTCTTATAAAGAAATAAGTGCTTTCTTTAGAAATTCAAGCCCCAAAGTAGCATGGGGAAAAGAGGTCTACCATCACTTCCTCCCTCTAAGCCACTCTTCTCTTTGTTAGAGAGCCTTTCATTATCGCTTGCCTACAAATGACAATTTACAAAAGAAGGGCATGATTCTGGTTTTGCAATGTCATTTATGTCTAGTTGCATGTGAATCTATAAACCATGTTTTGGTCTCTTGTCCATATGTTATAGCTTTGTGGTCAGCTTTATAGGACATGTTTTAAGTCCATTTTCAAATCACAGGCACTCCTCTGGATCTTTATAAAGTTGTTTCTTCTATGTCATTTTCTTCTCAACTAGCCACTTTATAGAAGGTTGGAATTTTGTCATCGTTTTGGCATCTTTAGAGAGCTTGAAATTTGGCGACTTTTAAGCAAAATTTTGTCCCAATTTCAATTACAATTCATGAGCTATGGAAGTCAATCAAACAGTTTGAGTTTTTTCACAAAGGTTACATGCACAACTCATAGAAGGAGCTACTCATTCTTCGACGCCTCTGCATTGTTGGAAATCCGCAACCAGTTACTTTTCCTCAACTTGTCTGCTGGTTGTCGCCCACCTCTGGATGGTTTAAAGTTAATATCGATAGAGCTTCAAAGGGTTGCCCAAGTCAGTCTAGCGCATGAGGTGTTTTTCGAATCTCTAATTGATTTTTAGTAAGAGCATTTGTAACTCCTTTGGGCGCTATGTTCGCTTATGAAGATGAATTATCTGCTGCAATCTTGGCAATGAAGTATGAAGTTCAATTGAATTACAATCCTTTATGGATTGAGAGTGATTTGGTGTATGTGGTTCGATTAATTCAAATTAGATTCTCTGAGGTTTCTTGGCACTTACGGAATGCTTAGTAGAATTCACTGATGTCTCTCTCTTCCTTGCAAGTTCATGTGTCCCATATTTATACATAAGGAAATTTTGTGGTAGATAAACTTTCCAATATTGCAGTTTTACTTTCAGCAAAAACTTGGTGGCCTTCTTTCCCTAATGAGTGTTTCAACTTAATGAGGAATGATGCTATGGGATGGCATTCCTATCGTTTTCACTAATTGTCTTTGTTGCTTTTATTTTTGGTTGCCTTCTTTAGTTGTAATTAAATTTTATATTCCTTTTTTTATTATTAATAAAAACCTTAGCGCTGGTAAATAAAGTAAATGATAAGGAGGTGTCAGTCTAACTAGAATTTTTTTGTACATCATATGATACTAGTCCTAAAATGCCTTTTAAAAAAAAAAGCAAATATGTCAAACAATAGAAAAATAAGATGTAAAGAAAGCCTAAAACAAAAGTTAGAAATTTAGAAGAGGCGAGGGAAGGGCACGAGTCAGCACTACTGGGCCAACTCGGCACCTTTTGCATCTGTCACGAGTCGGTCTATTAGTGCTTATTCATCTTTATTTAAAATTTTAATTTTTTATATATAAAAACTCAAAAATATCCATATTTTTATGTCGAATCTTTAATTATATATAGAATTTAAGTGAAAGTTAATACGGATTAATGGTGCGAGAGCTAAATGATCCAAGTGCTCGATATCTATCAAAAATCATTTTTTTTATACCAGCTTAAAAATAACATATAAACATTTAAAAGATTTTTCATTTTTTAAAATTGTTTAGAATAATTATCAAGATAAAATAGATAACGTACTTCAAGTTTTATTATGACTTTTTGCTCAGTTTATTTTTACTCAATACGGTTGTTGACTTACGTTTTATATAAGTTGTTTCTCTAATAATTGATATTTGTCCAAAAAAAAAGTTGTTTTAAAAATTTTAATTTTTTAAAAAAATAAATAAATGATATTTTATGAAATTTAAAAATTAAATTTTTCAAAAAAAAATAAATTCCTTACATCAATATCATATTAAACATACATTCTTTTAGGCTCTGCTTTAGCTGCAGAAAATATTTTATATTTGAAAAATATTTTTAGAGAAAATATTTTTTTTGGAAAATAGAAAAAAAAATTTTAATATTTGGCTGCAACATTAAAAACAATTAGAAAATATCATTATTTGTGACATCAACATTTTTTATTTTTTAAATTATCTTTTTTTAATGGACTTAATATATATTCTTTACAAATCATCTCTTTATGATAGACTTGATGTATTAATATAAAATCTATATAATGATTAATCTATACAAAAGAATAAAAGGAAAAAAGAAGGGATGAAATAAAAAATGGGAAAAAAAAAAGTAAGGAGATTAGAAGGAGACAAGACAAAAATAATGAGAAAAAAAAAAACAATGAGGAAAAAAATGAGAGACAAAAAATAAGAAAAAATTAAAAATTAAAAAAAAAAAGAGAAAAAATAAAGGAGGAGAAAATGAACAAAATAAAGATAAAATAAAAATAAAACAAGAAAGAAAAAAAGTAAAATTGAAATAAGAAATGAGGAAAAAATGAGAGACAAAATAAGGAAAAATTAAAAAAAGAGAGAGAAAAAATAAAGATGGAGAGAAGCAACGAAATAAAGATAAAATAAAAAGAAAAAAAAGAAAGAAAAAAAGGTAAAATTGAAGTACGAAATAAGATGGATTGATATTTTAGGTAAATTTTTTTATTTTTAATTATTGAAAAATAATTTCTTATTTTAAGGATGGAAAATTATTTTCTATTATTTTTTAATTATTTTTTGTTGACTAATAATTTATTTCTTTTTAACTTATTTTTTTAATAATTCAAACATTAAAAAAATATATATCAGAAAAATATTTTTCACAAATCTTAATTTATTATTTTATTAATTTCAGCTTTCGCTTAAATGGTATGTTTTTTGGAAGTAAAAGTTTTTAGTTTGAGATATTCTCTAACACCATGCATGAATCAATGGAAAAGAATAGGAAAAAAAAAAAAAAGATGAATTAATCATGATCTTACTTGGCTACTAAAAATTTTAAGAAAGGAAAGGGAATTGTAAGAAAATTATATTTTTAATTCTACTTCTATAAGGTAAAAATAATTATAATTTAAAATATAAAAAAATTTTAACTCCCACAATATATTAAAATTTAAAAGCATTTTTACATATATTAATTATTTTTAAATTATTAAAAAACTTATTTTTTTCTTTTTCCTATTTAAAGAATTTTTCTTTTCCTTTTTATCTTATAACCTTACATAATGCAGTGTATGCTAAGATTGTAATGAACATTATTGTTAGAATCTTACGATTCATTATTTGAATTATACAATTTGAATCAATTTATCTCAAATTTGATGCGAATCTATAAGCGAATCTAAAAAGTATAAAAATTTATACCAAATCATATGATTCAATGATGAATTATAAGAATTGATATGAATTTATAATTTTTACCGATTCTTATTTATTAAATAAAACAAATCTTATTTAAAAACTATACAATTAGAGATAAAATTCCTTTTTCACTTTTAATTTTTAACTTAACAAAGCTAACTAATATGATTAACTTTACAAATTATATTATAATCATTTTTTGTCACGACCCAAATTAGGAGTCGTGACCGGCGCTAGGGAATGAGAATTCTTTCGAATCTGGAACCCATAGCAAGCCTTAGAAAATAAAATCATGCAATAATCAAATAAAAGTACGACCAAATTAAAATTTTTCTGAATCAATATATAAAATAAATACTCTAAATCCTTTTATAAATGAATACATAGTCGTACAATGTTCAAATACAAATTCTCAGAGTATTTAATATCCAAACAAAATAATACATTTTCAATATAATAACACTACTACTGCAGTTTTTAGAATACAATTTAAAGTTCAAAATATACATTTGCATAAAATAGCCGGGACTGAAGAACATCGACGAGAAACTCTACAACTAAGGTCTAACGATATGGGATCTCCTGAAAAAAAAATAATTGAGGGGGGTCAGACCTCACTGAGTGAATTATTATACTATATATACATGTAATCTAAACCATAACAATCAGACATTCTTATATATATATATATATATGTATATACACACATTTCAGACGAATGCCAAACTTTGCTTTTATAAATATGCTCAATATAGAAAATGTTTGCTTTAATTCATGAAGGATCCATAGAACCATAAATAATAACAACCCCAAACAATCTCATCATCACTCTAGTCATGCAGGCTCACTTGATTCCAAATAGAACACTTATCCCAATTTGGACAGCAGACTGGCCCCGAGACACTAAGTCGACCGAGCTCCAGCAGTCTAACTGTCAGTGTGATTGGCCCCGAGACACTTGGTCAACCGAGCTCCAGCAATCACACTATCTATCACCTCACATCTCAATCAACCCAATAGATCATTCAATTCACTTATGGACAGTAGACTGGCCCCGAGATACTAAGTCAACCGAGCTCCAGCAGTCTGACTGTCAGTGTAATTGGCCCCACAATCACACTATCTAACATACCATGAATCTTAGTCAAATCAATTAAATCAATTATAATCACCTAATTTTAACTCTCACTCAATCCTTATCTATCGTACCGGTACGTACACGGTCCTAGTGCTGCCCACTAGGAAGCACGTTCTATTGATATCTTTCACTTCGAATAAATCATTCATTTAAATACGTGTTTGTGTTTAATATATATTCACAAATATACTAAAAATAAACCTAATTATCTAGCATGCATATATAAAAAAATAAACCCTAAATAAATCCACTAATGTGCTAGGTTTAATTTAATAATAAAACATTTATTTATTTGGAAATAAATCAAAAATATATCAAAAATAAACTTAAAAATAATTTAAGTGTAGGTTTATAATTTAACATGCAATTATTTAAGAATAAACCTAAAATCTACTAAAACTATACCTAAGGTATACTAATCATTTAATAAAATAATTATGTCTAAGTGTACATTTTAAAACATGTGTATATTACTCAAATGTATTAAACCTAAACTTAATTGATTAATGTGCATATATCAAACTAACATGCATAATTATTTTATATGTATATATATAAAAATGCAACCCTAGATATACCAAAAATATTATAATTTAAATCATTTTTAAAACATACAATGAAAATGAAAAATTCTAAATAATGCACCCTATATGCAGTGTATATATATACAGTATAATAACTCACATGTTAGCGCTCCACAAGACAAACTCGGCGGGCCTGATCCGTTAGGCCTCGGTCTCGGCGCAGCTAAACAAACAAATGACAACATGAAATCAGAATAAAGTTAACGAAAATTCTAAAGACTCGATCTAGAATTTTAGACATAGAATTAGAATAGAAATTTGACCGGACATCATGTTTTACGAGAATTCTACCGAAAATCCGGCAGAACCTCCCCTGTAAAACGAACATCTCTCTACTTAAAGAGTAGAGCCGATCCTGCAAAAAAAACACACTTCGAATATAACATTCTCCCAATTCCTCGGTCGAGATCCCAAACTATAATTTTTCCCGACCAAAGTCTACAATTCACCACAAGATACAATAAAATATATAAATTCAATAAATACCAAAAATACCCTTTAAATATCAAAATTTGACAATTTAAGCATTAAAAATATTAAAAATAATTATTTTACCCGTAATTACTTAAAAATCCTAATGATAATATAATATAAGTAAAAATCGATATTTCTTGAAAAATACACCAATATTAATAAAATTCATTTTCTAAATCCAATTTACTTAATTAATCCCTAGACATACTAAAAGTTACTAAAAACCCATTTATTTACAAAAATAATATATCATATATAAAAAAAAAATTTAAAATAGTATTAATTAGTTAAAAATAGTAATTAATTTGTAAAAAATCATTTTTATACTTCAAATAATCATTAAAACCAATTAAATTTAATATTTAGCTAAAATCACTACTAATTACCAAAATGCCCCTAATATACAAAAATACTCATAAAGTAATAATAATATTCAAAAATTCAATAAAAATTATGTAATTACTCAAAATTTATTTCTTCAACATATTATTCACTAAAATCAACAAATACACCTAATTAACCAATAATTTCTATAAAAATACATGTTTACTCTATTAATCCCAAAATACACATAACCTATATAAAATTCCATAAAATTATATAAATTCATAAAAATTATTTTATAAATAAATAACATTTTAATATCAACTCAAACACACAATTAACCTTTAAATTCATCCAAAATACTCATTTAATTCAATACTTCAAAATTTACATAAACTATAAATATTTCTGAAAATTATATAATAATTCTCAAAAATTAATTTCTCAACATTATAATTACCAACAATATATAGTATCAATAATTTAACCAAATTTATAATTAAAATACTTAATTAACAAAAGTTTTAATAATTAATAATTAAATATAAAATAATCAAAAAAAAATTAATCAAAACAATTTGGATCAACTCAAAATTAACCAAATAATTAAACTAAATACTGAATAATTAAATACCTAATATATAAATTAACTAAACTCAAAATCAACCTAAAAACTACCAAAAACAACCACCTAACAATTACCCTTTCCAAACATCAACCCACACTTACCAAGCAAGAAGATCAACAACTGAAGAATGCTGGAGCTACTGCCATGTCCGGTGACAGCAGGTGGAGGTGGTGGCGGAGCTGGCGTCGCGACAGAGGGCTGCTGCTGCAGGCGACCATCGTGCGAGGAGGAGCTGCTGCAGCTGGTGCTGCTGTCCCTCGGCTTCAACAGCCTCTCCAGCGGTTATCGACGTCCAGAGGGAGGTGGTGTAATATCCCGTGTTTTTTTAAAAATATTTTTACACTGTACCGGGATATACAGTGTCAATAATTTTTATGCATTATACGATATTTTTATGAATTGATATGTATTTTAAACCTATTTTAATTACTGTCTATTATTTTCAGTATTTTACGTAAAATTTTCCCGGGACTTTCATTTTCGGGGAAATTTCCACGTAAACAATGTATTATTAATTATTTTAAATGTATTTACGGGTTTGCATGAACTCATACATATTTTTAAATTATTAAATAAAGCCTGTGTGTGTATATTTATTTAATTAGGGTTTATTATTACCCTAATATTTTATTATTTATTTATTATTATTTGATTATTTTATTTATTATTAAATTATTAAAATTTATTATTTTATTATTAATTATTTATTAATATTTAATTATTTTAATTTATTTTCTTTTTTTTTCTTTTTTTTTTCTTTTCCTTTTTCTTTCTTTTTCTTTTTCTTTTTCTTTCCTTTTCTTTCTTTTTCTTTTTCTTCTTCTTCTTCTTTCTCTCCCGCGCCCGACGCCGACCACCATTTCCTCACCGCCGTTTCTCCCTCCTCCGGCCACCGTTTTCGACACCGCCGGTCTCTATCTTCTCCTTGAGCTCCGGTGAGTGTTATTCTAGCTTTGGTTTGAGCTAAAATGGTCTAGAATTGCTTAGGTTTCGATTTGAAAATTTCAGCCTCTTTGGGTTTTCGATTTTTTTGAGCTTCGATTTGGTTGATTCATGGAAACTTCCTTCATAAATGTTGTTCCTAGTAGCTTAATCTACATGTATGAATTTTTGTAGAATTTTTGGAGATTTTTTGGATTTTTGGGTATTTTTGAATATTTTAATATTATTTTCTAATTTTCGGAAATTAATTATTTAAATTATGAAATTGGAGTTTATGGTTAAATTAGGTGTTGAAATGAATTATAGGAATTTATTTGGAATTTTTATGAATTTCTAAGTATTTATTTTTAATTATTGAAGTTTAGGTGATTTTGGAAAATTAGGTTAATTGTGTTTTTATTTGAATTTAATTGGTTAATTGAGTTTAATTATTGATATTATTGATAAATATGTTGAGAAAATTAATTTTGGATAATTGTATGATTTTTGGTGAATTTTTGAAGTAATTTAAGTATATTTATATATATAGGGGTATTTTGGTAATTTTACCCTAAATTGTCTAAAAATGTAATTTAATTGGTTTTAATATTTATTTAAGGTATAAAAATGATTTCTACAAAATATTTAGTATTTTTAACTAATTAAAACTATTTTTCGTGAATTATTTTCAATTATATATATAATATACGGTTTTCTAATAAAATGAGTTTTAATCGGTTTTTACAGTGTTTCAAGATTTATTATGTAATTTCTACCTATAAAATGTATTTTTATGATTTAAGGATATTTTTGGTATATTTGAATATATATTCTGTGTTTGTGGACCCCGGTCGACAGATTGTAGTCTAGAGTCCGACCGAGGGGTTGTGATTGATTGTGGTGTTTATTTTTGAAGTGTATTTCTTTGCAGGGTCGGCTCTACTCTTTTGAGTAGAGAGATGTCCGTTTTACAAGGGAGGTTCTGCCGGATTTCCGGTAGAATTCTCGTAAAACGTGATATCCAGTCGAACCCTAATTCTGTTTCCGTATTTTAATACTCTAGATTGAATTCTAGGATTTCTGTTAGGTTTATTCTAATGTCGGTTATTTATTTCTTGTTTAGTTGCGCCGAGACCGAGGGTTAGTGGACCAGGCCCGTCGGACCTGTCTCGTGGAGCGCATTAGGTGAGTTACTATATTATATATATATGCTTAGGACGCATGATTTAGAAAATGCATGTTTTATTTTGACTGAATATGCATAAATAATGTGATTTATATTCAAGTATATTTTTGGTATATAATAAATTATATACATGTTTTATTAATAAAATATATTTAAAATGTTTTTAAATATATTTTTAGTTTAATTCATGATTTGATTGGATTTATTTGACATATATATACTCAAAATATACCTGGTTTATGTTTGGTATATTTTCGGTGTATATATGGTTTATATTGCTATTTCATTTATATCCATGCATCATTTATTTTTGTGAATGAATGTTTTATATTTAAGAATGAAGGATATCAATAGAACGTGCTACCTAGTGGGCAGCACTAGGACCGAGTACGTACCGGTACGCCTATAGCTTTAGGCTATATTACTGACTATTTGTGGATATCGATTTGATTATGATTATTGATATGTGTGAGATGTGGTTTGTGGGTGTGATTGTTGGAGCTCGGTTGACCAAGTGTCTCGGGGCCAATCACACTGGCAGTCAGACTGCTGGAGCTCGGTTGACTTAGTGTCTCGGGGCCAGTCTACTGTCCAAATGGATTAAGTGGATATATTTGGAATAAGTGAGTCTGTATGGCCAGAGTGTTGTTTAACACTATTTTCTGAGGTTGCGATATTCTAGGGTTCTATGTGATCCTTCATAAAAGTTGATTTTCAGACAAAATATATAAAATGATTTTTCTGCATCTGTATGAACTTGTCTGTATATATACATATTACTCATATACTGTTGACTGTATGCATTATCACTTAGAGTGTATGTATATATATTATAGTAATTCACTCAGTGAGATCTGACTCCCCTCCGTTGACTATTTTTCAGGAGAGTCAATTTCTTCAGACCTCAGTAGCAGGTCGATACGCCGGATTTCTTCCGCCCCGGCTTCTTTATGTAAATTGTCTACTTGAGTCTTATTTATTTTATCTAGACACTGCAGTAGTTGTGAATTAAAGTGTTGGATTTTATGTACTTTATTTTAAAGAGATGTATTATGTTGAAACTGGATTTGTATTAAAGATTATACATTTATGTGATGAGATGAGTTTTGAATTAAATCCAGTTGGTATGGATGATATTGTAATATTTATGATTTTTATTTTCCGCTGCATATTATATTTTTATTGTTATTATTGCATATTTATTTTATTTTTTAGGCTTGCTACGGGTTCCGGATTCGAAAGAATTCCCGTTCCTAGCGCCGGTCATGGCCCCTGTTTTGGGTCGTGACAAAGTTGGTATCAGAGCGAAGTTCGTATCAGAATGGAGTTCTGTGTCAGGGCTTAGTTTTATGAGTTGTGGCCCTAGTTTTAAAGTTGTGTTTTCTGTTGGACTACTGCAGTGTATTAGGTTCGAGTATGTCTTGATGAGTATTCCTTGCTGTAGTTTTCAGCGTTATTCCTCCGTTGTCTGTTTTGTCTGAATCTTTCCGTTTTTCTTTTCAGAATGAGGAGGCGAGCGCGTGTCGCTCCACCGGTCGTTGAGTCCGAGGATGATGAGTCTTTTCAGGATGAGGTTTTACCTCCTGAGCAGCCAGTTAGGCGTAGAGGTCGTGGCAGGGGTAGACCTCGAGGAGCGGCAGGTCGCCGTGGGCAGAGAGAGTTACAGGACGAGGAGACTGTTGAGCCTGAGTTTGATATTCCTGTTCCTCCAGTTGTTCAGCCTGTTCAGCCTGCCTATCAGCAGGGTATGTCTGACCCTGAGGCAGCTTTGTTCTATGCCCGAGTTGGCAGGATTATTTTTTATGGGACTTCTGATCCTTTAGATTTTTTGCATGCGATTGAGACTAGGACTCGGACTGCTCATACCGAGTACCAGCGGATTATGATTGTTGAGTTGTCTGTCGAGGGATCAGCTTTAGATTGGTTCATTCAGATGATCCAGCCTTATATGATGACGATGACATGGGCTCAGTTTCGAGAGCGATTCATGAGGAGATTTTATCCAGAGCCTCTTCGTTTAAGCTATCGTCTTCGTTTGACCAGTATTTCTCGTGGAGATCGATCAGTAGAGGAGTATACCCGAGAGTTCCTTCGTCTGGGTAGATATGCTGAAGATCTGATGCGAGATCAGTATTTTGCTGTTACTACCTATGTTACTGGTTTGGGTTCAGCTTTTGCTGGTATGCCTACAGCAGGTCTTACTCTCGAGTCGGTGATTGAGCTAGCTAAGGAGATTGAGCTGAGGTTAGTTAGGCAGGGAGCGATGCCTGATTATTACCAGTTGGGAGTTCAGTCGAGTGGATTGCAGGCTACTCCGTATTCGAGTTTTCATGTTGGTTCGAGCAGCGAGGTTCGACTCAGCAGAGTCAGAGACAGCAGCAGCGAGTGCATCGGAGCAGTAGACATGGCCGTGGAGGTCAGCGTAGATCGTTTAGATTCGGGTCAGGTGCTTCGAGCAGCAGCAGTGGTCGTAGTTCTGGATCAGCGGCCAGTGTTTGTCAGACTTATGGTAGATTCCATCAAGGACCGTGTTATCTGACACCGTTGACATGTTTCAGATGCGGGCAGACAGGACATTTTGCCAGATCGTGTCCTTATTCCGGATATCAGCAGCAGCAGATTCCGCGATTCCCACAGCAGTCGATTGCTAGTGCAGCGCCCGTGCCATTTCAGTTACCACCAGCCCAGCATCAGAGTTCTACTTAGTTTGTTCCACAGCAGAGTCGTGGTAGGGGTACTAGAGGAGGTGCCAGAGGTGTCGGCCAGGCTTCTACCAGTCAGCAGGGAGGTCGAGGTCAGGCCAGAGTCTTCCATCTGACTCAGCAGGATGCTCAGGCATCTAATGCAGTCGTGGCAGGTATTCTTTCTGTTTGTTACCTGGATGCTTTGGTTTTGTTTGATCCGGGTGCCACGCATTCATTTGTTTCTCCTGTTTTTGCTTCTAAATCTTGTTGGCAAGCTTCGAGGATGGCTTTTCCTTTGTCTGTTGCCACTCCTCTGAGTGATTCTTTGGACGCCGATATTGTTCTTTCTGGTTGTCCAGTTCTCGTGGGAGATAGAGGATTACCCGTTGATTTGATTTTGTTGGATGTGATGGAGTTTGATGTTATTTTGGGAATGGATTGGTTATCCCAACATTATGTCGTGGTTGATTGCAGGAATAAGGAGGTGACTTTCAGAATTCCTGGTGAAGTAGAATTTAAGTTTGTTGGTGACAGGAGTTCAGCACCTCAGAATCTTATTTCTGTTATTTCAGCTAGGAAGTTATTGAGGAAAGGTTGTCAGGGGTTTTTGGCATTGGTTAGGGATACGTCAGTGGAGAAGTTGTCACTCACAGATGTTCCTGTTGCTTGTGAGTTTCCTGATGTTTTTCCCGAGGAGTTACCAGGTTTACCACCTCATAGAGAGATTGAGTTCTGTATAGATGTGGTTCCAGGTATTACTCCTATATCTATGCCACCCTATCATATGGCTCCTGCAGAGTTGAGAGAGTTGAAGGAGCAGTTGCAAGAGTTGTTGGATAAGGGTTTTATTAGACCTAGTGTTTCTCCTTGGGGTGCACCAGTCTTGTTTGTGAAGAAGAAGGATGGTACCCTGAGACTGTGCATTGACTACAGAGAGTTGAATAAGGTGACAGTAAAGAATAAATATCCTCTCCCGAGGATAGATGACTTGTTTGATCAGCTACAAGGTGCACAGTTCTTTTCTAAGGTCGACTTGAGGTCGGGTTATCATCAGCTGCGGATTAGTGAAGCTGATATTCCTAAGACAGCATTCCGCACTAAATATGGCCATTATGAGTTTCTGGTGATGTCTTTTGGTTTGACTAATGCACCAGCAGCTTTTATGGACCTGATGAACAGAGTATTCAGACCATATGTGGATCAGTTTGTGGTAGTCTTCATTGATGATATACTAGTATATTCGAGGAGTATGGAAGAGCATGTATATCACTTGAGGATTGTACTACAGACACTGAGAGATCATCAGCTTTATGCTAAATTCTCGAAGTGTGATTTCTGGATGGAGAGTGTTTCTTTTCTTGGACACGTAGTGTCTAAAGAAGGTATTCAGGTTGATCCACAGAAGGTTGAGGCAGTATCTGAGTGGCCTAGACCTACTTCAGTTACTGAGATTCGGAGTTTTCTGGGTTTAGCCGGGTATTATAGGCGGTTTGTGCAGGATTTTTCCAGGATAGCGGCCCCTATGACTCGCTTGACTCAGAAGAATGTTAGATTCGAGTAGTCAGAAGCTTGTGAGAATAGTTTTCAGTTGTTGAAGGAGAAGTTGACCACAGCGCCAGTATTAGCTTTGCCTAATAGTGTGGATAAGTTCACAGTTTTTTGTGATGCCTCTAGAATTGGTCTTGGTTGTGTGTTGATGCAGAATGGAAGGGTGATAGCCTATGCTTCGAGGCAGTTGAAGAAGCATGAGCAGAACTATCCTACACATGATCTAGAGATGGCTGCAGTGATTTTTGCTTTGAAGATTTGGAGACATTATCTGTACGGGGTGACTTGTGAGATATTTACTGATCACAAGAGCCTTAAGTACATTTTCCAGCAGCGAGATTTGAATCTGAGGCAGAGAAGATGGTTGGAACTGTTGAAGGATTATGATTGCGAGATTCTTTACCATCCGGGTAAGGCTAATGTGGTAGCAGATGCCTTGAGTAGGAAGTCCTCAGGTAGTCTTGCTCATATCGGTGTAGAGAGGAGACCATTGATCCAGGAATTGCATTTGTTGGTGGATCAAGGTCTGATGATGAAGATCAGTAGATCAGGTGGACTGTTAGCTCAATTTAAAGTACGATCTGTACTGAGGGATAGGATTAAAGTAGCTCAGAGCCGAGATCCTATTCTAGAAGAGCTTGCAGAGAATGTCAGAGCAGGGAAGTTCACTGATTTCACACTCGATGATGATGGTGTGTTGTGGATCAGTGGTAGATTGTGTGTTCCTAATGTGGATGATTTGAGAGAGGAGATTTTAGAGGAAGCACATTCTACAGCTTACAGCGTTCATCCAGGTGTTACTAAGATGTACCACAGTATCAGAGATTTATACTGGTGGGATGGATTGAAGAAGGATGTTGCTGATTATGTTGCTAAGTGCTTGACATGTCAGCAAGTGAAAGCCGAACATCAGAAGCCTTCTGGGAAGCTTCAGCCTCTTCCTATTCCCGAGTGGAAGTGGGAAAGGATAGCTATGGATTTTGTGGTCGGTTTACCTCGTTCGAAGGATGGATACGATTCCATCTGGGTGATTGTAGACAGATTGACGAAGTCTGCACATTTCTTGCCTGTGAAAGCCACATATTCAGTTGCTAGATTGGCGAAGTTGTACGTGAAGCATATTGTATGCCTTCATGGAGTACCTATGTCCATTGTGTCAGATAGAGGTTCGGTGTTTACTTCTCGTTTTTGGCAGAAGTTGCAAGAAGCGATGGGCACTAGGTTGGATTTCAGTACTGCTTTTCATCCTCAGACAGACGGTCAGTCTGAGAGGACGATCCAGACACTGGAAGATATGTTGAGGATGTGTGTCTTGGATTTGAGAGGTAGTTGGGATGATCATTTGTCGCTTGTTGAGTTTGCATATAATAACAGCTACCATAGCAGTATTGGTATGGCACCATATGAGGCGTTGTATGGAAGGAAGTGTAGATCCCCGTTGAGTTGGGATGAGATTGGTGAGAGAGCTTTGACTGGACCAGAGATGGTTCAGGATGCTGCAGAGAAAGTCGTCGTGATCAAGCGTAGATTAGAGACCGCAGTAAGCAGACAGAAGAGTTATGCGGATCCTAGGCGCAGAGATGTGGAGTTTCAGGTTGGAGATTTCGTTTTTCTGAAAGTATCTCCAATGAAGGGTGTGATGAGATTTGGCAGGAAGGGTAAGTTAGCACCGAGATATATTGGACCGTTTGAGATTCTGGAGAGAATTGGCACTGTTGCATATCGGTTGGATTTGCCTCCGAGTATGTCACAAGTGCATCCAGTATTTCATATCTCGATGTTGAGGAAGTATATCTCAGACCCTTCACACGTGTTGCAACCTGACAGTGTGGAAGTGATTGAAGATTTGACGTTTGTGGAAGAACCTGTGGCGATCGTAGATTTTCAAGTTCAACAGTTGCGATCGAAGCAGATTCCGATGGTCAAGGTTTTGTGGCGTAGCGACCGAGTTGAAGAGCATACGTGGGAGACTGAAGCTGAGATGCGAGCTTCTTACCCGTATCTCTTTCCTTCCTGATTCTGTAATCTTCTTTTTGGAATTCGGGGACGAATTCTTGTAAGGGGGGAAGACTGTAATATCCTGTGTTTTTTTAAAAATATTTTTACACTGTACCGGGATATACAGTGTCAATAATTTTTATGCATTATACGATATTTTTATGAGTTGATATGTATTTTAAACCTATTTTAATTACTGTCTATTATTTTCAGTATTTTACGTAAAATTTTCCCGGGACTTTCATTTTCGGGGAAATTTCCACGTAAACAATGTATTATTAATTATTTTAAATGTATTTACGGGTTTGCATGAACTCATACATATTTTTAAATTATTAAATAAAGCCTGTGTGTGTATATTTATTTAATTAGGGTTTATTATTACCCTAATATTTTATTATTTATTTATTATTATTTGATTATTTTATTTATTATTAAATTATTAAAATTTATTATTTTATTATTAATTATTTATTAATATTTAATTATTTTAATTTATTTTCTTTTTTTTTCTTTTTTTTTTCTTTTCCTTTTTCTTTCTTTTTCTTTTTCTTTTTCTTTCCTTTTCTTTCTTTTTCTTTTTCTTCTTCTTCTTCTTTCTCTCCCGCGCCCGACGCCGACCACCATTTCCTCACCGCCGTTTCTCCCTCCTCCGGCCACCGTTTTCGACACCGCCGGTCTCTATCTTCTCCTTGAGCTCCGGTGAGTGTTATTCTAGCTTTGGTTTGAGCTAAAATGGTCTAGAATTGCTTAGGTTTCGATTTGAAAATTTCAGCCTCTTTGGGTTTTCGATTTTTTTGAGCTTCGATTTGGTTGATTCATGGAAAATTCCTTCACAAATGTTGTTCCTAGTAGCTTAATCTACATGTATGAATTTTTGTAGAATTTTTGGAGATTTTTTGGATTTTTGGGTATTTTTGAATATTTTAATATTATTTTCTAATTTTCGGAAATTAATTATTTAAATTATGAAATTGGAGTTTATGGTTAAATTAGGTGTTGAAATGAATTATAGGAATTTATTTGGAATTTTTATGAATTTCTAAGTATTTATTTTTAATTATTGAAGTTTAGGTGATTTTGGAAAATTAGGTTAATTGTGTTTTTATTTGAATTTAATTGGTTAATTGAGTTTAATTATTGATATTATTGATAAATATGTTGAGAAAATTAATTTTGGATAATTGTATGATTTTTGGTGAATTTTTGAAGTAATTTAAGTATATTTATATATATAGGGGTATTTTGGTAATTTTACCCTAAATTGTCTAAAAATGTAATTTAATTGGTTTTAATATTTATTTAAGGTATAAAAATGATTTCTACAAAATATTTAGTATTTTTAACTAATTAAAACTATTTTTCGTGAATTATTTTCAATTATATATATAATATACGGTTTTCTAATAAAATGAGTTTTAATCGGTTTTTACAGTGTTTCAAGATTTATTATGTAATTTCTACCTATAAAATGTATTTTTATGATTTAAGGATATTTTTGGTATATTTGAATATATATTCTGTGTTTGTGGACCCCGGTCGACAGATTGTAGTCTAGAGTCCGACCGAGGGGTTGTGATTGATTGTGGTGTTTATTTTTGAAGTGTATTTCTTTGCAGGGTCGGCTCTACTCTTTTGAGTAGAGAGATGTCCGTTTTACAAGGGAGGTTCTGCCGGATTTCCGGTAGAATTCTCGTAAAACGTGATATCCAGTCGAACCCTAATTCTGTTTCCGTATTTTAATACTCTAGATTGAATTCTAGGATTTCTGTTAGGTTTATTCTAATGTCGGTTATTTATTTCTTGTTTAGTTGCGCCGAGACCGAGGGTTAGTGGACCAGGCCCGTCGGACCTGTCTCGTGGAGCGCATTAGGTGAGTTACTATATTATATATATATGCTTAGGACGCATGATTTAGAAAATGCATGTTTTATTTTGACTGAATATGCATAAATAATGTGATTTATATTCAAGTATATTTTTGGTATATTTTTGGTATATAATAAATTATATACATGTTTTATTAATAAAATATATTTAAAATGTTTTTAAATATATTTTTAGTTTAATTCATGATTTGATTGGATTTATTTGACATATATATACTCAAAATATACCTGGTTTATGTTTGGTATATTTTCGGTGTATATATGGTTTATATTGCTATTTCATTTATATCCATGCATCATTTATTTTTGTGAATGAATGTTTTATATTTAAGAATGAAGGATATCAATAGAACGTGCTACCTAGTGGGCAGCACTAGGACCGAGTACGTACCGGTACGCCTATAGCTTTAGGCTATATTACTGACTATTTGTGGATATCGATTTGATTATGATTATTGATATGTGTGAGATGTGGTTTGTGGGTGTGATTGTTGGAGCTCGGTTGACCAAGTGTCTCGGGGCCAATCACACTGGCAGTCAGACTGCTGGAGCTCGGTTGACTTAGTGTCTCGGGGCCAGTCTACTGTCCAAATGGATTAAGTGGATATATTTGGAATAAGTGAGCCTGTATGGCCAGAGTGTTGTTTAACACTATTTTCTGAGGTTGCGATATTCTAGGGTTCTATGTGATCCTTCATAAAAGTTGATTTTCAGACAAAATATATAAAATGATTTTTCTGCATCTGTATGAACTTGCCTGTATATATACATATTACTCATATACTGTTGACTGTATGCATTATCACTTAGAGTGTATGTATATATATTATAGTAATTCACTCAGTGAGGTCTGACTCCCCTCCGTTGACTATTTTTCAGGAGAGTCAATTTCTTCAGACCTCAGTAGCAGGTCGATACGCCGGATTTCTTCCGCCCCGGCTTCTTTATGTAAATTGTCTACTTGAGTCTTATTTATTTTATCTAGACACTGCAGTAGTTGTGAATTAAAGTGTTGGATTTTATGTACTTTATTTTAAAGAGATGTATTATGTTGAAACTGGATTTGTATTAAAGATTATACATTTATGTGATGAGATGAGTTTTGAATTAAATCCAGTTGGTATGGATGATATTGTAATATTTATGATTTTTATTTTCCGCTGCATATTATATTTTTATTATTATTATTGCATATTTATTTTATTTTTTAGGCTTGCTACGGGTTCCGGATTCGAAAGAATTCCCGTTCCCTAGCGCCGGTCATGGCCCCTGTTTTGGGTCGTGACAGGTGGGAAGGCTGATGATCGACCGGTGGTGGGAGAAGTAGTCCGGCGAGAAGCACACCGACAGGGGAGGTCAGGCAGGGACGCACAGAGGGGGAGAAGGAAGCTCTGAAATTTTTCTTTCTTTCTCTTCTAAATAATTGAGTGTGTATATATATATATATATACTTTTATTAATCTTAGGTTATAAATAATATTATTTTATGTCTAAAGAAATTTCCACCACACAAAACTAAACACTATTTCATTTATATATATATATATATATATATATATATATATATATATATACACATACATAATCTCACACAATATTAATAATAATACACACAATAGAATATAATATAAAATAACACTCAAGATAACATTAATAAAATATCACTATCAAAATTAATAAATATTAACAAAGTAAATTAATAGAATAAAATAATAATGAGGTACTCACAATATTAAAAATGCTCAAAATCATGTCAACTAAGAAAATAATATTAGTGTTTTAAAATGATAATATTAAAATAACCATGCACTAAATTAACATTATTAAAATGATAGAATTCAAAAATAATAACCATACATAATAGAATTTTAAACGTCCAAAATAATAAATCCAAATTAATATATTTACGTAGAAAATTCAATTAAACTTAAAATAATGATAATAAATCATAAATTAGTGAAATAATTAAATATAATTTTTAAACTTTATTAACACTGCATATCTCAATATTTAATAAAATAATTTAAAACCAGGGTTATCACATTTTTTTTCATTTATTCTTTTAATTTGGAAGACTAGTAATACCGATATGGGTTTTTATGTCTCCCTTCATTGATTTATTTCTTTCACAATAGATATTTGTTTTAACTTTTAAGCGGTTTTTATGGGATAAAAAAATTATTAGTGAATTTATACTATTAGTTTTTACATTTGATTTTTTTTTTACCCAAACATATATATATATATATATATATATATATGATTACAGTAAATTATATTATTTATATTATACTTAAATATATTATGTTATTAGAAATTCTTAATAATGGTTATTATTAACTAGTATATATTAAAATTAAGTAGTACCTTTTATAAAATATACTTTTTATGTAAAATATATTATTTTTAATTAATATTATTAATATGAACTTAATTTTACAATTTGATTTGATTCTCAATTCAAAAATTGGAATTTTCGATTTTTGATTCGAATCTCAATTTGACAACAATAGTAATGCATTTTTATAATGAAGATGTATTTATATACAACTAGGGTGTTAAAATGGGTAATGACATACACATACGATTTCTTTGACACGCAAAATTAATGAATTAAAATTGAGGTTAAATGAGTTTGTGTCATAAATAAATCAACTCGATTATAACATGGTTTAATAAGATGGTGTGATGAATTTACATATGAACTCATTTACAATTTGTTTAATTACATGTGTCATATTAGGTTGTGTCAATCCGATACAATACGACATTACTCATTAAAAGTTTATATAATTTATTATAATTTTAAATAGTAAATTAGACATTTATTATAAGTTATTTTTATAAAAACTATATTTTTATAACTATATTATGAAAATTTCTAAATTATAGACATTGTTTTAGATTTTTTTTAAAAACATAGAATTTTTATATATTATAAATATTATATAAGTTAAATGAATATAAAGTAATTGTGTAATTTATTTAATTTTTATATCGTGTTAACATTGAAATATTTAATACGATTAATAAATGGATTGTATCTATAATGACTCTAATCATATTACGAAAATAAACCAACATGACATGAATACAGTCTACCAACCCATTTTGACACTTTATATAAGCACACAATTAATCATTACGAGGGTAGCTAATAGTCCAACATTTGCCCAAAAAAGAATATTTATTTGAAAGAGTATTTCTATTCTATAATAAAACCATTAAAGCCACTTACACTTTGTTAGAAAAAAAAATTAATTAGACTAATTAAGTTCTTTTACTCAATATTTTTAGTTAGACTAATTAAAAATTTTAAATCTTTTTAATCTAAATAATTGATATTTAAAATTTATTTAATTATAATTAATTCAATTTAATATGAATAATACTGTAAAAAATAGTAAAAAAAATTTAATAATTAAATTAATATAACTACATATATTACAATTCAAATTCAAATTGTCATCTAAATAAAAAACTTTTACCGCAGTTGGTTGTTTTACTCAAATTTTAATATTTTCCTTCACTTTTTTCTTACTAGAACATTAGAGTACAATTTGTTTGATAATGGATTTGAATAAATATTTGCTGATTTAACTTTGACTATTTTGGTTCCCATGAAAAATGCATGCATGGGTTAAAAGTCACAATGTGACATTTACTCACAGGAAATTTGTTTTTAACAGAAAAAAAAAAAAAAACTATGCACAGAAGAGTATTATTATATTATTATTATTTGGGTACATGATAATAACTCCAATGGAAATGATTAAATTCATTAATCAATTTAATAAAAAATAATTAATTAATCAAAGTCCCTTAATCCCAACTTCTGTCTCAATCTCTACTCATCCACCGCCCAGTCCTACTGTGATCATTACTCCATTGAAACATCTTTACCTTTGCCTCACGTGACATCCCCATGAATAATATCTCTTCCCCAACTTTCAATCCTAACCCTTCATTTATCTTCCTTAACTTTCCCATTAATTAACGGCTATCACATCCCTCACCTCTTCCAAATCTGTGGCGCCACCCTCCTCCATCTAACTTAACAACTTGTATTTCCTGTAAAAAGCGTTTACACCAACAAAAATCCTTGCACATTTTCAATTTTAACGATTTCTAAAAATATATTATAATTCTTGATATATATATATATATATATATATATATAACTCCTTTCATAAAATATATATATTATAATTTTTAATAATTAGAATTATTAAAAATTATATTCAGGTTCATAAATGTTTAAAATATTTGTATTAATGTGTTTCTCAGGATGAAAAATAAAAAAACTTTGTCTAATTACAATTATAACTATATTTTTTCAATTAATAAAGTTGAATTTTACAATAGTGATAATTCTCTCATTTTAAATTAATAATAAAAGAATTCAAACTCTATTAGATTTTTAAATATAATTTTATTAATAAAAAAATGTCTATTACTTATAGTATGTATATTTTTTTATTATTGAAAATAAAATCTTTATATTAACTGAAATTAAATTTAAACATGTAAATTTTATTCTATAATTATTTATTTTTAATATAATATACTTAAATAAGGCACCAATTAACTTATAAATTTTAGAAATTTAATTGTATAAAAAGAAGTGTGTTAAGTTTTTTTTTTTTTTTTTTTTGAACATCGAAGTGTGTTAAGTTGCTAAATTACCCCGTAGGAACATCAAAAATCAAGCCGTTCATATCCAGGACCATAGGCTCTAGTGTCAAACCATAAAACTCTATCAACGGTGATAAGACCACGGCCCACAGATTTGAACGGTGATGAGACCAAGAAGTAGCCGAATGCAACAACTAAGTGCACGCATGCGAAAACTTCCCCCTTTTTAAATTTAAATTTTAAATCTTTTAAAAAATGTAAAGTGGCACGTGCCGGCCTGCCACAGTAAAGTGCAAAATGGGTCGAAATCGAATCTAGATCCGACGACCACATCATATTTCCCCGTCAAGAACGGGACCTTAGATCAAATCCAACGGCTAGAAGCACCTTTATTTCTTTCCACCATCAGATCATAATCCAACGTACCAGATTAAACCCCCTTACACCATAAATGCACATCAAAACCCGGTCCATATGTCTTTCTCTCAATTTTTTGTTTTTCTCTTCCTCCAAAGGTAAAAAAGAGGAAAGGAACTTTCTTTCAAGTTTCTCTTTTTCTGTGTTTTTTGTGTGCTAACATGCGCATTCCGCCACTGCTTAACGTGCGCCGCCTGAGATATGTCGCCGGCGGGAACAGTCACAGCCAGAATTATCAGAATCTCGAGGTATAGGAGAACTGATTAGGTGAAGTTTAAGCGGTGGAGAGTGAGATTGGGAGGAGGGTTCCCTACAGCTGAAAATGGAGGGTTTAAAAAGCCAGGCAAAGCTAACAAGAAACCAGTCGTCGCTTCTCCGGTCATTTCCCACGGTCCGATCATCAATACATAGCCTAACTTCTGTAGCAGAGGATGACCTTATCAAACCTCAACAGCAGCAGCAGCAGCAGCAGAAAGAAGAAGGATTGCTATTAGTAGGAGAAGAGAGAAGAAAGCCGAACCGCTGTGGCTCAACTCCGAGAAGAACCGGTTCGGCTCGGTTTACGCCTGTTCTCACGATGGTTTCTCTTACTTTCTTCACTCTTTTTTCCCTGTCTTTCTTCTTCTTCTTTTATTTGAGAAGAGAAGAGATACCCACTTCAGAGAATCTTTTATTAGCTTTGATTTTTATTGCTATAACCCTTTTTTTTGCTAGCAAGAACAGAAATTTAATCAATCAAAATTTGACATTAATCAAGCAATTATGGGAAGAAAATGGTAAAAGATTCAATCTTTTTTCCACTTCAAGGACCAAATCAAAGCAGCCTGTTCAGTGGTTTATTGGGGGTGAGCCAAATACTGATAACACCTACAAAACCAACAAGGAAAAGAGGATTATAATAAGGGAGGGAGTGGAGTTTTACAGTAATGGGGATTTTTATGAAGGTGAATTTCATAAAGGGAAATGTAATGGGAGTGGTGTTTATAATTACTTTGTCAATGGTAGATATGAAGGTGATTGGGTTGACGGAAGATATGATGGGTATGGAATTGAGAGTTGGGCTAGAGGGAGTAGATATAAAGGGCAGTATAGACAAGGTTTAAGGCATGGATATGGGGTTTATAAGTTCTACACTGGTGATTCTTTTGCTGGTGAGTGGTGTCATGGGCAGAGCCATGGTGTTGGAGTGCAAACTTGCTCTGATGGAAGCTGCTATGTTGGTGAATTCAAGTGTGGTGTCAAGCATGGCCTTGGTGTTTACTACTTCAGGTGATTTTTCTTGGATTCAATTGTTCTCTGCATTTTCCTTTTGCACCTTTTTTTTTTTTTTTTTTTTTTTTTTTGTGGATTATTGTGATTGGTCTCCTGTTTTAGAACTTTTCATGACTGATGAAATAGTTGAATTTTCTTGTACTTGCTGAATTTGTATTGGTTGCTTGTGGGGCTTACCATTTAAGGCTTCTATGTGCGTAATTTAAATCTTTTGAATTTTCTTTCTCTTCTAACTGGCTCCTGTTGGCATACTGTTTAGGCTGTTGGTGATTAATTTACCACTAGAAAGTCAGTGTCATGAATTATTTTCTTAAATCTCTATGCAGTTATAATTGTGATTGAAAGATGGAAAATTTTTTTTTTTTTTTTACTCATTTTCAGGTGAATTTCACCAATTGAAGTTCCTTGTTTTCCTCTTCTGGTTATTGTTTGACGTCTCAGTTTTTGAACACTTGCGGAGTGTGAGATCATGAATTAGTTCAAGGCTACACCTCTTATTCGATTGTGATCAATAAAACAATAGAGACTGTTTTATTTGGTTATGCAAAGTGCCGAAAGTCCAATTAATAACAGATGTGAATGGTTTCTGATTGTCTTTAGTACTTAAAAGCCGAGTGGATTTTTATAATGATTGTTTGTTCTATTTCTTGTCTGTCAGTAGAAGATAATTTGAAAGCAATTGATAATTCATGATAGTTAGTGATTTTTCATACTGTTAGCCTGCTGTTCAGGTTGTTACACTTTCACTTAGTGGGTATTGTGCAATTTTTCATTTGATGGAACCGTTATTGTTGAGAAATTTGATTGCATTGCAGAAATGGAGATAGATACGCTGGTGAGTATTTTGGAGACAAAATCCATGGCTTTGGTGTCTATCACTTCGGAAATGGTCACTGCTATGAAGGGTCATGGCATGAAGGCCGGAAGCAAGGTTATGGCATGTATACGTTCAGAAATAGTGATGCAAAATGCGGTGAATGGGATGGTGTTCTTAAAACATCTCTGCCTCCAGTAACTGATGCAGTTCTCAGAGCTGTTCGGGTACTTGATTTGCACTGTCAAATTCCTTGTTAATGCTTCATGATAAAGTATTGCAATTTTCACACTCGTTCATCATATCCTGCTTCTTCTAAAATGCAGGCTGCTAGAAAAATAGCAGAAAGTGCTGTTCACCTACGCCGGGTCGATGATCAAGTGAACAAGGCAGTTCAAGCGGCAAATAGAGCTGCGACTGCTGCAAGAGTTGCTGCTATTAAAGCTGTTCAAAACCGGATGGATGGAAAATTTTGTGATACAATTGTGTAAGTTTTAGTTTTGCTTGAAAATGTAAATTCTCTTTACTAATTTTTATGTACTTGGAAAATGATGTTGCCGCGGAGGCCGCCCTGACTTGCAAATGCCAGCCAGAGGTTGAGAGAGTTTGAGGCTTCTTTTATCACACTGTAACTTGTAAATACAACCCTGTATATCAATGGAATATGAATTTTCAAAAGAGGCTACGCTACTTGCTCCGCCCCCCCACATTTCGCAAGTTGCTGCATGAGGTTTCTATTTGCTCACTATTAAGTGTTGCAGGACTACAATTATGATATCACAGGCTTATCCAAAACTTGTCCTATAGCATCATGCCAGCATCATCTCTCAACAATAACTAATAAGAAACGAATTTCTGGTTCTTTTAGAACTCTTGGATGGGATGGCTACGCTACACAGTTGGAAAGATCATAACAATAGAATTAAATAATGAAACCGAGGCTGCCTCAATTGCACATATGTGATGTGAAGCAAACCTGCAGGAGACATGGGCAATCTTTTAAGGCTGATGCATAAGAAAGTATTAATTTGCTTGGCTCTTTCTCTATAAACAACTTCCAAGTCACAGGAACAGGATGCCAATACACAGTAACAGTTACATGAGAACAATGTTAAAAAGGACCTATGCACCATAATACTACACTTAAACACCTGCTAGCATGTGTCTTAAAGATAGCTATCAACTAAAATGTGTTGATGACAATGTTAGTGAATAGGCCACTTCATGTTGTCCCAGAAATGATGAGTACTCCTAAGAGTGGACTAGAACTAGAGACTATGGTCAAGATCAAGATGTAGGGTTAACTCATGATGCTAACATTTCATTAAATTAATTCTTTCAGGCCATGTGCCTCCCTCTTCCATGTCATGCAGGATGATGATGCTAAGCTCTGAATCTGATTATTATTATTTTGCCTTATATGCAAGCACATGATATAGTGGGAGTGGGGTTCCTTGTCTTAGCCAAAAATCTCTAGCTTTTCATGCATGCTGGATCCACAATCTCTGTTTCCAATTCCATCTAATTTTAAAAAGGCAACTCAAAAGAACTTTTTTTTTTTTTTCTTGTGTTGTGTTTGAATTTTAAATCTATCCATATTCTTCTTCTTACATCTCTACATTATTATTTTTTTCCACTCTTTTGTCATTTTGGTCACTTCTACCTTTCCCTATAGAACATCTAACCACTCCACATGCATTTTATAGAAATAATGAAAAGTAATGCTAAGATTGTTTTTTTAGGAGCTATTGGCTGAGGTTGTTTCTGCTACATGTCTTTATTGACAAAACCGCAGGTGGGTTTTTGGTTCAAATAAAAATCCAAGTGCTAAATGCCAATAAATTTTTTTTTTTGAAAAAAATTATTATGCACTAATTTTATATCTATCACTAATATTTTTTAAGATATAAATACAATCTCATCATTTTAAAAATCATATATTTAAGTCACTCTTACAAATAATGTTAATTCTCACTATTAGATCCACTATTACTAACATGCACAAAAAAAATATTATATAAAGGTATATTTTTATACCTAACATTTATAATAAGGAATTAATTTATCCTGAAAAAAATTAAAAACATTTTAACATAATTTATAATTTTAGGATCAACTAATAGTAATATGATATTAAAAAGATTTTACATCTGATATTTATAAAATTTTTAAAAATATATTATATCAATTCAATTCATACTTTTTTTAGGGATATTTAAATAAGCAAAACTCATCTCATCTTCTATAAAATTTTACTTTTTTATTCACTCCCAAAATATAAATAAACAAACAAATAAATATTTATTTATTTATTTATCCATTTCATCCTAATTTGTTACATTTAAATAAATATTATTAATTTTTATTTTGAAAGCAAATAAAAAAGGACAAATTTATATAGAATGAAATAAATTTTTATTTAAATATTTCTAAATTTTTTTAAACCGGAAAAAATTTAAAAATTTTCATAAAACTTAAATGTAAAATATTTTAATATTGTATTAGTATTAGTAGATTTTATGAGTATAAAAAATAAACAATTATTTAATATTTTTATTGAATAGAAATTTAAATTTTTTGAGAAATTTTTGTATTAAAATATTCTTAATTGTTTTTGCAGGGGTAAATTTGTTCATTATTATAAACTTTAGGGATAAAAATGTACCTTTATCTAATTTTTTTTTTTTTACATATCAGTAACAGTAGACCCTATTGATAGTAGTGAGAATTAATATTGTTTGTAGAGGAGTTTAAATATATAGTTTTCAAAATGATAAGAGCGTAGTTATTAAAAAAAAAAAGAAAAGAAAAAGATTGAAATGATTCTTGTTTGTGTGCACTATGTCTTGTAGCATGTCTTGCCATTACTCTAATAAAATTGCATTTCTTTTGGCTTTCGATATTGTAAAGCTATGTTACTTAAAAAATTGTTCTTTTGCAGTGTGCTGCCTCCAGGGGATTCAATTTCTGACCACTGTTTCTGGTGTTTGAATTAAAATATGTGTGGGATTTCATTTTCATGTTTATGAGTCTCCTCTTGTACTGTAAAAATAATATATGCTCTAGGTATTAATATGCTTGAGCTAATGAAGAAACCTTTTTTTGGCCAGTAATGGCCAAACTCTTGTGGTATTTCTTGAAAGATATGAATTCAAATTTCTCACAAAAAATAATAAATGAAAATTTTTGTTAAAAACATAAGTGGAGCAGTAAAATTTTGTTGTTAAATACTACATTTGCTTTGGATTAGTGAAAGATGCTTCTAAGCATGGTTAAGATTGTTTGGTTTGTGCATTTATTGTTCATCATCTCTTGCCTTATCTTTCATGTCTTTATCCTATACCCATCTATAAAAAAAAAATTAAAAATATATATTGAAATTATATTTTAGTATGTTAGTTTTCTTGTTAATCTTTTTTTTTTTTTTTTCAACATTCCACTAATTTATGGTTCAGAAATATTTTATTGAAATTGTCTATCATCAGCTGTTCTAATACAAAATTCATAACCCCTGGAATAATGAATATAATATCCAATGTAGGGAGAGAAAAATATTGAAATTAATGCATATTATTAGTATGAATAATATTATTAATTTATGTGAACTTGTTGAGTAGGAAATTCAAATCTCACTCTAGAAACTATTTTTTTTGGAAATTTTTTTTATTAATTTTGGATGCATTATATTCAATTATTCATTCAAATGAATAGATAAGAATTTTCCAATAAGGGAATCACTTCATATATTTTAAGAGATTTGACCACTAAATAAAATCTTTAGGGGTTACATAATTATTTGTCAGTGGAATAATATGGATAAAATAAATAATATTTTTCAATTTTTTTAATCTGACTATTTGGCTAACCTATTCTTAATTCTAAATAAATTTGGATAATAATAGATGTTATTACTAATAATATTTATGGATACTAAAGGTAAAATTTTTTTTATTAAAATTATATGTATGATCCCATATATAGGAAGCATATAAATGAAATGGAAATATGTAAAAGAAATTTTACACATTAATATTCATGCAGCTAACGGCTAAATAAATTATTATTGAATAGTTTTTGTGGCTAAAATGATAAAAAAAATCATATATAGTCAGATTACGTGAAAACAGTATCCAAATCAGAAAAAAGAAAAATATTATTTATTCACTATTTTAATAATACAATTATAGAGTACATATGTCAAATATATGAATCCAGTTTCAAATCAACTTTCTTCCCAAAATATAAATCCATCTTCCAAGCTACAAAATTGGACCTAAAAAAAAAAATCTTCCTAGCTACAAAAATAAAATCTTCCTGAGTTTGGAAGTTAGCTTGAAAGAAAAATTGCAATCCATCTTCCAAAAACTATTTTTTATATTATCACATCAAGTTCTAATTAGAAATTGAAAAAATCAAAAGAAAGTGCAAAAGGCATAAACAGCCCTTCCCATGTCTCCTCCAACACATATAATTTGTGCCATTTGGCATGTTTTTATTGCAAGGTAGATGACAATTACCATGCTCCTGTAAATCCTAATGCTATTATAATACCCTAAAAAAGATAAATATATTAAATAAATAAAATTATCAGAAATCATCATCTTTGCTTGCAATTCAATCCAACAATCATAGATATGTGGCATTAAAAAATCTTTCACAATAATGAAAGAGCACAATTTGGCAATTTGGTCCCATATTCATCTAACTCAGGCCACAGAATCCCAACTCAAACTACAGTCTTCAAGTTCTACTTTGCAATTTTTTCCCCCACAGAGAAAATGCAAAGTGTCAGCTCAACACTTGATAGAATTAACAAAGATTTTGATTTAACAGTCCAACATGCTCTAAACTCGAAAAAAAAAATCCACTTCAAATATATTAAATCTCATAGCTAAATTTATAATATAGACATACATGCATCATACTTTTATTTATCAAATATAAAATATTGAGAATATATAATAGTTATCCAATTTTTAATATAATATTTTTTTTTATCTAAATAACTAATTCAATTCGATCTAAATAGAATTATAAAAGTGATAAAAAAAATTTCAATAACTAATTTAATGCGACTATACATATCGCAATTTAAACAATAACAGTTTATAACATCTCTAAATATGATATTATTCAAATGCTTTATACCTGGGTAAAAATCTTTAATTTAGTGCATTTTCAAGGACTTAAATTAATAAGTAGTTTGCTGATACATGCTATTATTATTATTGTAACCCTAATAATGTCCAGATGCTTCAAATGGAAGCTAATGTGAAAGAATGGTGAGAGTGCTTTAATGAACCTTCTTATGAAATTGGAAAAAATGAAGAAAGTATTTTATCATTTAGAACATTGGCTCTTTTTTGATGATTTTACCTTTTCACTTCAGAATCCAAAGTTATCATTATTATTATTTGATCAGTAGGTAAAAAGTACGCTATATTTAGTTTTTCATTATGCATATTTGGGATGTGACCGTACTCCATTATTTAAAAAAAAAACTGCACTTTATTTTTTAAAAAAAATTTGCACTTTCACCCTTATATTTATGTTTTTTTCTGAATTTTTACATCGTCAATAAATTTTCGACTCTTAAATTATTTAATAAAAATATAAATATATCATAAAGTTAATTTTGATCTAACATTGAATGGCTTGGACAATTTTGATTGGAATTTACGTGCAAGATGTGGTCAAAGTTCATTATCTTCAATAATTTGACAATAATATGGCAAGAATTGTACACGAAGGCATTTCTTGAATCTTCAAATTCATAATAGAGGGAAATCCAATTGAACCCAATTAATTATTCCATGAAACCAGCAAGCAAACCTTGATTGTAACCTAAAATCATTCAATTTTTCTTTTTGTATTCAATTTAATTGGTAAAATAATCTTGTCCACACACAAGAAACAAAATGGGAAAACAAAGAAAGAAAGAAAGAAAGAAAGAAAAGGTCATGATGAATATTATTGTGCATGTCCTCGTCAAGAGTTGCCTTAAAAGACAAGGGTATGTGTCTGACCTTAAGAATACCAACCTTTGCATATATGTATAGAGTCTCAAAAAATACAATAAATTATAAATTATTAGTATGTTTTTATTGTTCATGTCAAATTAAAATAATTAAAATTTAATAAGTTTTAAATACCGATTTGATGAGATTTTCTCTTTTATTTGTTGAGAGTTTAAATGCCGTACTAAAGATGCATAGAAAGAAAGTCTAAATGTGATTGTGATGCATTGGTTGTTTAAAGCTTATTATAAACCCTACTTCAAGTGCAAGTCATTTTCTTGTTTAATGTGTGTAGAGGAGAGACGAGGTTAAGTCACCTAATCCTATTTCTTTGTTGACTTGAATACAAATAAATGCCGCTAAACTAATTATGAGAAAGTTGGTTTGATAGGCTCACAAATTGCCTTCCTAAGTTCCCTCCAAACTCAGTCCTTCCCTATACAAATATAGAGAGCTATGTAATTTCTATGATACATACAATTACGCAGCTGTTGACATCAAAAATCACTATTTTTATATTTTTATAAATTCATTTTCACAGGAATATTTTAATTTAATAAATCATTTATAATTTTAATACTATTGGAAATTCAATCAAATTAATAAATATATATATATGTGACCGCTTTAAAAAATTAATCTCAAACGTTATGTGTGTAATTTTTTTTTTTTGTTAATATTGATTAAATTGCATATTTTTTTAAAATTAAATTAAATTAAATTTATTGATATTTTATGTCAATAGGCTTAATTATAGACATTAAACCTTTATAAAGGTTTACAGCTTACATCATCCAAATTTTCCTTTGACTTCTCCTCCATTACATAATAACTTAATGAAACCAAATTACAATCTTTCGCATCATATTTAATCATATATTAAACAGTAAATTACTGCTCTACACAACATATATATTAGGAAAAGAAAGGTTCATACTCTACCATTTCAAATGTGATCTTATGACAAACCATAACATTATATATACAAATCTCACTCGAATATATAACATTATACTGCATCAATCCTAATCAAAGTTGAATAGTTTAGATTGCATCATTAGAAAGTTTTTTTTTTTTCCGATAATATAAATTAATCGAATCAGAAAAAAAAAATTTAATTACAAGTTGCCTTATAATATTATCTGATCAGTGAATTAAGAAAGAAATTTTTTTTATAATTTCGATGTGATTATGTACATTAAAGTTGGTGCTTAATACTAATGGGATAACATTATTATTATTATTATTAACTGGAGAAAGGAGTAAGAATTAAACCTTAAGCTATAAATTTCTTGAAGGAAATTATACCATTAGATTGAATTTTTAGTTGATGAGATAACATTATTATATGTGTGTGCATATATGTGTATGTAATTGAAATAATTAAAAAGAAATAAATGAAGGAGTAACCGAATAATAATTTATTTTCAAAAACATCTTGAGGTGTGAGAGTTCAAATTTTACCGTAATTAATTTAAAATTGGAGAGTTATTTCTTATTATATAATGTATCAATACTTAAGTTATATGATTTCTCTAACAAACAAAATTAATTAAAAAGAATAGATTAATTAGCTAAAGACAATTCCAAAGAAAAGAAGACGAAGATTAGATGTAAGCAAAACCAAAGTATATTTGACCATTTCATGCATGATTTAAAAAATTCAAAACATTCGGCGTTGTATGAGGGCATTCAACACCAAAATTAATAAGATTCACAATTTATAAATATATAATCAATATATATGGCTGTCAATCGTCAAAAGATATATAGACATGGTCGGTTTGAATTAATTAATATACATTGTACTTAATTTGTCGAATATATATATGTGTATATAGTACCTAGTCTTGCATAAGAATAGAGTTTCTTAACTATCGAATTTCAAACGTTACTTTCATATTGGCATTTTCAAACAACTACATATTAAACATAACCTTAATGTTTTTCTATCTTAATGCCTTTTTTTTTTTTTTCAAAAAAACAAAAAGAGATAAGTTTGGTGAATGGTGGGCCAAAAATTAACTAAGAATGCTGCGACTCAATGATACGTAAAGAGCAAGCCGATGTGGGTGAAAATTAACCATATGTACGTTGTGTGCATAATTAATGGGCTCTGCAAGATTAGGGTTTTGTCAAGAAAAAGATGTATTGTGTTGTTGACCCACCAAACGTTCTTACATATGCATTGCTCTATGCATCTAATTCGGCAGCTCGCTATGGCTTATACCATATCCAATATGATATCTGGTCGAGTTTTTGTAGCCCCTTTTCTTTCTTTCAGCAAAATAATAATAATAATAATACCATATATTTTTTTAAAATAATAATATAAATTTCTTTCACCAAAAATTATATAGAGTAAATCATATAACAAATACAATACAAATATATAATTCAACCTGTTAATAAAAAAATCATTTAAACTAAAAATATTGTTTAAAACAATAAAAAGATGTAAATACCTTCACTTGTCTGGTCCATAACCTTTCTAGAGGTAAAAAATGACAAATACTCTATATAATAATAATAATAATAATAATAATAATAATAATAATAATAATAATAATAATAATAATATAGTTTACTATCAGATGGTTGTTAAAAAAATAAAAAGATATTAATGTAAACAGTAAAATATAAAAAATCCCTATTTGATGAGACTAAAATGTTAAGTTCATGATCCAATACGATAAGCTTCTTTAGCATACTACCATTCCTTTTCTTTCCCTCTCAATTAGAGTGGTTTTTAAGTTCTTATGGTGATTATTTATTTTTCTCTTTTTCACTTTTGTTGTTAAATAATATGGATTAAAAATAATAATCTCTAATTTCAATATATTTTTCTTAGCATTTTTTTTTAAGATATATGGTTTCTTGTTATTAGATTGATCACTATATAACATGCTTTTATCTCAAATGGGTTATGATATTATTAATTATAACGATAGGTTTTAGAAAATTTTTTTATTAGTTTAAGCCCGGATACATGAATATTATTAATTGAATTCATTACGATTCATATGAAAAAATTCAAATAACTTTTTAATATTGTATATATGCATTTTAAAATTTTATCCATTTTTTGGAGGAAGAAAAATAAATAAAAATAAATAAGAGAAATTCATAGCTCATTTTCTTCAGCCCCTCATTCTTTGAGTTTCAAATGAAGGTAAATTTTTTTAAAACAAAGAAAATAACATCAAATTTCTTTTCTTTTTCTCCTCAATTCTTCTATACCAAATAAAGCCTTGATGAATTTTTGTATTTTTAATCATTTATCTAAAAATTTACATCTTTAGCTTGATTTTTTTTCTTTTAAACAGCAAAACTAAATTAATTTTATGATCTTTTTTTTTTTTTTTTTTTGCTAGATAGCTAGTTCTAATTGGGGGCATGGTTGTAACTATTGCTGACAATATTTGGTAAGAATTAGTGCTTAGTTTAAGGAAATTGATTGTCCAATCACATGAAACTTAGATACAAGGAATTAGTTAAAAGCTAGCATTACAAAACATTAATTCTCTAACAATAAAACCCTGCTGTTAAGAGAGTTAATTAAGAGTAAAACAATAATTTTATCATTTCTTGCTACTTAAGAGGGAGTAGTTGCCTAATACTTTGACAAATTCCATCTATAATTAGCATTAACAACATAAAATAATTAATTTGCATTTCTTGCAACAATAAATAAATACATATGAAAGAAAAACCACATGCAAGTTGTTAGACATGTTCCTAATGTTGTTGGGAAACAGCTTGGATTATTGGTCATATTTGTTTAAAATAAGAGCTTGAGATGTGGCCTGGAGATTAGTGTTGTACATTTTTAAAATCAGGTCAAAAAAAAGATTAGGGTTGTATAAAATAAAGCACTCCATCATTGAATTAGCAGCCATAAGTAACTTGATAAAATATTTCGGAATTGAATTCCAGACATTATTTTGACAACTTCCATTTATTCTAGGTAAGCAACTCAGCATGTACATCTACGTACGGACCCCTAATCTGTATCTCAATCTGGGTTTTTTCCAGGTAATTTACACTCATTGTCTCTAACATTTTAACTAAATTTTACTGACATTTTATATATTCAATTTATCACCTAATATTCTCAAAATTTTAATTTCGATGAACCGGAGTCCTTCTTACGTTTTTTTTTTTTTTTTGAAAAATTACTCATACGTTATTCTGTACTCATGCAAATCTTTTTTTTTTATTTAAGAAAATTCAATTTTGCTACTTGTACCAGTAGATTTTGATAAATTGTTGTTCTCTTTTCTCATAGTGTAAAGCTACAATTCAAATGTAAAGCCAACTATAGGCCTTAAAGGCAAATGTCTATAGTTTTTACCATTTTCAAAAAAGAGGGTTGTGATAAATAAATTGGTATGGGAACAAATGAACCTGGAATCAATCCACAAAGCCATATGTTCAGCATTTAGCCATCCCAATAGCAGAATTTGGGTCCAACTTGCCAAAAATGCGTACATAAAAAACAAGAAAAACAAAAATAAGCCTTATTTTAATCTGACCAAAGAAGTAATAAAATTTCGGGCTCAATGAAATTGTTGGGCCAACTCCAGTTTTCAAACTCCACATAGGCCTTAACTCACCTCCCAACAAGCTCAAGCTGCATGCATCCTGGGGCAATCAGAGTCCCATTTTCAATGCGATTCTGCAGGTTCTATGTCAAATTCCTGTCCTTTGAGAAACCAGGACAAACTTGTATTACCCAAGAATCCAAGTTCTATTGGCATGTCCACACCAATAGCTCTTTGAATGCATATTCAAGGTTGCAAATAAGCAGTGTGAGAGCTAAGATACACTCCTCAGTTGAAAACTCTAATAAAAAAGCTATGTTGATTTTTTGCAAACCAGCAGCAGATTACAAAAATATTACCTTCAGTTTTCTTGTTTATCCACTTCTCTAGCAGAATGTGGAATTTGCCTAATCTTTTTCGGAAGCCGCTTCTTTACAATCGGCTTAGCACCAGCACTAGGTTCCTTCTGGAATTCACTTCCTATGGCACTTCCAGTCCAGTCAACCAGCAGCACTAAGGTCCTTCTCCAATTCACTCCTGTACCTCACAGTTCAATTAGTAAATCCAAACCCACAAATTGCATGCAAGGCTTTCAATTGCTATGGAAAACAGCAATGCTGAAGCAATCAGACAATTATCAAATTCATTGAAACAAACCACCAAACCTCTGATGTAAAAAAACAAAAATTCAGATGTTTAAATGGATCAAACTGAAAGGAAAACAATAATCAAGAAAGATCAGTGAAAGGAGTTAACTTGAAGACCACAAAAAAAAAAAAATTTTGCCTTTTTGGAGGGTAGTTTAATTTTTTATCTTAGGAAATTTGCTCACTTTAACAACCGAAGAACACTTAAGTTAAAAAAAGAAAAGACAATACTAATACAGCACGCTTTGCCAGGAAGGTAGCCGTTAAAATTTCCCTCGCAAATTCAGACTTCTGCACCAAAAATGACTCATTCTCTACTTTATAGAGAAGAAACAGTGCAAACCGTAACAGCATCTCCATTTTATGGGAATTGAAATTAAAAACTGAAACTGAAACTGAAACTGAAACAGGCAAAGAAAAGAAAGCATATAGCTTTATAGCTTGTGCAACCCAAAAAAGCCATCCTTTCCTTGATACTTCAATGCTTGTCTATTCATATATATATATTTCAAGGTTTCTTCTTTTTCAAAACAAGCATAAAACCCATAAACCAAAAACAATCAAAACAAAACCCCTTTTGATTTCTCTGCCGATCATTACATAAAAATCATGTCTTTAAGCCCACCAAGAACAAGAACAGAGGACACGACCACAAGAACCCTTCAACCATACTGGTGCTACCATTGTCATCGATTGGTCAGGATTGCTGCCTCAGATCCCTCAGAAATCATATGTCCTGTATGTTCTGGTCAGTTTGTTTCTGAGGTTGAGATTAATAGACCAAGACTAGTTGTTGATTTCACTGCTTTCGATCCCTCCCCTGAAGCTCGCTTACTTGAAGCGTTATCTCTCATGCTTGAACCGCCTATTAGAAGAAGAGGATTAAGTTTTGGCCTTGATGATCCTGAAGCTGATTCTCGCACCAGGTCTTGGTTTCGTAGGCGAAATAGATGGGATTCCGAAGATGAAGTACGGCCCAGAAGGCGTCGAAATCTGAGTTTAGATGGGAGAGATAACGTGGAAGAAGAATCTGGAATTCAATCTAGGCCAAGAACATGGATAGTTCTTAGGCCAATTGATCCTTTCTCTCCAACCGAACCCAATTTACAACCTGAAAACCGGATTCCTCCAAGGGTGAATCCGAGGGACTTCTTTTTTGGTCCAGGCTTAAATGATTTGATCGAACAACTGACTCAAAATGACCGGCCAGGGCCACTTCCAGCACCAGAATCAACCATTGAAGCAATACCAAATGTAAAAATCACAGAAAGTCATTTGGTGAATGGCTCGCATTGTCCAGTTTGCAAGGAAGAGTTTAAGGTAGGAGGGGATGCAAGGGAATTGCCTTGCAACCACATATACCATACTGATTGTATTGTGACTTGGCTAAGGTTACACAACTCTTGTCCTGTCTGTCGACAAGGGTTGCCAAGTGTTGAATTGCCGGTTGCGCATGATGAACACAGCACTGCTCAAAATGATATAGAAAGTGAGGCTGGAGAGGGTAGGAGCGGAAGGTGCCTGAGGTGGAGGAGGCAGCTGGCAAATCTGTGGCCGTTTCGTCCGAGGTATGGAAGAATCAGACCCCATGGAGGAGAGCATGATGGTACTTCTCAAGGGGGTGAGAACTAATCTATGTTTTAGCTATATATAATATAGTCTAATGTTACTGAAAGTATTGAATAGGAGAGTGTATATACACCATGTGCATGCTCTTCATCCAAATTGAATCATTTCTAGTTTGTGTTGTTTCAGAAATTTCTTGTGATTTTTTTTTTTCCAATTATGCGGAGTTTGAAGTTTGATTATTTTTTTCCAGCAGTTAGGCGAAGATGGTGTTGTTACAATATTCTTTAGCAGTTAAATACGTTGCTGGTGTAGCTAAATTTACATGAACTTCATGTTTACATGTTTGTTAGGAATGTAAGTGTGCCAACTTGTTATGGAAGGGCATCCTGTGGGAAAAAAAAAAAAAAAAGACATCCCTCTATAGCTGATACGTAACTGGTATGCCACTTTCACCTTCTTCTCTCGTGTTGCTAAATATTATCAGTTCCTGGTTAAAGCCCCTTTTTTTTTTGTTTTCATTTGTTACTATAGTGCTCAGATGTATCTTTTCTTTATGTCTTGTTTGCGGATTATGCTTCTAACTGTGCTTAGCAACTTACTCTAGCAGTAGGATTTATTTCATGTCAATTTATGCTCTTTTACATTATCTGTCCTGGGTCTCCATCCTCTTTCAATTTTAGTAGAACATCAAGCCAGAAGAGAAGTCATTCTTGGTTCATTGATTTGCACATTCTGAGCACAAGAACCTTTAGATCGAATTCACAAATGTGCTTGATGTTCACAATTTTGCTGCTTTTATTATTTCCTTGTTCTGTTTCAATTCTTGAACTCACTATCTACTTGAAAATTTCTGCTACAATAGAGTACGTTCAAACACACCATTCTCAAGCATGGCATTAGCTAACCAGATGATGGCATGACTTTGTTTTGCAGGACTAAGCTGGTTTCATAGGTTGTACCGGTGGTTTATGCTGTGAACGATCTAGATCCCTCAAAGAAATGCCCACAAAGTTTGCATGCTTCTAACTATACTACGTGTGAATCTCACTTGATCCTCACTTCTGAGTCATAGTTAAATCATCTCCAATGTAATCATCTGAATAATATCTGATTAATTTATTGTATAGTTACTGCAAGAATTTTATTAAACTCATCTGTCTAGCATACTATATCAGAAGAAAAGTAGCTAATGGACTTGATACCCTTGACAACATGACTTCCATTAGTTTTCCGATCTTCAGATGGTTTGAAAAGAAGATATTTCTTCATGATGTACTGCTGATGGAATTGCTCGAAAAGATCAATATTATGACGTTGAGCCTGAATCATTGTATGGATTAATAAAAATTAAAAATTAAATAAGCATAACACAAATAACAATCAACCTACGGCTCGCAACTATTAACAAGGCACTAACAGATCTAGTTTGCTTAGAAATCTCACATTTATCACTGGCTGTTGTTGCAACATAAGCCACAGCCAATGCTGTCAAAAAAACACACATGATTATGATCAATTAGAAACATGTAAACCATGAACTACTTTAGAAAAACGCAAATTTGCGTTATCAGATGTTTAAATGCAGTTTCCTTTTCATGTTCTCTTGGGTTAATTCATCTAAATATTGCATACAATTCATAATGGCTTGGGATGATGTCTTCCAGCATAAAACCCTTGTGCATAGGCCGTGTTCTTGAACATCATCTACAATAAATCACACCCTCGTGAGCATCAGCATTAGCATAATATTATATTTGAATTACAACCAAATAACTGTCAACATGGCAAAGAGCTATGCTTCATGAGAAATTAATGTAAGCATGGCAGAAAACCATAAAGGCTTCATCAATTTTTATATTTTGATAGTAATGTTTAATGAAAAAAAAAATGGTTGCTTACAGTCAGACTTTTCAAATCCGAGCTAAGACGCTTTCTGATGGTATCAGCAACTACAGTTCCAAGATGTTCACCGTGTTCCTTTATAGTGTCCTCTTTAATCTGTAGAGACTAATGACTTCAGCCTACCCAAACGTAATATTGCTGCTGGAAAAGAATAGAAGTGTATGATATCAAAAGAATAGATATATGATATCATGCTTACCTCTGAAAGCAAGAGATCAGATGTTTTATTCAGAATTTCTTCTACCAGTAGTTCAGCATCCGAGAACATATTTCGATGTTGTTGAGCAACAGTATCCTTGTCTTTTTTAACATTTTTAACAGCACTGGGCAGCTTAGTACTTTTCGCTGCATCCATGAAAGGGACATACTTACAATAAATTGCTTTCCACTACCATGTAGAAATCAGCAAAAAAATAAAAAGTAAAATCACATTTGAGATTAGTACCTGCAGCAACTGTGGACTTCTTATCTGCGGCAATAGGATTTTCAATATGACCTTGTGAGAGAGCTGCATTTTCTGGAGAATCAGACACAATAATGGAATTGGATGGAACAAAATCAGCTAGATCAGGTGGTTGATCCTTCCCCACTGTTGGATTAGCCTACAAGGAAAAAAAATTAGTAGTGTAAATTCAAATGTTATTTATTTGGTGGCTTGACATAACAAACCGGATTCTGAATCACCTTCAGGTCAACATACGAGGGCTCTCTACCAATTGATTTGAGAAACTTGTCAAGATCACAAGAATGAAGAGCTTGGAAGAAAAACATAAATGAAATATTAGGCAATATTTTAAAGGATAAATTTTCAAAACAATCTCATTTAAAACGATTAAGAAAAGTTATCCAGGAACATTACACCTAATCAAATATACTAAATTAGAACATCCCGTATAAGGAGATAGAACAATGAAGAAGATCCAAAAGAGAGGCTGGGAGTACATAATAGTTAGATGGGTGAAAATAAGACGTATTTTATTGATCTTGAAAGCAACACATGAGAACAAAAATATTTAATAGTATTTAGAATTAATGAACATTGGAAAATTATGCTTTGAAAACTAAAGAACCCAACCCACAAAGAAAAACAAAATTTTCAGACTTACAGATTGACATGTCGTTGGATAGTGGATGGAAGAAGCAATTATCCTGTGTTATAAATGCTTTATCCAGCAAGAGTGAAACATGTCTGCAAAACCACATAAAACACACTTAAAGAAATGAAGAACATAGAATTTTATAGCAGTAGTTTAGCATGGAAAATTACTTAAATTTAATCCCATTTGCACACAGAATTCAGGTTATCATAAAATTTCAGATTATTATAGTTTGAAAATTAGGGGAAAAAATTGGTTATTTCAATATTGAAAAATTTCAGTGTGCTTCAGCCGAATACATCCTCTTATTGTGAAGAACAATCACATTGTAATAGTCATCCTACATTAGGTCAAAACAGCCACTTAAGTTCCCAACAAATTGAATTAAAAGAAACTTTATTCTCCCAAATGATTCCTACCATCAATGAGTAAAACTTCTACCAATTTAATGCAATTTTGATTTTAGATGAAAAAATATACAAGGGCTATATATTTGATTATTTGTCATGTTTTCTTCTCAGTTTGGAGCTCATTTCCACTAAGAGGTATTCAAGTTTACCAATTTATCTATTTTTTGTATGGATAATATCAATTATGCCTGCTTATTGAACAGATTGCTTGATCATCTTGAACTTAAATGTGTATTCTTAAAAGGTGTGAAACACATACGTTTGACACTGAAGACAGAGAATTCACTCTCTAAATAGTGTTGACAGTTGATACCATAAGCAGTTGGAGAAAATGAATTGATAGTGATATGCGGTATTAGCAAGAAACAAGCAACCAGCATAAACTTTAAAACTTTCAAATTAACAAGACTAATTGTAGCCAAAAAGTCCTCCCTTTGTAGCCTAATGGCTCAGGTGATAGACATTGTAAGATGAGATGGCTCAGGTGATAGACATTGTAAGATGAGGTCATACATAGGTTCAATCCCCCACTTCCCCTTGACATCCCAGTTTTTCACAAAAAATAAAAAAATGAAGCCAAAGATGAAAACACTGTTCGTCCAGGCCAAGAGAGCATGTTGCAAGTGCATATCAAGTAAAAAATGCTCAAAACTAAAATTAAGTTAAACAGAAGTAAAAATGTCATGTTTATAGCAGATAAAAGCATACCTTGCTGACTCATTCATCACTGCAAAAGGTGTAACACAGCCCAGTGGAACCTTGAAAATAAAAAATACAAAACATCAGATAGTGACAAAAACGCATACTATGGACATGTTAGTTAAATCATAAAACACTGCATGATAAAGACACATACCTGAAGTATCTCAGCTAATGCTTCTTCAGGAGCCATTCTGATACCTCCTTTTCCCAAACCAAGCCTTTGAGATAAAACTGCTCACCCTTAAAGACATCAGAAATTGAAACTTAGGCAAGCACAAATCAGAGCAAGCCTAAAACATCTCAAAGCCACAAAATCCAACAATGAAATGGAATTAGAATTTGGAAAAGAGAATTCACCTTTCATATCCACTTTGGTATCTGCTAAAGCAGATACAATGTAGAACCTACTTTTCTTGTCCTGCACATTAGCATGAGAAAGCATCAAGTTATAAAAATAGAAAATCCATAGTGTTGCCAATATAAGATAACAGTTAGCATCCACACATGTACTATAAATCCTAATTATTCCTTACCTTCAAGAATAAATTTTTGCTCAGTCCACCTCCTTTATCCCCAACATATTTTGCCTAACATAAAAGGCAGTTTCTTGCATTAGCAGGCCTATAAATGGTGTGCAAATATTGAAACATTGATAATCTAGTTTCATTTCATGAAAATAAACTTCACCTGGGCTTCGACAGTCAAAACAGCAGGATGTTCATACTGAGCAAAATCAATTTGAAGCTCCTACAAAGAAACCAATATCCAGATCAGGTGAAAGAGTTGAGAAGACAAACATTAAAGTGAACAATTCCCAATCAGAGCAAAGCAGAGCTATATACAAGGATACACATACATCCCAAGTTCCAAAACAAATCACTAGTAATTGCAATTAACTAACTCCAGTCATGATGTTACGAATTGGGTACCGTCATTTTTTTTTTTTTAACAGCCCATCCTCTAGCCTAATTCAGCTTCTCCAGTAAAGTCAAAAACACTTCCAGGGAGGTACCCAGATAAACATCATAGTGCTTCTGTTACTTACTCATGATTGAATTAATAAAAATTCAATACAGTAACTAACACGCATGAGCAATTACTCCAAGAAACAATCAGCAAAATACAATTCAGCACATTAAAAGAAAAAATGAATCAAGCCCAGATCAATTCATTCGATCTAGTACGATTAAACAGGTCCATTCACTTAAAGAAAAATATAAACAAGAAATGAGGATTAAAGAAGCAAACCCTCAAGCGAGCAAGCAGCTGATCCTTTGTGTAACCCATCTGTCTGCCCTGCTTCGGAATTTTCTGATTTGCCGAAGCGCAACAGCTAATAGCGTTAAAGGTTTCAAGGAAAAAAGCAACACAAAGATGGAATTTTTTCTTACTGGGCTAGGGTTTCGCTGGTTTAGCTAAAAGAGTTCTACCAAAAGATGGGCTTCATGAGCCCATAAAACAATTACCAGCCCAATATTTTTAAAACTTTTATTTTATTTCTAAAATTTATCATGTAACACATTTAAAAAAAAATGTATTTTCTTAAATATTATTTTTAAAAAAGAGATAATCTTTGAATTAATTCTAAAAAAAAAGAGCATCACAAGACATGGTGGCCGTTTTTTGCATGTTTTGCAAACACATCCATGTTCTATAATGCCTCCCAATGTTGGATTATTAGACTAAAGAGTTGAATTGTAATCATTAGATGTTCTCCATTGATATATATACAATTTATTATTGAAACAAACAATTTAAGTATAAATCCAAGTAAATACAACACAACAAAATTAGAAGCATTATGAAAAAAAAAATCGCCTTTTTGTGATTTGAACAGGCAAAATAATGATTGGTTTGAAGCATAACACAAAAGATTTATTTCTTTATTATTAAAACTTTTAATTCCCTAGTTAATTGAAATTATTCGATAGTAGTTCTGATTGACCTATTGACAAGAAGTTAAACAGTCAATTTTAATTATTTTTCTTTGGATGTAAGATAGATGTTTGAAAATAGAAATATATACTTTTTTGAAATTAATATTATAAAAAATATAATTTTTTCCCTATCAATAAAAATTTTACTCACACTAAAGATAGTGTAAAATATGAATTTTTACAAATATTGTTGATATGGGATCCACTAATCTAATAAGGAACCCACCTTTCTGTTTTCCTTTGAACCTAGCAGTACCCATCCCCGGCCCAAATTTTTATTTTCTAAGCAGTAGAGAGTTCTGTCAGTATAAATACATATAACGCGTTAAATGCATAAGAGGTTATCGAATTTTTAATTTATTTTAATTTAGTTATTAAATTTTAATTTATATCTTTTTAAATATTAAATTTTTATTTCATTTTATAATAGTCATTAAATTGTTTTGATATTTGAACAATTCAGGATTATTATTTTAATTTAAAATTAAAGATCTTTTATAAATAAGTCTATATTTTCTATATACTTATAAGGAAATAAGAAAAAATTTACAAATTATTTTGATTAAGTCTAATAAAAATAAACTCATCTTGAATAGTATTAAAGTTTAAAAGAAGTAAACTTTTAAACTTTTTATAATTTCTGAACTAAATTGAAAAAATAAAGAGATTAAGGTATTAAAATAATTTTTAAGTGAAATTTAGAGAACTAAATATTTTTAATTGTGTTCTGATTAAAATAAAATTAAAATTATGTGATTTTAAAGAAATAAATTAAAATTTAGTATTTAAATTATAATAAATGTATAGTCAGGTGAATACTTTTATATTTAACCATGAATATAACATGTCCCATTTTGAGAAAAAATAAAAGAAAAAAAAAATTCAATGAAGAGGCCACATACAATGTAGAACTGTGGAAGCTAACGAGTTAAGAATGGGACACCATTCCTTAAACCCATTCCACAAGGGGACAGGTCATGTGCAAATCTTTTGCGGCCTTGATCAACTGGTTCACATGCTTGAATAGGGATACAAAAAGATTGGCCTGAAAAAAAAAAAAAAAAAAAAAAAAAAAGTAATAATTTGGGGGGGGGGGGAACGCATCTCATTGTAAAGAAATTTTGATTAGACATTTCATGTGTAACCGTGTTGGGAAAAAAGCCCTGGATCGCATCTTGCAGTCAAATGCAGTAAATTTTAACTAATGTAATTCATATATAATACTAGTTGAGTTACTTTTTATGCTATTAATTTTTTAATTTTAAGTTATTAAAATTTTATTTTATATATATAAATTCTTAAATATTACGAGTTTAAAATTTTTATGTTAATTTAAAAAAATATTTTTTTTAATTTTTAAAATTTTATATTTTTAATATTTATATTATTTTTTATTTTTTAATATTTATATAATTTTTAAAAAAATTTTACCAGTAAAAAATAAATTCACTTATTTTGATTTCTAATATTTCAAATTAAAAACATGAATTTATATATATTTTTAAATAATTTTAAATTTTAAAAATTAATTAATTAATTAATGTTAAGATTAAAAAAATTATAATAAAACTATTGTTTTTAAAAATAAAATAAAATATTTTCAAAATAAAAATATTATGATAAAAAAATACCATAATTAAAAGAGACTGTGATAAAAAAATATTTTATAATTTAATTTTATATTTTTAATACATTTTTTTACAAAATTTTAATTAAATAATTGTTTATAATGTAACTTTTATAAATATTGATATCAATGCATCACCAAAAAACGATAATAGATTTTTCAATTAATTCAAACTTTTATAACCGTTATCTTAATTTTCATATTTTATTATGTTTTTTTGGTACATGAAAAAACTTTATATCATAAAAATGTATTCACAATAACTTAAAATATTGTGAAAACATTAATATTATTTTTTTTAATTTAGCATAATAGTATTAATTTTTTGTTTATTTTTAAAATTTAAAATTATTTAAATATATATATAATAATTTAAAATATTAGAAATTAAAATAAGTAAATTTATTTTTTATCAGTAAAAAAATTTTAAAAATATTAAAAAGTAAAAAATAGTATAAATGTTAAAAATATAAAATTTTAGGACTAAAAAAAATAATTTATCTAAAAAAATAAACAAAACAAAACTTTGAAAGTGTAAAACTACAAAACTGATAAATTTAAAAGTCTCAATATAAGTTTTGTCTACTTTTTATTTAGATAGAATTTTTCTATTTCGGGAGATTATATTATTACATATATAATTTTAGCGGAAAAGTAGTAAACATTCCTTGTCGAAATGTTCGCAATAAGAATTGAATCAATTTTGGTCATAAAACCGCTTATCCAGGCTTCAACAGCGGTGAATTACTCACTCTTACAATTATCCACACAAAAAACATGATGATTTGGGCACTATCTTTAAAGGAATTTGATGAAAGGCCAAAAAGACTTTCGTTGAGAGTCTGAATCATCACTGAAATATCACTCCTAAAAAAGTGGTTTTAATCTTATGTTATAATTAGGGATCAAGGAATAATATTAGCTACGTAAGTTTTATGGACCTCTCACAAGGTAACAGGTAACAGAGCTCATATTTGTGAAAAGGTTCGGCATCTCGATATTAGCTATTCATCACTTTTTAAAATGAATTTAATTCAATGCATTAAAACTATTTTAAAAAAATTATTTATATTTAGAACATTTAATATTTAAATTTATAATATATATTTTGATTAATAAAATTTTTAAATATGTACTTGTTGGATGCAATATACTCAAGCTTAAGGCATCTCTAATCCGCTGCAAAATATAGTGGGTTGAGATGTATTTTGCTCCAACGGAGCTGCACTTCTGGCTCCAAAATGCACATTTTATAAAGTTGACTGCATATGTGTAGCCAACTATTACTTCAGACATTTGTACTTTTTTAAAAAAAATCAATAACAATCATTTTTTATTATTTATTTCAATATAGTTTAAATAATTTTGATTAATTTAGTCCAAATTTATATTATATTTATTGTATTACTACCAAATGCATATAAATTTGATTCAATTTTTTCATTTAAATAATATTAATATTGTCACTTAAATAATATTAGTTTTTTTACTTAAATAATATCAATTTTTTTAATTAAATAATTTTTTTGAATTAAATTTTTTTTTACTTAAATAATATTAATTTTTTTACTAAAATAATATTAATATTTGGATAGAAAAAATTAACAAAACATTAATTTATGATTTGTATTTTTTAATTTACTTAGCGATTGTAATAGACTACTTTAAAATTAATTTTTTAAATTTTTTTAGTAAATTTATTTTAATGTCTTTTAGTTCTCTTCATACATTATATTATTTAATTTTAAAAATATGTGGATGTATTTATTTATTATTAAAATATATTATTTATTTTTAAAATATATTCAAATAATAAAATATATTATAAATAAATACATGGGTGTATATGTGTAATAACCCGAATATTTTAAATTATTATTTTTTTATATAAATTATTTTGATTTTCAATAATATTAATTATTTTATTTTATGTTGTTATTATTGATATTTTAAATTATATATTTAAATACTAAATTGAAAATTCTATTGAGAACTATTAATATTAATATTTTTACATCATTTTATTTTTATGCACATACATTATTATTTTAATTGTCATAATATATTTTTATATATATATATAACAATATTAGATATAGGCACGTTGAACAGACTGAACTATTAGAGGTACAGGAACATCCTCGTACTCAGGTTCTACAGGCTTCTCATCCTGTATCTCTCTCTGTCTACGGCGACTTGCCGCTCCTTAAGGTCTACCTCTATGCCGACCTCTGTGCCTAACTAGCGGCTCAAGAGGTAAAACCTCGTCCTGAAGGGACTCATCATCCTCGGCCTCAACAACCGGTGGAGTGACACGCGCTCGCTTCCTCATTCTAAAAAGATAAACAGAAGGATTAAGACAAAACAGACAACGAAGGATAACGCAGAAAACTAAATCAAGGAATACTTATTAAGACATACTCAAACCTAATTCACTGCAGTAGTTTCAAAGAAAACATAAGACTAAAAACTAGGGCCACAACTCATACAACTAAGGCCCTGACACAGAACTCCGCTCTAATACCAACTTTGTCACGACCTAAAATAGGGGGTCATGACCGGCGCTAGGAAACGGGAATTTTTTCGAATTCGGAACTCGTAGCAAGCCTTAAAAAGAAATAAAAGCATGTAATATTAATAAAATAAATAAAATATCTTGCAGCGAAAATTAAAATCTCATAAGTAATAGTGTAACTCATCAACTGATTTAATAACACAAACTCATCTCATATATATAAAATCTTTTAATACAAATTCTCGGTTCAAACTTTTAAAATTTAAATCTCAAACATATAAAGTACATACTGCTTACTAAAATAACTACTGCAGTATCTAGAATACAAAATAAAATCAAGTAAGCAGTTTACATAATAAAGCCGAGGTGGAAGAAATCTGACGTAAAGGTCTGTTACTGAGGTCTGAGGATGAAGACACTCCTGAAAAATGAATCAACGGAGGGCAGTCAGACCTCACTTAATGAATTGTTATAATATATATATACATGCATAACTAAGTGACAATGCAACACTCAACAGAGTATATATAATAAATATATATATACATGCAAATATACACAGATGCAGCAAAAATCAATTTATATAATACTGAAAATAATATCCGTTTATAAATGATCAAATAGAACCCTAAATGATTGCAACCTCAAATAGTGTTAGACAACACTCTAGACATACAAACTCACTTATTCCAAATAATTTCACTTGTTCCATTTGGATAGTATACTGGCCCCGAGACACTTGGTCAACCGAGCTCCAGCAATCACACCCTCAATCACATCACACATCAATCAAATCAATCCAATCAATATCCACAAATAGGTTAGTAATTCAACCTATAATCTATCATCATACCGGTACGTGCTCGGTCCTAGTGTTGCCCACTAGATAATACGTTCTATTGATATCCTTCATTTAAAATAAACTTATACATTCATAAAATAAATAATGCATGACATTAATTAAAATGATAATATAAACCATATATATACTAGAAATATACCAAAAATAAACCAAGTATATTTCGAGTATATATACGTTAAACATATTTAGTTTAATTACAAAATAAACCAGAAATAAACTATATATATACATACTTAAAACATTTTAGGTATAATTCAATAATAAAACATGCATTTAATTTAAAATATACCAAAAATATACCAAAATATACCTAAGCAATTATTAAATTATTTATGCATATTTCATAACATTTAAACATACATTTCTAAAACATGCATCATAATACACGTATATATAAAATAACAACTCACAGTTGTGCGCTCCTCGAGACGGGTCCGATGGGCCTGGTCCACTAGGCTCGGTATCGACGCAGCTAAACAAATAAATGACAGCACAAAATTGGAATAAATCTAACGAAATTCTAGAGACTCGATCTAAAACATCGGATATAGACTAGGAATAGGGATTTGATCGGATGTTACGTTTTATGAGAATTCTATCAAAAATTCGACAGAACCTCCCCTGCAAAATAGACATCTCTCTACTCAGAAAATAGAGCCGATCCTACAAGAAAACACACTTCGAGAATATACAGTCACATAACCCCTCGGTCGGACTCCCAAACTACGATTCCACCGACTGAGGTTCATAATTCACGAGATATACACAAAATACATGAAAATTCTAAAAATACAAAAAATACCCTTTATATATCAACATATAGCAATTTAGGTATTTAAACACTGAAAATAATAATTTTACCGATAATTACATAAAAACCCTAATTTTAATAAAATATAATTAAAAATTCATAATTCTCGATAAATTCCTAAATATTAACCGAAATTCATTTTATAAATCCACATTACACAATTAGCCGAAAAACATATTAAAAATCATTAAAAACTCATTTGTTTACAAAAATAGTATATTATATATAATTTGAAAATAATTTTTGAAAAATAGTTTTAATTAGTTAAAAATACTAAATATTTTGTAAAAATCATTTTTATACCTCAAATAATTATTAAAACCAATTTAACTTAATATTCAACCAAATTATTACCAAATTACCAAAATACCCCTAATATATATAAATTCACATAATATACAATAATTATTCAAAAATTCACTAAAAATTATAAAATTACTCAAAAATTATTTTCTCAACATATAATTCAATAAAATCAATAATTATACTCAATTAACCATTTAATTTTAACAAAATATTCATTTAACCTAATTTTCCAAAATTCACCTAAACTAAATAAATTCATAATAATTACACAAAAACTAAAAATTAAATTATAAAATTCATTTAAACCTCTATAAACACCATAAATCACAATTTCATAAATTATTTAATTAATTTACGAAAATTAGAAAATATTAATAAAATAATAAAAAATTCACAAAAATCAAAATAAATTCCAAAAATTCCAAAAAAATTACAAGATGTAGATTGAGCCACTAGGAGAAACTTTTGTAAAGGAATTAAGCTTGAATTATCAAGACTGAAGTTCAAAAAAATAAAGAAACCAAAAATGGCCGAATTGGAAAAATTGATCACCAACAAAATCTAGACCAAAACAAGTGAAACCAAACTTAGAAATGCACTCATCGGAGCTCAAGGAAGAGAATGAGACTGGCGGTGTCTAATTTGGTGGCCGGAATCACGGTGAATGGCGATGGAGTTGGATTTCGGCTTCTTGGCCAAAATCAAGCTAAACGGCACCGGAGAAGGAGGTGCTAGGTGGCGGAGCAAGCTGGAAGTGGTGGTGGCATGCCGAGAGGCACACCGACAGTGAGAAAACAGGATTTGCATCGGTAAAAATGGAGGAAGGGGGCGTCGGGTGTTTTGGAAGGGGTGAGTGGCACGTTTGGTAAATTTGATTAACTTTATATATATATATATATATATAAAATAACTTTAACTTTTAATATTTTAATATAATAATATTATACTCAAATTAATTCCACACCACAACTTATTAACACACACACACACACATATATATATATATGATAATAAAAATAAAAAATATATAATATATACATAATTAAATAATAATAAACCCTAAAAAAAATGCTATAATATATATATATGTTTGTATATGTATCTATATTAATATGAAAATATAATCATGCATGGAATCATGTAATTTAATAAAATGGATTAACGTAAATAAATAAATATTTATTTAGATTTTATTTTTCCAAAAATGAAATTCTCGAAAAAAATTTACGTAGGAAACTTAAAATAATTAAAAATAAATTTAATAATTATCAAACTAATTAAATAGTCAAATATATTTATTAAAATTATTAACACTGCATATCCCGATGCAGTTTAAAAATATATAAAATCTTGGGATATTACATTTATGGATAAGTTTACCATACATGTAAGTGTGTGGTTGATGAAAATTTTTGTATTATTATTATATTTGAGCATAGGTGGTAAAATGCCCCAATTTCAGTCCATCCTACCCCACCTTCCTTTTTGCTGTCTTGTTTCTCCTTCTCTTCCTCTCCCATTTCTGTCCATTTTCTTCTTCCTGCTCACTCCTTCTCTCAATGCTATCCCTGCCAGCAGCACCATAAGCCCTCATATTATCACCATCATCTGTTCTTCTCCTCTTTGTTGCGTCTTCTCTGCAGCAACCATGAAGCAACAACAACAACATAGAAGGCAACAACCTTCTTCTTCCTTGCAGTGACAGTAACAACAGCCTTCTTTTCCTCCTGTCACCAAAGACAAGCACCAAGCCTTCCCTTGATCTTGGCTTTAGTTTAGGTGAGTTCTAGGTTAGTCAGTTAGAGTTATTGTGGTTGATTTTAGTTGATTTAGGTTGTTAGTTAGTTGATTTAGTTGATTTGATTTTTGGTTGATTTTTTATTATATTTGTTAATTATGCAAAAATTTCATTTTAATTATTTGGTTAATTTTGGGTTGATTATATATATATATATATATATATATATATATATATTGGTTTATCTAAATTATTTTCGTTGACTTTGGTTATGGGTATATATGAAAATGATTTATGTTGGTTAAATTGATTTTATGGAATTTTGTATATTTATTTGGATATTTTAAGTTTTATGTATATTTTGTCAATGTTATTAATTAATTATATTTGGTTGAAGATTTGAGTTAATTGGGGTTAATAAGTTAAGTTAGTAATTTAAGTGGGAATAAAATAATTTTTGATAATTTTCTTTAATTTTTGAGATATTATTATTATTATTATGTGAATTTTGAAATAATAGGTAAATAGTATGTTTTTGTTGATATTATAGTTAAATATTATGTTTTAGTTAATTTTGAGATAAAATGTGGTATTAAAATAATTTTTATAAATTATTTACTATTTTTAGTTAATTAATACTAATTTTCAGAAATTATATTCAAATAATAAATTAATTGTTGTTTTGTGATTTAAATGAGTTTTTAATTAATATTATAGTATATTTAAACTATTTGAACAATTAAATTTTGAATTTAACTATTTTAGGTCAATTATTTGAGAAATTGGTTTTTATTAATATCGTACAATATTTGAGATTTTATTAGTTAATTTGTGATAATTTTGGAATATTATGTAAATAATAAATTTATTTATTATTTTGAGCTTAAATGGGTATTTTATTATTTTTATGATGTTAAATTGTGATTTTAATAATTATTTGCAATTTATGTTAATTTAATTGTAAAATGGAAATTTTATTCCATTTATGAATTTTATTATCAAATATTATTTAAAAACTAGAATATTATGTCTTAGTTGGAAAATAAAGGTTTTTTTTAATATTTTTATGGATTTTGATGATTTTTATTATAAACTATTTAATATTGTTGGTTTGTGATTGTAAACCTCAGGTGGGAATTGTGTAGTTCGAGGTTCCAACCCGAAGTATTGTGCATCTGTGGATTTTAGAAGTGTGTTTTCTGTGCAGGATCGACCCTATTTTTGTAGGGAGACATCCATTTTATAAAGGAGACTCTATCAAATTTTTCGTAGATTTCTTGTAAAACGTGACAACCGGTCCGAGTTTAGTTTTAAAATTTTAATCGAGTCTTTCTATAGTAATCCTATAAGTGCAAAGTTAGAAATTTATTCTGATTTATTTTTCTAATTGCGCTGAGATCGAGGCCTATCAGACCAAACCCGTCCAGTCAGTCTTAAGGAGCGCAAACATATGAGTTGTTATACTATAGATGCATTGCATTTAGGATGCATGAATAAAAATTTTACATTTTATTTGATGTCTAAATGTGATTTATGTATTAAATGATTTAGTATATTTTTGGTTTATTTTTAGTATATCTATGGTATATTTAGAGTTTATTTTGATATATGCATGTTATATAATTAGGTATATTTATAGTATATTTCTGATATATTTCAAAATAAATGCATGTTATATTTTCGATATATATACTTAAAATGTTTTAGTATATTATTGGTTTTTAATTGGTATATTTTTTATGGTTGATTTTGAATTTATTTAGCATATATATATTTGAAATATACTTAATTTATTTTAGGTATATTTCTGGTATATATATGGTTTATTTGTTATTATGAATGTTGTTGTGCATTATTTATTTTCTATATGTATGTTTAATTTTAATTGAAGGATATTAATAAAACGTGCTACCTAGTAGGTAGCAATAGGAGCGAGTACGTATCAATGCGATAGATTTTAAAGTTGAATTATGATATCATTTGAGGTAATGTTTGATTGATCAATTATTGAGATTGATGTGATTAAGTAGTGTGGTTGTTAGAGCTCGGTTGACTTAGTGTCTTAGGGTCAATCACACTGACAATCATACTGCTGGAGCTTGGTTGACTTAGTGTCTCGAGGCCAGTCTACTGTCTAAAATGGAATAAATGAATTACCTTAGAATTAAGTGAGCCTATATGGCTAGAGTCGTATTATTGATTGAGGTTGCAATTAAATAGGGTTCTATTTGATCCTTCGTATATTAAAATAAACGTTTTTTGCATTTATTACATATATAAAAGTAGAGTTTGACATTTGTGTGAAATGCATGCATATGCATATATATATAAGAATTCCTGACTATATAAGGTTTAGATTGCATGTAAATATATTATAATAATTCACTCAGTGAGGTCTAACCCCCCTCAATTATTTTTTTCAGGAGATCTTATATTGTCAGAACTTAGTAGTAGAGCTCTTCGATGGTGTTCTTTCGCCCTAGCTAGATTATGTAAAATTTATATTTAAACTTTGATTTGTATTCTAGAAACTGCAGTAGTAGTATTATTGTATTAGAAGAGTATTATTTTTGTCACGACCCAAAACAGGGGCCATGACTGGCGCTAGGGAACGAGAATTCTTTCGAATCCGGAACCCGTAGCAAGCTTAAAATAAAATAAAACATGCAGTAGTAATAATAACACAATTAAATAAAATACTGTGCAGCGGAATAAAATCATAAATATAGAAATAATAATCCACCTCGGGATTTAAATCAAATTCTCATCTCATATATAAATAAACTCTTTTAATACAAATCTAGTTCAAATTCTTAAAATACATAGCTCACGCAAATATAATACATAAAACCACAATTTATTTACAACTACTGCAGTGTCTAGATTATAAAATAAAACTCAGGTGAGTAGTTTACATAAAGAAGCCGGGGCGAAAGAAATCCGGCGTACAGGCCTGCTTCTGAGGTCTGAAGATGATGACTCTCCTGAAAAATAGTCAATGGAGGGGAGTCAGACCTCATTGAGTGAATTACTATAATACATATACATGCATACTAAATGACAATGCACACAATCAAAAGTATATATTTCCAATAAGTATATATATACAAGCAATTACATGCAGATGCAATAAAATCATTTTATATATTTTTATTGAAAATCACAGTTTATAAAGGATCAAATAGAACCCTAGAAAATTGCAACCTCAAAGCAGTGTTAGACAACACTCTAGCCATACAGGCTCACTTATTCCAATTTATTCACTTGTTCCATTTAGACAGTAGACTGGCCCCGAGACACAAAGTCAACCGAGCTCCAACAGTCTGACTGTCAGTGTGATTGGCCCCGAGACACTTGGTCAACCGAGCTCCAGCAATCACACTCCCAAATCATTTCTCACATATCAAATAATCAAATCTAATTAATATCCTCAAACAGGTTAGTAATATAGCCTAAATGCTATAAGCGTACTGATACGTACTCGGTCTTAGTGCTGCCCACTAGGTCGCACGTTCTATTGATATCCTTCATTAAAATATAAAGCATACATTCATAAAAGTAAATGATGCATGAATTTAAATGTAATAACAACAATAACCATATATATACTAGAAATATACCAAAAGTAAACCAGGTATATTTCGAGTATATATACGTCAAATAAATCCAATATAATTACAAAATAAATTAGAAATATATTTAAAAACATCTTAAGTATAAATGTTAGATAAAACATGCATATAATTCAAAATATATCTAAATATACCAAAGATAAACCAAAAATAAACCTAAGTGCTAATTAGATCATTTATGCATATTTATCAAATAAACCATATATTTCTAAAATCATGCATCCTAAAGCATATATATATAAAATAGTAACTCACACTTAGTGCGCTCCTCCAGATAGGTCCGATGGGCCTGGTCCACTAGGCCTCGGTCTCGGCGCAACTAAACAAACAAAAATAATAGACATCAGAATAAACCTAACAGAAAATCCTAGAAACTCGATCTAGAATATTAGACATAGAATCAGAATTAGAGTTCGACCGGACGTCACGTTTTACAAGAATTCTACCAAAAATTCGGCAGAACCTCCCCTGTAAAATGGACATCTCTCTACTCAAAGAGTAGAGCCGGCCCTGCAAAGAAACACACTTCAAAAAATAGACACAGAAACACATCCACAACCCCTCGGTCGGACTCCAAACTACAGTTTATCGATCGGGGTCCACAATTCACAAAATAATATAGAAATACCAAAAATACCCTTATATCCTAGAAATACATTTTATAAGTAGAAATTACGTAATTAACCCTAAAACACATTAAAAACCGATAAAAACTCATTTTATTAGAAAAATCGTATATTATATATATAATTGAAAATAATTTACAAAAAATAGTTTTAATTAATTAAAAATACTAAATAATTTGTAGAAATTATTTTTATACCTTAAATAGCTATTAAAACCAATTTAATTACATTTTTAGCCAATTTAGGGTAAAATTACCAAAATACCCCTATATATATAAATATACTAAAATTACTCCAAAAATTCACCAAAAATAATATAATTGCACAAAATTAATTTTATCAAAATATTTATCAATAATATTAATAATTAAACTCAATTAACTAATTAATTTCAATTAAAAACACAATTAACCCTATTTTTCCAAAATTACATAAACTAATTAAATTCAAAATAAATACATAAAAATTCATAAAAATTCCAAATAAATTTCTATAATTAATTTCAACACCTATAATTATCATAAAATACAATTTCATAATTTAATTAATTAATTTTAGAAAATTAGAAAATAATAATAAAATATTCAAAAATACCCAAAAAATCAAAATAAACTCCAAAAATTATACAAAAATTCACACATGAAGATTAAGCTACTAGGACCAACATTTGTGAAGGAATTTTTCATGAATCAATCAATTAAAAGTTCAAAAAAATCAAGAAGCTAAAATGGCCGAATTAAAGATTTAGCTCAAATGTCAACAACCACTTATTTTCTGGCCAAAAGGAGCTTAGAATGGGGACCATCGGAGCTCAAGGAGTCAATGAAGATTGGCGGTGCACAAAATGGTGGTCGGAATCGTAGTCGACGGCGAAGAGCTTCACTTGCTGCCACCGTAAATTTCGGGCGTTCCAGCGAGCTTCCGGCTACCTGATCACGTCGGAGAGGAAGAGGAAGGAAGGGGGAGGAGGTTGGCGGCAGCTGATGGCGGCGAAGGATGGTTCGGCGTGCCAGAACGGGAGGCATAGTGAGGGTAGGGCGTCGGGAGAGAAGAAGAAGAAGGGAGGGGCATAATTGTAATTTGCCAAATCTTGATTTTTTGATAAATATTGCATATGCATAGGTATGTATCTATATATATACTTTATATTATTTTAATATATAATATGATATAGACAATAAATATTCACCACACACATAATTTAATATTTTAATAATTTATACTCTAAAAATAATTTATAATATTAAAACTAATTAATAAATAAATAAATAAATAAAAATTAGGGTAATTAGTTAAACCCTAGTTTAAATAATAAATACACATATACACTTTATTTAGTACTTTAAAAATATATATGAGTTCATGCAAATGTGCAAAATTGTTTAAAATAATTAATATTAAATTATTTACATATCAATTTTTCTGAAATGCAAGTCCTGGAAAAATTTTACGTAAAGTACTTAAAATAATATAGAACAATTATAATTAGCTTTAATTAAATTACAAACTCTTAAAATATCAATATTAATTAAATAGCAACTCGTGAAATATCATAAATATATACAAAAATTATTAACACTGCATATCCCGATGTAGTATAAAAATATTTAAAAATATGGGATATTACAGTTTTATTCTTGATACTTTGTATCCAGTAGATTGTATGAACATCTTTTATTTATGAAAGGATATTGAGTATTTATATTTATATATATAATTTAAAAAATTTTAATTCAATCATACTTTTATTTATTTACTGCATGTGCTTTTATTTTTAAGGTTTGCTACGAGTTCCGGATTCGAAAGAATTCCTGTTCCCTAGCTCTGGTCATGATTCTCATGTTGGGTCATGACAATATGGTATGTGATAACTTCAAATTGTATCTTTACTTATAGAACCTGCATTAACGAGAATAACAACTGAAAGGGCAAGGTTTCCCCTATAAACACTCCGAAGATTAAGTCAATACTTGTATGTGCATTCTCATCCTATTATTTAAGTTGATGAATATTTATGTTCATTTTTTATTTACTTGCTTAGCATGCAGCATTGGAGGGTCCCTAGAATAGCATTTTACTTTTGGACGAGACTCAGCCCATGAAATCAAGTATTGCCCCTAGCGAACAACATGTATCGCACCACTTGAATGTTATGGAACCAATTCATAAAGTCATCTTGAAGCTACAACTCAAGAATGCTAGACTGCTCTTCGAAATGTAATATCTCATTATTGGTATTCGTGATTTGATAGGTGCTAGTTGCTCAGTGCTCGTTCTTTGGACTATATTTGAAAGTCTGAGCTTAGTTTAGAAGGACTCAAGATTCTTGGTAATTAGCTTTTGATGGATCTTTTATAGGTGCTTTTGAACTGGGATGCTCCATGTTCAATGGTTGCTCGATGCTCAAAGTTCAACCTATGATCTGAGCAACGATTCTGAGCAATTCTGCTTTTTTGCTTCGGTAATATTTTTCGTTAAATCTCAACCATCACCTCTTGTTGATGTAGTTCTCTTCATTATCAAGCCTTCGCTTGTATTCCTACTATCTAAAGTTATAACAATATTGTAGATGATTAAACAAGTTCAAGTAAAGCTTATTGTACATCCATCAAATTGTTGCTTCAAACAAACCAGGTAAAGATTCTCAACTATAATGAATCAATGAAGATGTTTAATAAGCTTTGTGCAACTTGTTCGGGTATCAAGCTTGGTGCTCTGAGACAACTTGCTCTTATAACTAAGTGCTTTGAGGAATTTTACAAATTAAAATAATAAACTCAGGTGCTTAAATGGGCATAAAATCTAAGCTTTATCTCTTGCAGAGCTTTCACACTTTTTATTTTTTCGAAGAAGTAGAAATCCTTACTTCCCTAGGATTATAAATTATAAAGAAATATACTATGGTTTAGCGGACTGTAGTTTTAAAGCTTCATTGATTGACTGGATTCTTCTTTATGCTTAATGTGATCTTATCAGCACCAAGAATGTCGTAGAAGCTGTGATAAGGAATCTATTATGCTTTTGAAGCTTTCTTATTTTTTGTAAAGCTATCTTTTTAAGAACTTATTTTGTCTAAGTATAGACAATTTGGATTGGTACAGGGCACAATGCATGACAACGTACTACCTTTAAAGATCATGCATGGCCTTAAGCTACTCTTAACCATACATAACAATATGTTTTGGTCCCAAAGCATGCTTTTAAAGATGACCATCCAAGAAAATGAGCTTTACTCCTTATTAAACCTTCTACTAGGCGTAATGATTTTTTTATAGACATGTTTTGGGGAAAGGGTAGGCTTTGTTAAATGTTTGAGTTGTCGAGCTATATTCTAGTGAGTAATAATAATTTAGAATTTAATTTTGTTGTGCCTAGCTCTTAAACAAGACGAGCTAGGCTTTTCTACATACGACGCCACTTGATAACTCCAAATCGTATCTTTATTTGTGGAACTTGCATTGACAAGAAGAATGGGTGAAAGGGCAGGGTTTTTCTCATAAACACTTCAAAGATTAAGTTAGTACTTGTATGTGGAGAAAAATAATAGTAAAGCGAATAAGTAGGATAAAGTAAAAAATAAATGATGATTGCTTGTATGATGAGGTGATGGAATAATGTTTTGATGTAGAGTGTGATGATGTTGAATAATGAGAATCAGGAGATGAGTCAATGAAGTAATGAGTGACATGAGATGTATTTATAGGGGAAAAGGTATTGCTCAAACCTTAGGAATATGATTTATTGTACTTGTAAGAGTGCCTTGTTTATAAGAGAATAGACTTCGTCATTAAGCTTTCTTCTTATTCAAGCATTCTTCCTCTTTAGGGATTATAACCCTTATTAGAATAAAATACTGATACGGGGTATCAGTAAGTATTGAATAAATTATGGGTGTAATATGTAAAATGTATAAATAATATAATATTAATACTGGATAGAAATATATGGAGAATATTCTTTTTAAAGTTGAAAATGAAGTAATGGATTAGAATAAATTTACTATAATATATGTATTTTGAAGTAGAATTTGTTGGATTTTAAAGTTTTGGATTGGAAATGGCCTTAAACTGAAAATTTAGTTTATAAAAGGAATTAAGAATGACCCATAAAGGCATCAATATTTATTGTTTCTTGCTAGGCAAAATTCATATTGAGGCTTCTAAACTTATTGGTTTTTTAACTTTAACCTCCTAAAGTTTAATTTTATATATTTAGACCCTTAAACTTCACAAATTTGAAGTTTTAAACTCTTTTGTCAAATTTTTAACACAAATTATTTCCTTTTATTCCCTGAAGTTTTATATTTTTAACATTGATACCATTTTTTACTTTTTAACACTTATATCACTTTTAAAATTTTTTCATCAGCAAAAAATAAATTTATTTATTTTAATTTCTAGTATTTTAAATTATTATATACATACTTAAATAATTTTAAATTTTAAAAATAAACAAACAAGTTAATGCTATTATACTAAACTTAAAAAAAATTATAATAATACTACTAATGTTTTTCGTAATATTTTAAATTATTGTGAATAAAATTTTATAATATAAACTTTTTACATGTACCTAGAAAGCATGATAAAAAAAAATAAAGGTTAATATAATGGTTATAAAAGTTTGAATTGATTGAAAAATCTATTAATGTTTTTTGGTGATGTATAGACATGTATTGTTATTCATTATTTATAACAATTATATTATAAAAAAATTATTCACAATAATTTAATAAAAATTTTGTAAAAAAAACTAAAAAATGTATTGAAAATATAAAATTTAAATTTTAAAGAATTAAAAAATTTAAAAATATTTCTTTATTATAATCTCTTTTAATTATGGTGTTCTTTTTTTTTTTATCATAATATTTCTATTTTGAAAAATAATAGTTTTATTATAATTTTTTTAATTTTACATTAACATGTTTCTTTATTTTTAAAATTTAAAATTATTTAAAAATGTATATAAATTTATGTTTTTAAATTAAAATAAGTAAATATATTTTTTTCTTGTGAAATTTTTAAAAAAATGATATAAGTATTAAAAGGTAAAAATTATATAAATATTAAAAATATAAAATTTTAAAGATCAAAAGAAAATAATTTTAGTTAAAAAATTGATATAAAGATTCAAAATTTTAAGCCTGTGAAGTTTGAGATTTAAATATATAAAATGAAATTTTAGAGGTTGAAAGTTAAAAATAAGGGTTTTGCCTTCTTATTGCGGTGGAGATATCTCTATCTGCAGACTGGTGCAAAAAGTTGACTAATAGTTGAGAGATAAGAAGAGTTTCCAGATATAAAGAAGAATGACACATATTATCCCAACATCTAAATCTTTCTTAGATTTAGTATTTGTTGGCATTGAAGCTATATAAATTAATTACAATTACCCTTTTAATGGCACGGACGATTTCAAGTTTCCATGCTTTCAGTTCTTTTATTTACTATTTATTTTCTTCGAACATATTTACTCACTAATCCTTGTGTTATATATTAATTTGGCACTAATTACTAAGCAAAATTTCAAAGTTTTACTTACTCCAAAGTTGTTATACAGATTTTATTTTATTTTGTATAACATACAATAGGATCTGACGACATATATTTTTTTAACCTTTACGTTTCACTTGTGCAAGTGATTCTTTCCCATTCAGGTGGACGTAACATCTATAACAAGTTGGCCAATAGGTAAAATATTACAGGACATCAGTTGATACGCAATTAACCCTCACTTCAAGTAAAAGTTACATAATCAACATGTAATTTTTATTTCAATTACAATAGTAACATACATTTTTTGGAATAATTAATTTGATGGAACATAATATCTATATATAAATCGAATACATAGAAATCCCACAGGAAGAAAGTCCAAAAAAATGTTTCCTTTCCCATGTGAGCTATAGCTAGTGATCTTGTCCTAAATCAAAACTACGAAACATATATATGAATTTGTAGGTCACTTGTCAGTAGAGTCTTCAAGCAACAAACAGAAGATCAAATAATAATAGTAATAATAATCATAATAATTATGAATCAATGAGCAAGAAAATAAAAAGAATGGACTTAAAAAATTTTTGGGTTGGCTTGAAAAAGAATATTGGATTTATTTGAAGTAATTAACTACTCTGCAAAGCTCCATAGACCAAAGTCGCCATCGAAAAAATCATCGATCATCATCGTTGGGGGAGGATTGAAAGATGAAGCAGCAGCAACTCCATTAGTGATGAACATTTGATCAAGAAACTTGGGTGATTGAAGTTGATCAATTTCAAAGTTGTGCCATGAGTAGAGCTCATCATCATGAGTACCATAGGTCCCAAAAGATTGCATTAGTGACACATCATCATACGCATCTAGCGGATAACAAGGTGATGGGGAAGACATTGATGATGACGATGATGATGATGGTGATAGAGCCTGTGAGGAACAAGGTGCAGGCGGTGGTGAAGATGGTGTGGTAGAGGCGGTGGTGGCAGCATTGTCAACAAAACTGTTAGCAGCAGCAGCAGCAGCAACTCTTTGAATAGATTTAGGTGACATAACAGTATCAGGAATATAATGAGAAGATGTGATAGGGAAGTTAAGATTAGCTGAAGAACCTTTAAGACATAAAAGTGCAGCATCATAAGCTCTAGCAGCAGCTTCAGCAGTAGAATAAGAGCCTAACCAAATTCTTGTTTTTTGATTTGGTGCTCTTATTTCTGATACCCAAGAACCCCAACTTCTCATTCTCACACCTTTATACTTCCTCTTGCTTGAAGATGAAGATGATGTTGATGTTGATGTTGCCATTGGCTTTGGTGATGCTTCTGAATGGATCTTGTGCTCACTCTTCACCATTTGGCTATATATGTATCTTTGATATTTCTTGATGACACCAAAAGGATCTTGAGTTCTTGATTTTCTTGAATTGATGTTTTGTTTGGAGTGAAGGGTAGAGAGGGAAAAAGATGAATGAGATGGGAACTAAAAATGAGAGACAAAAGATTGGTATTTATAGAAGATGATGGAGAGGTTAACAAAATTCCATATTAGTAAAGGAAGTGTATATGGTTACTTCCAAACTTGAATGTAAAATGGCTGACAGATATTTTTTAGCTATATAAATATAAAATAAAATAATATATATATATATATATATATATATATATATGTCCATAGCTTTTGATGATTTTGTTTGAAAATGACTTATCTGTCTCAAGGCATGGTCAAATTGTGCCAGATAATTAAATCACATCACTTATAACAACGAAAATAACATCCTTCAAAAACAATATACAAATAGTAAATACAATTCACATCTTCACTGTATTCAATTTACCGCTTAGCAGTGTACAGTAGAAAATTAATCAGTTCAACCAATTTTAAAAAATACACTCAACCTCAACCCATTTGCTTATCAAATTATAATAATATCTTTAAAAAAGAACACAAATTGTAATTTTTATTTGAAAGTTAAAACCTAGTATTAATTAATTTCACTAATCGTCATATTCAATCAGTTTAATTAGATTTAATTTATTAGAATGACTTTGAAATGGTCAAGTATTAAGATTGTTTTCACTAATAAATGATTATGACATTTGTGTCATTAGATTTTAATGATTATTTTTGAAAATGTGGCGTGCTAATATTTATCATTAATAAATACAGTTATTCTCTTTCTTTATTAGTATAATAATATGTTTGCAAATGAACTTTTTTTTACAACATTGGCACTTTTTTTTTTTTTAACAGTTGGTGTTTGGGAGTTACCTATAGGCTCATGATTATTAGTTGTTAACGTTAATAAGAAAATAAATATTTTTTAATCTTAATTAAGGGTGTGGAATATTACAAATGTAGGTTATATATATAACCTCTAGACCGGTTGGTATAGAGTAATGTTCAATAATTTAAAATTATTTTGCATATATATATATATTTTGCATTACAGTTATCTTTAAAAAAATTTAGATATCAATAATCTGTATAAAAAATAATTATAAATTATAAATAAAATTATAGTTAACTACTTCTTCCTCAACAAGTCTTATGACTTTTTTTTGTTTCCCCTTAGACACAGAACAACCTAAAAGAGTAAAAAGTGCATAATTTTCCAACTGAAGCCCACTTGCGTCAATTAAAGATATAATAACCCTGGAAAAAAGCTTAACAAAAGGTAGTATTTTCTTTTTTGCAGATTTTCTTTTTTAAACTTTTTTTTTTCTTGATCGACTTGCAAAGCAAGAAATCAAAGAAAATACCTTTCCTCCCCCAGTTAACACCAGCTAAAAAATATTTTTCTTTTTTTAAAAAAAAACCTATACAATAAACACAAATATATAACATAAATAAGGCCAAATTCATATATACATAAAAAAAATTATTTAAAACATAGGATACTCTAATGAAAGGGAACTTCCCGGATCGATCCGCAGGTGGCGATGATATTATTATTATTATTATTATATAAATATAGCTTTTGTGTTGCTGTGATACACTTTAATTAAGAATTTAAATAAAAACACAACTTAATTAATTAAACGCGCAGTCTTAAACAGTAGCAGCGCAGTACTTAAGCCAATTGCGTAAGCATATTTAATGATAGAACACACACACGCACAGCTGTTGCTACTCTGTCATGCAAGAAGAGCTGCAAAACCGCGTCGAGCAATTTCCCATCATTTTCTTTCACTTTCGCTTCAGCAAAACTATCGTCTAATGTTACTTCACATGTAATGCTGTACTTTACATATATGACTTGACTTTCGATGCATAAATACGGGGATTTTAATGTTGATTTCTTTTTCTAGATAAATATGGTGCGGCAAAATCATATGCTATGGTTGGAATTAATTTTAAGGATAATATTTTTATTAAAATTATATTTTATCATCAAGCCGTGCATATATAATTATGTTAAATTAATTGTTAAAAAAATTATATTTTTTATAGTTATATTTAGTGAAGTGGTTAAAATTCAGTAAATTTTAAATACTTACAATTTAGTTACATAAATTTATATGAATATAAATAAATGTAATTTTTTTGTTTGTATCATTAATTTTTAAAATTTATTAAATTTTAATTAATTTTATTCAATTTATGTACAATCACAATGACAATAAAATTTTTTTAACAACTATTTAATATATACCATAATTGAATTCAAAACATCACTTAGATGAAAATAATTTAATACAAACTGATTCAAATAGTTGTGAGTAATGTTTATGTTTTATTAGTTACTAATTATTTGCTAGTAATTGCTAATATTTGGGTTGTAAAAAATAGAAAGGGGATGTATAGTTTTATTTGGGAAAGTTGCCAGTGGGGGGGAACTAGTGGGTATGGCACGTACCCTTTTCAGGGACAAATGATGACCCTTTTTCTAAATTGGGCATTTTGACCACTTTTTATGTGGTTAGTTTTCACACGGCGGTCACACGTTGAATGGTTTCGTTCTTTTCCAGATTTTATTTGCAGCATGCAGGAAATTTTTTTGTTTGTTTTCTTTTGTTTCGTCACTTTTTGAGCGTAAGGTGGTTTTCTTCTTTTCTATGAACCAAAACCCACTACTTCTCTGCCCATGTATACAAGAATAAGATACTACTATTGCATTGCAAGATAAATATTATATATGTTTTCTTCAAAACTCCTGGATTTTCTTCCAGAATTACTCACTTAATTTCATTTGACACCTCAACATTATTAATTGAAAATTTTGTCTTCTATGAAAAAAACTTTTAAAACTACAAATGGATGAATGGAATTATGTAGTCTGTTTGCAGAAACTATCAAATTGACTGTGAAACTCGCTTTAAACTTCTTTAATTACATCTTTACTAAGTTAAAAGGAAACAAGAAGAACAACCAAATCATGATTACTTTCTAATTAATTACATATTCCTTTTCTTTCATTAATTAAATTATTGGTAAACAAAATTTTTTGAATCCCACCATATTCTTTTCAATTGTGCAATTAAACATCCCATGTGCTTATGTGAACCTGAGTTTGCAATTATGGAAAAAGCTTTACCCTTAAAAATTATTCAAATTAAACCATGAGAGAAGAAGGGATATGAATTTTTAAATCTAATTAGCAAAAATTGATTTCTCCAATGATACATTTCATGTGTGAAAAGAATAGTGTCGTCAATCCGTACTAGTACCCTCTCCATCCTCCCTCCTTCCTTCCTTCTCTTTGCCTTGGGAAAACAATACATTTTTTATAAAATCACTATAATCATTATAATAGCAACAACCATTTTTTAATTAGATATTGTTGTTCTCTAATCTATGAGAAAAATTAAGAGATTATTTATTATAATTACTATAATTATTTAATTATGATACCTTGTCACAAGGTGGCTGAAAGTATCATTTATATTAAAATACATATATAATTAATTTAATATAATTATTTTAAACAAGCACATCACATGTTCATGCCACACTCTTAAATTATTTTAAACAAGCACATAAAATACTATAATTATTTTTTTACCAATCTGTCATAAATTGTGGAACATGAAAATGACTTTTATTTTGTTGGAAGTTAGAAGGAAATTTCTTTAGTATCATGGGTTTCTGCTAATCAAGAGCTCATCAATTTGCTTGACCTGTAATAGTTTTTACTTTTAGGGTATTTTGACACAAAGATCAAAATTTATGAATTTTTTTAAATTGTATTGCTTTGTTAGAATTACATAAATTTACAATTAATTAGTTGTTCCACCAACCCCTAACGGTGAAATTCAAGAAAAATTCTTAATTGGGCATTGTAAATTTGAATATAAGATCATAAAAAATTAAAATTTCACTTGGCATGAGTCTTATCGGCAAAATATATGTATTTTACTCCTGTTAACCAAACACCTATACAGTCTAGATGGGTCTGCTGTAAAAATTAATTATTATTTAACATTGCAATCTTCCAACTACATTATAATTAAAATAGGCTGCATATACAAGGTCAAGGCACCAGTCTTTGAAAAGGGTTAGCTGGGAAAGGAGGAATTAGACCGAGTGTGAACTTATTGCTCAACATCCTAGTGTTGAAGAATGTCATTGGCATTGGCATGTGAGCATATGGTGGGGTGGCATGTGGCTTAAATTTCAGGCTCTCACATCTTCTATTTGATCCTTCCAATTAATAATATATTGACTTTTAATTAATTTCTATACTCTTCCATTTTTTTTTATGGTTTCATATTGACTTAAGGGTAATACAGATGTATCATGTATGCTCACAAAGAGAAAAGTTGGCTTTCAATATTTTTCAATTTCAGAGAAATGTGCAATATTTGTATGATAATTAAATAGCTATTTAAACCGATAAATATTTATTTATAGTACAGCTTGCATTTTTAGTTTGAACAAAATTTATCATAATAATTCATATTAACTTTTATTATTATATATTTGTTTTATTTTTATTGTATTTCTTTTCTAGTAATGAGAGATTCTATTGATGATAAAAAAATATTAACCATTGAAGCGGAATATATTAATACTTTTATTTCACTATTATAATTTTTAAGGAAAAATTCCAATTGAGGCCGATATATTATAGTCTCACCTACAATTGATTGGCAAAAAAACATATTAATTACTTTATGAATTGAGAGTCTAATAAATTCAATGTAAAATTTAGCACCCATTTCTTATCAGAGGACTTAAAACTCATTCACCTATATTACCCATCCTTACACATATTTTTCCACCAGCTCTCGAAGACTTGACATTTTCATCTACACCCACTCAATAAAATGAATCTGGTTTAAGAGACCCTTCTAATATATTTTAATAGAATATATATATATATATATTTATGTATAATGTTATAGTATATTAATATTCAACCATTTTAATAAATTTGATAATCTTCTTTTTTTTTTTTTTGGGAATGTTTGATATTGGTTTGGAATATCAACAATGTTCTAAAATGAATTTTAATAGTGGATTTTAAAGTTGAGCAGGAAAGTATAGGAAATTTCATGCTTTTCTTTTTGAATGTTGGATATTGATTTAGAATAACAACAATGTCCAAAAATTTTATTTTACTAGTAGATAAGTAATGCTTTTCAAATGGTATAAAGTTGAATTTAATTATTACGTTTTAGGTCTAAACTATCGGTCAGAAACTAATATTTTAATTTAATTTTTGTATTGAAATAGTCTATTATCAGAAATTAATGAAGAATTTTTAAATTGTCTCCTAAGAAATACAAGGAACAACTAATATACTAGTTTTTAATATTGTTAGATTTAAAAAATCTTAAAAAATGAATTAAATTGTCAGAAAATTAGAATATGAAATAATAACTCACTGCTCCAACTTTTAATTTAAAGATGATCAAATAGGCAAAATTGTTAAAGTGTTAGTGTTTTGAGAGAAACATAAATCGATTTTAGACTCTTCAAACTCTATATTCACACTACGATTGTACTTAACAAGATCGACAGGAGGATCGTAAACTTTATCTATATATCAAATGGAATGTAATAAATGGGGGAACAATTAAACTTAATTCATGTCATCCTATCTATTGGCCAAAAAACATAGCTAAAAAAATATTGGCCAAATAAAAAAAAAATCATCTCTAGCACACTGTATTTAGATCTAATACCTCCAACTTTCAAGTGATCCCACCTGAAAATGAAAGTACAAGAATCATAAATGAAGATACAGGCTTCTTTTCTTGCATCTTCTATCATATCCATACCATAATGTACATAATTTCGTATGTACGTGCAAAAGCAAAGGAAAAATGAAAAGGGTGTAGCTCAAGAACAAGAATGCATCTATTAACTGGCACTACCGTACCTCCATAATATTTCCGTACCTTGCAAATATCGAGGATGCGAGGCAGGACGACCCAGTAACTCTATCTTGCCAGCCAGAATTGTGGGACCAGCCAGCCACCCAATAAGACTCGTAGGACCATTATAAAACAGGACACTACTCCAAGCAAGTGATTTAGATAATAAATATTATAAAATAAAATTATAGATTTGATTTCTCATTCACTTTTAACCTTCTGCTTGTTTAAAAAGAAAAAAGAGCTTGTTTTCCACTTTGTCAGTTAGCATGTTTGATTTCAATAACATATGTTATGACCCATGGAAGTAAATTATTGAACGTGCATGTAGATCAAGTATATATTTTTTTTTTTTGAAAATGCATTAATAAATCAAGAGTTTAATTCTTTTTTTTTTTTATGTTAAATGGTATTAGAGTTTGTATTAAGTTAAAATAGAATATAGTATTTTTTATTTAAAGAAATAAATTAATTCAAAAAATATATTTAAAATTGATACAAAATTGTCAATGAGTTGAATAGTGAAGTAAAAACTCTTTTTCAATTATACCATTATCGATTTAAAGAAAATGATTATTTTTTATTGTATAGTTCATTAAAATTTAATTAATATGACTTGTTTTAAAAAAAGAAAAAAAAAAAAAGAAAGAAAGTGCAGGAACAAGTTTGGTGTAGAGAGGGCAAAAAGGGGAGATGGGCATATTAGAGGCTTGTCATTTCTCAATGAATACATAAAACATTGAAGAGAAAATTTTTGGGGTGAGGTATGGGCAGGAAGATGCAATGAAGGTTATTTCAAAGCGTTGGATGATGAAGAGGCAAGATCCATGTGGGTAAGGTTTTATCTTGAGTTTTAGTAGGCAAAAAAAAAAAAAAAATCAAATCCCAAATCTTTTTTATTTTTCTCTTCTTATGTTCTTGATAAAATTAGAGATAAAAATGAAACTTCCAGGAAAAATGTTTTATTAGTTTTCATAATTTAAAAAAAAAAAAAAAAAAAAAGTGTATCTTTCACAACCACCATATCCATAGTAATGGCTAATGCAATGCCCTTCTATCAACAACAATAATAATTTATTGCTTTATCTTGAGATGGGTGAACTTGTTGACCTAACTCTCACTTTATCATCAACGTATGTACATTGGTTTTATGCTGTTGAATTATATTTTTGGACTGACCCTAAAATGTCTTGGTATAGAGTACCGACATTTCATAGATTTTGGGCAGAATTCTGTGAAAAGATAACAGATTTTTGTGCAGTGTAAGGATGGATTTTTGTTCCAAGTACCTTGCATCATCAGCAGTAGTTGCACCACAACAGATAGGGTCCATATTTGCATTGCTAGGCTCATGAAACTTCCCTTGAACACTTTAGGCCAAAAACCGTGAGCTCTAGCTTCTGGCCATTTGTGTTTTATACATTAAGCTCAGTTTATGAGTGAATTTACTGTGTTTAATGTAAACATGAATTTAGAATAATTGAATTTCTTACTTATAACGGGTTTATACTGGACTTTGCTAATATATATATATATATTAAATTTATCATTTTTAAATATACATAGTGTAAAATTTAACTTATTATGTCGAAAATGAAAATGAGGTAAATCTTTATTTATTTATTTATTTATCTGTGATGATTTTAGTTGGAGGAACTAATACAAGTTTGGCGTTACTTTTCCTGAATTTGATCAGAAATCTGATTATTCCCATAAGCTTAGAGTATGGGCAGGATTTTTTTTTTTCCTTGAGCAAATAATATTTTTTGATTCACAAGGATTTGTTGACTGCAAAATTCTATCATGAAAAGGTCTGCAGTTCTCTTCTACAGCTAATTAATTCAGCATTTAATTCTTGATTTTCATGCAAATGGGGGAGCAAGAAAAAAAAAAAAAGATCTTTCCCATCTTTATAGGTGCAAATTGCACTAGTTAATTGAAATTTGAAAATAAGGTAATCATTCTATTTGAAAGGTTCCACATACAGTTGTTGGCTTTGGTAAGCAAATTTTCTAAGGTTTTTTTTATGAAAGATGACTATGTAATGGTCATCTTCCAACATATTGCATAGTACTGATGTATGCATCCACAGCCAAATAAAATTGCAATTTTAGTGACAACTTTTTCGAGAAATTATACACTTGACAAACTTAATTGAAACAGTATTCCGCTGACAAAAATAATATATAACAAAAGAAAATAAAAATTATTGTGGATGTCTGCTATATGAATTGTAGCATTATGGGAAAAAAAATTGTCTTTTTTGATAAATTGAGAGGCCATATGATTTAGCGATGGTAAGAATTAAATTCTACATTTTAAGATATCCTTAGAGAAGAATTATCATTTGACTATTTTTTTACTAACGGAAAAAAGTTCATTTTAATGATGACAGGATAAATAATTTATTATCTTGTGTTGGAATTTGTCCTGCGAAATTTAATTGAAACAAACATAAACCACAAACAATAACAAATAGAGAGTTTGGGTGGAATTCATGGAAGACTCCAACAAATACATAGATTTTAGGTGAAAATGTCAAGGTGGGGAAAAGCCATGCACAAAAGAGGAGAATTCATTATATCAAAAAAAGAGTCGAGGTGGAAAAAAAAACCACGGATAGAAGAGAAAAATCCACCGTATCAAGAAAACAATGTACAATGAGTATTTTAGGGCTTTTATTATTTTCATGAGATATAAATAAATTCTCTCTTTCAATAAAAGAAATAATAGTTTAATTTCAAAATAAAAAAAAAATTTGTCAACCATATCACAAATGCACTTAGACTAATAATATTATAAATAAAAAATTTATATCGTGTTAAAAAAATAAAAAAATTTAAGTCACATATTTGACATTTTACACATATATATTTTCTCTTCCCATCTAAGCAAGAACCCTTATCTTTTATAATATTTTTTACAATATGAGTATAATTTTTTTATTTAACGCGTTTGATGATGATCTGAAATAGCTGTTTTGAGGCCTGATTTCTCCAAATTCTTGAATACAATATCAATACAATAAACCAGCACTCAACACGTACAACCAAAATGCCACTTTTACGCCATTTCCTTTGCAAACAACATTATGAAACCTTTTACGTTCTTCAGGGTCAGTCCAGTTGAGCTAGTTGCATGGAGAGGCCGCCCACCTCCTTCAACAGCTCTGCAACTTTATTTGGGCTAAGGGCTGTAATAAGTTTACAACACATAAGAAACTCCAGCAATTTCCCCAGAATGCATTGCCACGATGCAACAATTACGGCAAATTCAGTGTCTTCGATGAGAATCATATTGTTTTTATCTTTGAATAATGATTTGTTTCAATCACAATAAAGCAACTGCCATCAAAATTGTCATGGAAGCAATTTATTGTAAAACTAACTTGAGAAAGAAACATGTGCAATGGAGGAGTATGCTCAGTTTCAATCTCTCAACTCTTATAAAAGGCTTTCGAAAAGGTGCTGTTACAAGTGAAATATTATTCTCTATTATTCTGCAGTAGCAAATGAACATTGGCTGGTTTAACAAAAACCAAATATAAATCCGGAATCTGCAAATTTCCGCGCGGTTGGGGATGCGGATCACACCACAAGAAGCAGACTCCCTTTGTATTTGTTGATTTTTTTCTTTTCAATGAAGAGTTCCCCAAACAGGGCCAATGAACACGAGCAAGATGATGAGTCATACCGGCGGAACAGTGCCACCATGTCAAAAGTCAGTGCATTGTACATTCTCCTTATTAGTCATCAATTAGAATGTCTATGTCGAATGAACCTCCTCAAAGGAACTTAAAGAACCAATTATATGCTCGTACACTTCAATTCCTTTCAAGAAGACTGTGTCCTTCAAGAACTGCAACACATAATTAAAAAAGAATGACAGAAAAAGGACATAGAAAGATGAACCAGTTTAATCACACAGAAAAACTAATTGGCAAACTTGTTAAACCTCGTTATGCTCGTGCAATAATATAGGAGTATCTGTCATCGGAGAGAAACCAAGAACTGGAATTCCCAACTGTCTTATGTACCGTGCATCAGTGGTCGAAGACAAGATTTCGGGCTTTGCAAGTTTTCCTCCAGCTGCTGTAATAGCTTGCTTGAAGACTAGCCACCATGGATTGGAATCATCCACTGCAGTCACTAATGGCCGCCCCGTGATATCTCTTATGGGTCCTTGCTCAGATATCTGCCACATACATGTATGATAAGATATCTCTTTCCTGATACAGAAATGATAATCATACTACGAGTATGAATATACAAGTTTTGTACTTCACAACTCTCAGACACTGGAAAAGTTGTAAGCAGACAATTTAGATTTATGTATCTTTTATTACTTTAGTTACACGCAACATAGTCAAGAATATTCAAGCAATAATCAACTGAAAAAAGGGAATACTAAAGCAACTAGTAGTCCACGAGGCCAACATCGATCAAAGTGAAGAGATAGCACAAGGTGAAGGTCTTTCCTGGTCATATCATATTAAAGTGGCATACTATTTCCTTCAAACTTTTCACATTATTGTCCAAGAGGGGGGAGAGAGTGATAGTAACATTTAATTGAAGGTTCAGAGGAGGGAGAGAGCGATAGTCCAATCCTCTTTGTTCTGTTGGATGTGCCTGGTTGGACGCTGGACATTCTAGAACAAACTCTGCCAGAGAGCAGCTAAGGCTAACAACTAAAATCCAATCAGTGAACGTACATCTCCATTTTATTAAAGGAACCAATAAGAAAACCTTAAAGTCACATTGAACAAGTAAAATCTTTCACTAAGAGCTAATGCAAGCAAACACTGAGATGTAACCACAAACAATAAAGGAAAAAAAATCCAGCCACCCTGTCAAAGGCCAAGCAAGCAATATGGCTTCTCATGTTAGAATTTCCATTCATAACATCAACTTAGAGAGGCACAAGCCAATTCTGGGCCCCAGGTGATTCTTTGATGACCAAAATGAACCTTCTTGGACAATGTTAATGCATGAAAAAACAAGCATATATCGTCATATGATGCTTCATCTACGGATGCTGCAGAATAGTTCTGGGCATAAGTGGACAAAATCAAATATTATTTCCTGGACTGCATGTTACGTTAGCCCCCAAAATTGCCCCATAGATGAAAGAAAATCTACTGGGCCCATTTCTGGCAAAGAAGCTCATCTTGCTATTTGTATGACAAATGCATCCTCCAATCGAGGAAATAACATTAGTTTTGTCCACTTATGTACTAAATCCGCAACTTTGTTAATAAAAGGACTAATAAAGGGTGCTATTGAAAAGTTCAGTACTTGATTAAAACAGTAAGACGCATCGGAGATATAGAATTTTGTAGGTTGCGATCCCTAACAATACCATGACTAAAAGGACAAAGTTTTAAGGTCTAAATAAATCCAAAATGCACCAGGTGGAGGAGCATTAAGGCATCACCAGGACCTCTTCAGCTCAACTAACAATGAGGTCTATACATTATCACCAAAATAAAAGAAAATAAGTGACCAGAGACCATCATATTAAAACAAACGAGTTTCAAATCATATACCAAATATTTCCCATTTATTTAGTACATTTATCCTAGTACCATATCAATAAATTTCAATTACTGGAGAAAATGATCCATCCCAGTACCTCATAAGTCATGTTGCGAACAGCAGGTGCCCACTCTTCAGCAATCCTTTTCTTGAGAAGATCAGGGTCGGTAGTAGGCGTCAATCTAATATTAAAACCTGCTTCAGCCTCAGAAGGTTGCATATTCATAACAAATCCCTGAAAACATCTCACATCAACAGAAAAAAACATATATAAAATAACACAAACGCAGAAAACACAGCACAATCACAACCATAATTAAAATCACTTACAGTAGGAGAAGGAATTCCAGCTTTCAAATAAACAGGATTAACAGAAACAACCTCAGAATTAGCAGCTTTTCCAGCCTTCACAATATCAAACTGACTTTCTCTAAACCTACTAATAACCTCAACACTCTTCATTAAATTCTCCATTGCACTATTATCGTACATTCTAGATCCATGCCCAGGTTGTCCTTTTGCCTTAATTACCAAATTCCAAGGACACCTATCAGCATAAAACACTCTAAACTCATCATTAACCGAAGCCTGGCCTTCATCCATAGCAAACCCAACATTCAAATCTTTAAACTCCTTAGAGTTAACAAACTTAGCAGCTCCATTGAAGCCACCAATCTCCTCATCAGGAACATAAGAAACATGAATAGTCCTGACGGGCACAAAGTTTTTAGCTTTCAAGTTACGGATAGCTTCTAGATACTGTACAGCTATGCACTTATCATCCTGTGCTCCACGGGCGAATATTTTCCCGTCGTCTGTACGGACAGATGAGAAAGGCGGGTGGGTCCATTTAGAGGGCTCGGCGGGGACAGAATCGAGATGGGAATTGAAGATAATTGAAGGGAAGGACGGTTTTGAGCCTGGCCATGTTAACAAAAGGACGGGTTTATCAGGTACGAAGTGTAAAGTTTGTATTTTTAGACCGATTAATTGGGCGATTGAAGTGAGGAAAGAAACTGGAGCTGTGTAGTTTGGATTGGGATGTGCTGTGTTGAATCTGAGGTATTGCTGGAAGCGGGTTATTGGGTTGTCTTCCTGATTGTACGATGATGACGATGATGATGAGAAAGAGAGGAGGAGAATAAGCAGCGTGAGGGAGAGATAAGAGTTGACCATTGATAAGCTCCTGAAAGCACAGCCGACGAGTGTGCCACAGTGTTGGCCTGTTAGAAGTTTCTTTTAGCTGGCTAAAGTGGTCGAGGGGATGAGGTTTAAACCGTCCTTTTTAGGGTCGTTTTACGGAGTCACGGTGACACCGTATCATAAAAAATATACCGGCATTGTTGGTTTAACCGGTTGCTTTTTTTTTTTTTTGAATTGAAAATTGTTTAATCGGTAACCATTCTTACGTTAAAAAAATTCTGTCCCTTTCCTCATCAGTCGCACTCTCCGCCTATCATGACGACAACGATGATTTAAGGAACAGTAAGAATAGCTTCAGACTCTTGTAGATGAGAGGGCAATTCTCGAGATCGCTTTAACTCATAACACAAAAAGATGGGTCTCCAATATTCTGTCTTTGCGAAGATCACAATTCTCAGGTTTTCCTCAAAATTCATTTGTTGAAATTTCGATTCTTTGTGGCCTTTTCAAAACGAGGGCTTTTACAAATTTTGAATTTGGTTTTGTTTAGTTTTGTTTTTTTTGGCGGTTGAAGAAGATGCTATGATAGGGGAAGAGTTGATTGGTATTGCTAATTTCCTCTTTTAGGCTGTTTTGGATATGATTTCTTAGGTGTAGTTTCATTAGTTAAAGCCAATAAGACTATATGAAGAAGATAGGGGATAACACTCATTCTATTATGTATTGATTTCTTCTATTCTCGTGCACAAAGATTGATAACTCCGAATTGATATTTTTACTTATTGAACCTACATCAACGAGGAGAACGGGTAAAGGGACGGAGTTTTCCTCATAAACAAGTCAGTAACAGTATGAGAAAAAAATATAATAAAACAAATAGACATAATAGAGTAGAGAATAAAGAATAAAGGAGTAAAAGATGATTGCTTGTGATGATAAGGTGATGAAATGATGTCTTGGTGATGATATATGATGAGAGCATGAATGATATGAGATTCATAAGATGTATTTATAGAAAAAGGTATTGCCCAAACCTCTTAGGAATATGATTACTTAGTCTTGTAGGATTGCCTTATTTAGGAGAGGAGGAGACTTCCTTTGTATAAGTAGTCTTCCTAATTGAAATAGACTTCCTTATTGAGCTTTCTTCTTATTCAAGTAATCCTCCTCTTTAGGGGACTATATCCCTTATTTTAATAGGATACTGATATGGGTTATCAAGAAAAATGGTCTTCCTACTTCATAATTGGTTTTCGGAACTCCTGGGCTAGATATTTTGCAATCCACGAACATAAGGTAAGGTGAGGGGTGGGGAGAATCCCCACGAACACTCTGATGCCTAAGTTAGAGAAACAGAAGTAGGAAGTATACGAGATAGCTAGAATATGTGAGAATGAGATGCCCCTTTGTGAGGAATATAAGGTTATATATATAACAATGCTCAAACCTAGGAGGAGTTAGATTCCGTGTGGGATAGTGACATATAATCTTGGTAGGAGAGTGATATTTCTTTACTTAGGATTCCACTTTGGGGTAGTCCTCATTCCGGACGGATCTGCCTTCTTTCTAATCCAAGTGTCCCTAAGATCCTTTAACTGGACGGGAACATATTAGACAGTATCAAGAGTCCCCCCCCGGGTGTGTTAAGATATTTATGTCCAACGTGCCCGGGTAAAATAAGGTGCTGATGCTTCCATATGGGTATTACATATTGCTAAAGTCGGATGAGTTGAGGTGGCCAGCCTCAGTCACAGTGAAGGAGTATAACACAATATTGAATCTTAAGACATTCTTGTTACTGAAACGCCATCTGTAGAGTGGGAATAACTGTTAAGTGCGTAACAACACAATAATAGATTAACCCATCCGTTTGGAAACTATATGATGGAACCAGTCGTCACTAGATTTTTGATGCTCGGTGCATGGACACAAGGCTTTACGAGCTCGAAACCTCAGTACTACAGAAGCGACCTGAGGGTGCCAGCTTCAGTCACTGGACTTAGATGCGCGAGGCTTAGATGCTCGGTACATGGATGCGAGGCTTACATGCTCGAAACCTCAGTACTACAGAAGCGACCTGAGGGTGCCAGCTTCAATCACTGGACTTAGATGCGCAAGGCTTAGATGCTCGATACATGGACGCGAGGCTTACATGCTCAGAACCTCAGTACTACAGAAGCAACCTGAGGGTGCCAGCTTCAGTCACTGAACTTAGATTCATGAGGCTTAGATGCTCAAATACCCGGAATGGGTTGAAAGCGTAGTTTGGATGCTTTCTAAGTAGCTTGATGAAGCGACCCAGTCGAAGTATGGGTGGGCAGACACGTGGTGGCGTCGCTTCAACTCCTAGGGATTCAAAGTTTAAATCGCGTGAGTTATGCATCGTTTCGTATGTTAGTAAATAAAATGTTTCTGCTGCCATTGTCGTGACTCCTCGTTCAATGGGCTTTTTTATCCCCAAAAGGCCCCTGATGGCCTAGGGAGGAATACAACAATAATGAGGGCAGCTAATGGTGTGTTTCTAGATCATTCTGTGTCTTTATAAGTACTGCTGCGCTTGTCGAATGGCGTATTTTCCTTCTTTATTTTTTTGTTGTTTTTGCTTTTGCTACATTAGTATTGTCGTTGTTGTTTTCCTTGCTGCCTGCCGTGATTCTTGCTTGTGGCAACTGGGTGATCTTTTGTTATTTCTTCTTTTTCATTTTCCTTATTTCTGCTATTGTGTATTTTCCTTCTTCATTATGGACCCAAGGGAAGAAGTTAGTTCTAACCTTTTTGTCTTAAATGTAGATGGAGAGTTACTGAGGTGGTACCGGAGACGGTTCTGTATCCCCGCCGATTACACCTTTCACATCGTAGATAGGAGGTTTAAGGCCCATACCCCCATGTTAGGGCTAAGTAAATTAGTAGTGTATTTTGACCAGTTAGAGGGAGTTTTGAAATTTCCTTTAGATCCCTTTGTGAAGGAATTTTTGAATAAGAATAACATAGTGCTTGTTCAGCTTCATCCGAATAGCTATAGGATACTAACCAGGTTTATCCAACTGATGTACAAAGAGGGGAAAGAACCCAATTTGGATGTTTTTTGATACCTGTACAGGCTGACTAGAAAGAAGGGAGAGTTGATGTTTTCCCTATCGGCTGTGCCTAACCATACCCTCTTCGTAAAGCTTCCGGATCTTCATAAGAAGTGGAGACACCATTTTTTTTATTGTAGAGCATCAGTCGGACTTCTTGGATGTCCGGCGGATGTGGTCTGATGAGTGTCATAGGGTGGGTTGGCCTATGAGACTTTCCAACCATGATACGAAGTTATTTTTGTCGCTACATCTCGACGAGCTTACCGAAGCTCGATCGACGGAGGATGTGTCCAGGAGATACCTATGGAGAGTTTGTCCGAGTCACGTTCACTCCCCTGGTACGTTTGTGTTACTTTGAGCTATATTTTTGACTTGATCTATTTTTACAACTATAGATGGTTAACTTTTTTGATTTTGCGGGCGGGATTTCATTAGTTGATGAGCCGATTGCTCCGGAGGAAGTGCAGGTATCTCCTTCCCCAGAACCCGAAGCTCCTGCGGCACCTGAAGCGGTTCCTACTGACCCCAACGGTAAAATGATAGTGGAAATAGCACAGCCAGAATGGGTAGGCCGAAGAAAAAGGTGGTTGATTGATTCAGAGTCAGACACAGAGGAGCTTGATGAGGACATTTACGTTCAACGCCCAAAGTTATCTAGGTGTTTGGATATGAGGGGCTGGATACTGATACGGATGAAGCCCCCAAGTATCTTTAATAGCCAAGTGCGGGATCAATACACTGAATCGCTAAGGTTGCCCGGGGATATGCAACGTTGGTCTGATGAGGGCCCAGAGGGGTTGCTTGACTCCATGATTGGCCAGTCATTAGAATTAAGTTAGCTTCTGCTACTTATGTTGTTATTGTATATACTTCTTGTTGACGCTAACTTTTTGCTATTGACAGATGACTCAGGCCTTGCTGCTGGCGAAGGATCAATACTTTTACCTGAAGAGCCAGTATAGCCTGAAGGAAACTGAGGTGGGAACTATAGCCATCGATTTGAGAAGAAGCTGGATGGCGCGAAGGTAGCCCTGGAGCTTTGCCAAACAAAATATGCTGAGGCGAATCAGAAGAAAATTTTCGAGTTGGAACATAGCCAAGCCCAACTGACGAGGAGGATTGAAGAGCAGGACCTTCAAATTGCTGAGCTCTAGAGAAAGTGTAATATCCTGAGTTTTTAAATATTTTTATACTGCATCGGGATATGCAGTGTTAATAATTTTTGTATATATTTATGACATTTTTAAGAGTTGTTATTTGTTTAAAGCTAATTTTAATTAGTTTATATTATTTTAAGTACTTTACGTAAAATTTTTCTAAAAATTGTATTTTCGAAAAAATTGACACGTAAATAATTTAATATTTATTTTGAGACTCAGTATTTTAGATAATTTATTTGCGTTATTCATATTTATTACTTTGAATGATATTATTTTAATAGTATTTAACTTAGTGTGTTTTATTTTAATATTGTTTATTTTATTAAACTACATTATCTGCGTGATTAATATATGTGCTACATATATATACACATATATATTAGGGTTGTATTATTTTATTTGTGTGTGTGAATATATATATGTGTGTGTATATATATTAATATATATGTGTGTGGAGATATATATATATATATATATATATATATATATATATATATATATATATATATATTGTATTATTATAATATAAAGTATTATATGTATATATATGTACATTAAACATAAAACACACACACACAAACTCATCGTCCCCCGAAACCCATCCAAACCACCATCCACCATCGCCTGTCATCGTCGATCCCCTATCGTCGGTGTGCCGTCCGGCCTTCCAACAGCTCCAGTCGCCTTCCGCCATCTTCTACCTTCTTCTCCGGCGTCGACAAGCGGCTGTGGCAGCAAGGAACCGAAACTCGAGCTCACCATGGTTCCAAGCGATTCCGGCCACCATTCTTGCGATTCTGGTGTCCTTGAGCTCCTCAAGCGCCGGTGAACTCAATCCAAGCTTCGGTTTGAGCTCTAACCCCTCCATTTTTGCTGTTTTTCGATTTTTTCATTTCGGCCATTTTTGGATTTTTATTTTTTTGGGGAATTTTTGGTGGATTCATGGAAAATTCCTTAACAAAAGTTGATCCCCCAAGCTTAATCTACATCCCAGAATTTTTGTGTGATTTTTGGGAATTATTTTGATTTTTGTGAATTTTTGATTATTTTATTATTATTTTCTAATTTTCGAAAATAAATTAATTAAATTATGAAATTGTGTTTTATGGTGATTATAGGAGTTGAAATGAATTATAGAAATTTATTTGTAATTTTTGTGAATTTTTATGTATTTATTTGGAATTTATTAAGTTTATGTAATTTTGAAAAATAGGGCTAATTATGTGTTTAATTGAAATAAATTGGTAAATTGAGTATATTTATTGATATTATTGAAATATATGTTGAGAAAATTAATTTTTAGTAATTATATTATTTTTGGTGAATTTTTGAACATTTATAGTGAATATATATATAGGGGTATTTTGGTAATTTTATACTAAATTGGCTAAAAATATAATTAAATTGGTTTTAATAATTATTTGAGCTATAAAAATGATTTCTGTAAATTTTTAGTATTTTTAACTAATTAAAACTATTTTTCGTAAATTATTTTCAAATTATATATAATATACTATTTTTCTAAATAAATGGGTTTTTATTGATTTTTAGTATGTTTTAGGGTTAATTACGTAATTTTGATTTATAAAATGTATTTTTATTATATAAGGGCATTTTTGGTATTTTATAAATATTTTGTGAATTGTGAACCTCGGTCGGTGAATTGTAGTTTGGAGTCCGACTGAGGGATTGTGGTTGTAATTCTGTGTTTATTCCGAAGTGTATTTCTTTGCAGGACCAGTTCTACTCTTTGAGTAGAGAGATGTCCGTTTTACAGGGGAGGTTCTGTCGGATTTTTGATAAAATTCTCGTAAAACGTGATATCCGGTCAAATTCCTATTCTAATTCTGTGTCTAAAATTCTAGAGCGAGTCTTTAGAATTTCTGTTAAATTTATTTTGATTCATGTTGTCATTTGTTTGTCTAGCTGCGCCAAGACCGAGGCCTAACGGATCAGGCCCACCGAGTTTGTCTTGTGGAGCGCTAACATGTGAGTTATTATACTGTATATATATGCACTGCATATAGGGTGCATTATTTAGAATTTTTCATTTTCATTGTATGTTTTAAAAGGAATTTAAATTATAATATTTTTTGGTATATCTAGGGTTGCATTTTTATATATATGCATATTAAATAATTATGCATGTTAGTTTGATATATGCACATTAAACAATTAGGTTTAGGTTTAATACATTTGAGTAATATACACATGTTTTAAAATGTACACTTAGACATAATTATTTTATTAAATGATTTGTGTACTTAGGGTATATCTTTTGCATATTTAAGTATATTTTTAAGATAATGCATGTTATATTATTGTTACTCATTTAAATTATTTTTAACTATATTAATGATTTATCTTTAGTTTATTTCGTATTTTATTTGACATATATATATATATATGTACCTGAAATATACTGGATATATTTTAGGTATATTTTTGGTATATATATATATACGGTTGGTTTTACTATTATGAATATTGTTCTACATTAATTATTTTCCGAATGAATGATTTATTCTAAGTGAAGGATATCAATAGAACGTGCTTCCTAGTGGGCAGCACTAGGACCGTGTACGTACCGGTACGATAGATAAAGATTGAGTGAGAGTTAAAATTGAGTGATTATAATTGATTTAATTGATTTGACTAAGATTAATGGTATGTTAGATAGTGTGATTGCGGGGCCAATCACACTGACAGTCAGACTGTTGGAGCTTGGTTGACTTAGTGTCTCGGGGCCAGTCTACTATCCATAAGTGAATTGAATGATCTATTGGGTTAATTGGGATGTGAGGTGATAAATAGTGTGATTGCTGGAGCTTGGTTGACCAAGTGTCTCGGGGCCAATCACACTGACAGTCAGACTGCTGGAGCTCGGTTGACTTAGTGTCTCGGGGCCAGTCTGCTGTCCAGATTGGAATAAGTGTTCTATTTGGAATCAAGTGAGCCTGCATGGCTAGAGTGATGATGGGGTTGTTGAGGTTGTTATTATTAGGGTTCTATGGATCCTTCATGAATTTAATCAAACGTTTTCTACATGTAGTATATTTATAAAAGCAGAGTTTGGCATTCGTGTGAAATGTGTGTATACACACATATATATAAGAATGCCTGATTGTTATGGTTTAGTTTGCATATATATATAGTATAATAATTCACTCAGTGAGGTCTGACCCCCCCTCAATTATTTTTTCAGGAGATCCCATATCGTCAGACCTTAGCTGTAGAGTTCCTCGTTGGTGTTCTTCAGTCCCGACTATTTTATACAAATGTATATTCTGAACTTTGAATTGTATTCTAGAAACTACAGTAGTAGTATTATAATTTTTGGAAGTGTATTATTTTGTTTGGATATTAAATACTCTAAGAATTTATATTTGAACATTGTACGAATATGTATTCATTTATAAAAGGATTTGGAGTATTTATTTTATTTATTGATTCAGAAAAATTTTAATTCGGTCGTACTTTTATTTATTTATTGTATGATTTTATTTTCTTAGGCTTGCTACGGGTTTTGGATTCGAAAGAATTCCCATTCCTTAGCGCTGGTTATGACTCCTAGTTTGGGTCGTGACAAAGCTGGCTGAGCTTGAGAAATTTTGAACGAGTGATAAAAATTCATACCAAGACATGGTAAAGGGGTTTCTTAAAGCTTATCGGGCTGAGTGTAAGAGGATCTTGCTCGCTCAGGACTTGGGACTGGATCTGGGGGCATTGGATCAATTAACACCAGCAGACCTTGCTAAACTTGCTACAGAAGAGGACGTTCGTCGAGAGGCTCTTAAGGACACTTGGATTAGAAAGAAGGCAGATCAGTCCGAAATGGGGACTACCCCAAAGTGGAATCCTAAGCAAAGAAGGAACACTCTCCTACCAAGATTATGAGTCACTATCCCACATGGAATCTGACTCCTCTTAGGTTTGAGCATTGCTATATAAAGAACCCTATATCCCTCACAAAGGGGCATCTCATTCTCACATATTCTACCTATCTCGTATTCTTCCTACTTGTGTTTCTCTAACTTAGGCATCAGAGTGTTCGTGGGGATTCTCCCCACCTCTCACCTTGTCTTCTGTTCATGGATTGTAGGATACCCAGCCCAGGAGTTCCGAAAACCAATTATCAAGTGGCATCGTCTGTGGGGACTCCTTGGGAAAAGCCATTCATTTACTTGCTAAGCTAAAGACATCCTTACTATGACTTCTAACCCACCACCAACCCTGACTCCTGAAGCCGGCACCAACCCTTTCGCACCTATCCCTTCGACCGACCTCTCAGACCCTCTCCCAGCAATAGTGCTTCCACCCACCTTACAGCATGCTAGAGCCTCATCTGGACATATACCTTCACTCCTCGAAAACACTCTAAGATACCCGTCCTTGGGCATAGACCTCCCGTATTTCGCTCCACTACAACACCATTGTTCAATACCTTCTATATGCTTTCCGAGTCTACCAGAAACACCAATAACAATCACCCCAAATTTAAACACTGTAAACCAAACACTCAGTCTCGATCAAACTAACAGGGAAGTCATGATAAAAAATATTTAGGCACAGATAGCTTTGATGCAGTAATAACTAAATGCTATAATACAGAGTGGGCGCTCTGAGCTGGCTCAAAATGATGATAACACAACACCTCGGCAGGTCCCGGGGACTAGCATGGGAAAGGGTGAAGCGCCAGAAGGGGAGTGCAGTTCAACCATTCCGGCTTTTGATGATTCAAAAATAGCTCAGGAGGTTGAAGAAGCAATATGCAAAACCCGGACCAAACCAAGAAAGGAAGAAGAATGTGTTATGGATAGCAGAACTTCATTTATCAGCAGAATAATTCAGACAGAGATCCTTACTAAGTTCAGAATCCCGCCGCTTGATTAGTACGATGGGACGGAAGACACCATCAGCCATATATCAGTGTTCTGAACAAAAATGCTACTCCAGAATGTAAATGATGGAATCATGTGTAGAGTTTTTCCAAGCACACTCACAAAGAATGCTCAAAAGTGGTTTCATCAACTCCTGGAGAATTCCATCACTTCTTTTGAGGATCTGGCGGAATAATTTCATATTAGATGCATCACCAATATTCCCCCGGCTAAAAACATCAACAATCATCGGATGTGCAGTCAAGAAGTTGATGAATCTTTATGAAGTTACCTTGACCGTTTCAATAAAATAGCCATACAAATTGAGCATCTTGTTGATGAAGTCACCATAGAAGCTTTAAAAAATGACACTAGACTCGACAAGCTTAAAGATAAAATAATGACTAAAGAACCAAGTACCTTTACAGAAGCAATGGTGATGGCGGTCTGGATGATAAAAATGGATGAGGACAGAAGGATGCGACGGGAGGAAGATAGGCCATCGATTAAGGATGAACGACCAAAACTCAGACGAGCAAGCTTCCCAAAAATGAATTTCAAAAATCCAGTAGAAAGATTTGACAGGGAAGCTGACAGATATACACCCTTGAACACCTCTCGATCCAAAATCCTAATGTGGGTCAACAATCTCTTAGCTGGGGTGATCCTAACTCCATTTTTCTGGAACTCCTAGGCTGGGTATCCGCACCCGAAGACCATTTCAATATTGCAGGATACTGATGCTTCTGGAAACCAATTCTCGTGCACAAAGATGAAGATGCTAAGTCAGAATCTACCATAAACAAGGTGAAAGAAATAGTGTATGCTATTGTTTCTATTTTTTATAGTATCAAGTGTTCAAAAGATGTGGTCGATGCAACACAGTTAAAAGATTGTGAGTTTACCAATCATATCATTCTTTTATTAGATATTATTTGGAAGTTGAAGAAAATCTTGCTAACAAAATAAGAAAACAAGCGACACAATATCAGTGAAATACAGATCACACAGTTTAAAATTCTAGTCACTTGGAAGTGATTAATGAATGTTATTTGATTGAATTTTGAGTTTTGTGTTCTTTGGAAATAATTTGTTTTTGTTTTAGGAATGTGCATAAAGGCAGGTTATAATTTTAAAGATCTATAAATTTTTATCGTTATTGGTTCCTTTTTTTTTCTTATTGAGCTGCCTCTAGTTTCTTTAATTAGCGTTATTACTCTTTTCATTTCTTACTCTGTTATTATTTAGAACTGATATTTCATATACATATTCTTATTTAACTAAGATTTTTATTTTCTTATACAGATTTGCTTACAGAAGAAGGACACCCAAAATAAATAGGAAAAGGTTTCCAATTAAAGAGACTCCTGGATAGGAAGAAACACTCTCTTAATATGTATAGGACTCTCATCAAAGAAGAATCATATTCTTCTGAGGTTTGAGCACCACTATCCCTATAAATAGGACCTCATATCCCTCATTCTCATTCATTATATTCTCTCACACTTCTTGCTCTCTTTATCTCTCTAAAACTCTCTCTATATTTTTTGACTTAGGTATTGGAGGGTTTGTAAGGATCTTCCCTACCTCTCACCTTGCCCTTTGTTGATCACTTATAGGGTTGTCAACTCATAAGTTTTTGAAACAAGTTATCAAGTGGCGCTGTCTGTGGGAGCTCTTGAGTTAAAAGTCATTTAAGCATCCACCTCCCTTACTATGCTCCTCTTTAACATCATAACAGACCTATAATTTTTGTACCTTTTTCAAGCCTATTAGAAACACCTGTCATAAACATATATAACCTAAATACAGTAGCCTATACACTCAACCTATCCTCAATGAGCAAAGAAACAATGATTCAACATATTGAAACCCAGATGACCCTAATGCAACAATAATTGAATGCCCTGATTCAAAGCAGTAATTTTAAAATAACTCATAGAGAAAATAATATAACACCATTAGAAGCAGCTCCGAAGGCATATGGAGGAAATAGAGAAAAACATAAATCTCCGAAAGGAGAATCTAACTCCATAATCCTGGCCCTAGACGATTCAAAGATAGCCTAAAAACTTGAAGAGGTCATGCATAAAGCTCGTATTGGGCCAAGGAAAGAAGATGAATGTGTTATGAAAGGAAAGACACCCTTTGTAAGCAAAATAATACGAACGGAGATTCTAACCAAATTCAAAATGCTATAGTTAGATTAGTTTGACGGAACCCGGAGATTCAATCAACCATATATCCTCGTTCAAGATCAAGATGTTACTCCAGAATATGAATGATGGAATTATGTTCAGAGTCGTTCCTAGTACACTCATCAAGAATGCTTAAAAGTGGTTCCACCTGCTTTTTGAGAATTCCATCTCCTCCTTTAAAGCCGAGAGATTATGGACTCAGTTCATCACCAATATTCCTCCAGCCAAAAACATTAATAATCTTTGAATGTGTTGACAGGAGGTTACTGAATCACTGAGAAACTATTTGGATCGATTCAATAAAGTAGTCATGCAAATAAAAAATTTGGTCGATAAGATAACTATAAAGGCCTTGAAGAATGGAACCCGATCGGGGAAGCTTAAAGATAAGATAATGACAAAGAAACCCATCACCTTCGCTGAGGTAACGACTATGATAATAAAGATGATAAAAATAGATGAAGATAGGAGAATGTGTAGGGAAGAAGAGAAAGCATCGGTCAGGAAAGATGAAAGGTCATGACCCAGAAGGTCGAGCTTCTAGCAATCAAACTTCAGAAACTCGACATAAGGATTTGAAAGGGAAGCTGAGAGGTATACGCTACTAAACACCTTTAGATCCAAGATTCTCATATGGGTCAAGCAAAATGGTGTGGGCGTAACCCCAACCAAAAGACAAAGTCCAATTAGGAGAGCCGTGCAAGATAGGAGGTACTATTACTAATACCATAGGGATTACGGGCATAAAACTAAGGCATGTCAAGAATTAAAGAATGCCATATAGAGATTAATACAGAATAGTAAACTCGGCAACTTCACTAACAAAGCCAAAAGGAGTAGGGATCCAAATGGTCAAGATAGGGATAGGCCAAAACCAAAGAAAGCTCAGAATGAACCAACTGGCGTTATTAATATGATTGTTATAGGAGAAGTAATGGAGAAGAGGCCTAAGAGATCCCGCAGAGAAAAAGGGTTCGCCTATGAAAAAAAGTGGACTATCATGTGTGGTCCAAAAGACAGGAATGTTGAGCACCCTCATAATGATGCACTCATAGTAGCTTTAATCAACAATTACCTAGTGATTACTGATTGATGATGGGAGTGCTATCAATGCTCTCTCTTGGAATGCCTACAAAGCAATTGAAGGTTCTGTTACTAATTTGAAAGCTATTCAAAATCCCATTACAAGCTTTTGCGAAGCAACCACCCAACTAATGAGATTAATAAAGTTGAGTCTAGAATTCGACGACTAAGATATTAGAGAAGTGAAAGAAATTAAAGCTTAGTTCAATGTGGTGGATCTTCCTCTTGTGTATAAAGGCATTATAGGCTGACCAATACTTTATGAGATCAATGCAATCACGAGTATCCGACGTTTGACAATGACAATTCCTATTGAAGGCCAGGTCCTAACAATTCACGGAGATCAGTATATGCCAGACAATGTTACCAAATAGTAGTCAAACCTCATATAGAGGCATTCTCTCTGGAATATTGGGAAATGGAGAAATAAGCAGCCAACCTTGAGTTAGTTGACTAGATTCAAACTTTACAGATCACTGAAGGAAAGACAATAAGGATCGATAATAAGCTCGATAGTAAAATTAAGCATGGAATAAGTGAGGTCCTTATTAAACACTCAAGCAGCTTTGCTTCTCAAGCATATGAGATCACTGGAGTAGATCCTCGGATTGCCTCACATAGTCTAAACATCAAACCAAGAGTAAAGTCAGTTGTTCATAAAAAGAGGACCTTCGTGTATGAAAGACAAAAGGTAATCGCTAAATAAACAAATAAGCTTATATGGTGTGATCCTAGCTCCAAAGAGGAAGATTTCAAAATTTGTTCATGTTAATAAGGCAACGTTCATTCAAGAAAAGAGTAATTCACATAAATTCGTATTTTGTGTAGCATACTTTAGTATTTTAGCCATAAATCACTCTACAAAACTTGGATTGAGATGATTCAAAAGGATATTGAAAGATAAGAAAGATATCTATAGCTTTAGTGAGGATATTTAGAGTTAATTTGGCCTTATACCTGAGCTAAAATTATGAAAGATTATCATATCGTGAATAAAACTGGGCAGACTGAATATATATTAGTAATTGGGCTGTATCTCAGTCAATATAGATCCAAATGAAGTGATTCAAGATGTTGATGAAAGATAACAATAATGGATAAATCTTTTATATTTTGGGCTTAAGTTAATTCGGTCATCATCATATTAAAAAGTGTGCTACAATGTACTGCATAAGTAAATCCGAATTTAACTAGGATTATATTTTCTTATTTAAGTAGAATTATATTTTCTTATTTAAGAAGGATTTTATTTTCTTGTTTAGTTAGGATATTAATTAGGTTTTATTTAGGGTTTCTTTAAGCCTATATAAAGCCTTATTCTATATAACTTAGAGGGTATGCAATCATGGATGATTAATAAAATTTAGAGAGGATTCTCTTTGGTTACTTGGTGGTTAACCATGTGACAACCTTTATGACTTATCAATCTATCTTTCAGACAGTAGATTGTGGCATCTTTTTAATAACCTTTGTTGCTTGTTTGTTATTGTTTAAAAGGTTAAATTTTTGATATAGCATTGGTTATTTAGACTAACTAAACATAAGGTGAAGTTTCTCTATGTTTGAATTGGAACTTGATTTGAACTTTCCTTGAGAGCATGGGTTTGGGTTCATGCTAATTGGGTTTCTAGAGCAAGTCATCTAGTGGGTTCGTATCACTTAGTATCAAAGCTTGGCTCAAATCAGGTTTTGTTCAATTCAATTCTACATATCCTTAATTTACTTTTTAATTATTGTGGTTTTAAAATTTTTCTATTTATGTCAAAAAAATAATTATGTTTTTTTTTTTTTATGATTTTTGATTTGGTTGGTATTAGATTGATTTAATTGAATGTTTTGTAAAAAATAGTCTTAAGTTTGATATACCTAAGGTTTTAGTTAGTCATATAAATTAGATTTTATACCTTAAGTTTGATTTGATCAATTTGTAACGAAGGGTCTTAGGTTTGATATAGCTAAGGTTTTAGTTGGTTGATACATAAAGGATTTAAGGTTACTAATCTTCTACCTTTCATTTTTTTTCAATTTTTAGGATTTTAAATTTATTTTTTATTTATAAGTTAAAAAATATATATGTCTTGAATTTTTTTTAGTCTATTGAAAATTTCTTTATTTTTTTTTCTTGTGTGGTGTTCTTGAGTCTTTCTTAAATAAAAAAAAAATTCAATTGCATAGAAGACAAAGATTTGAGGATAAATATTTTTGAAGAAAGGGATAATGATGTGATCCTAGCTCTAAAGAGGAAGATTTCAAGATTTGTTCATTCTAATAAGGCAACGTTCATTCAAGAAAAGAGCAATTCGTATAAATTCGTATTTTATGTAGCATACTTTAGTATTTGGCCATAAATCACTCTAAAAAACTCGGATTGAGATGATTCAAGAGGATATTGAAAGATAAGAATGATATCTACAACTTTAGTGAGGATATCTAGAGTTCATTCAGCCTTATACCTGAGCTAAAATTATGAAAGATTATCAGATCGTGAATAAAATTGGGCAGATTGAATATACATAAGTAAATGGGCTATATCTCACTCAATATAGATCCAAATGAAGTAATTCAAGATTCTACTAAAAGATAACAACAAGGGCTACAAATTTTATATTTTGGTCTTAAGTTGATTAGGCCATCATCATATTGAAAAGTGTGCTACAATGTACTGCATAAGTAAATCCGAATTTAACTAGGATTATATTTTCTTATTTAAGTAGAATTATATTTTCTTTTTTAAGAAGGATTTTATTTTCTTGTTTAGTTAGGATATTAATTAGGTTTTATTTAGGGTTTATTTAAGCCTATATAAAGCCTTATTTTATGTAACTTAGAGGGTATGCAATCATGGATGATTAATAAAATTTAGAGAGGATTCTCTTTGGTTACTTGGTGGTTAACCATATGACAACCTTTGTGACTTATCAATCTATCTTTCAGACAATAGATTGTGGCATGTTTTTAATAACCTTTGTTGCTTCTTTGTTATTGTTCAAAAGGTTCAAGTTTTGATATAGCTTTGGTTATTTGGACTCACTCAACATGAGGTAAAGGTTCTCTATGTTTGAATTGGAACTTGATTTGAACTTTCCTTGAGAGCGTGGGTTTGGGTTCATGTTGAATGGGTTCCTAAATCAGGTCGTCTAGTGGGTTCATATCATTATGAAAGCCGGATTCATTAAAGAAGTAGCACATTCAGAATGGGTTGCTAATGTGGTGTTGGTAAAAAAGTCTAATGGCAAATACTAGTTGTGTGTGGATTATACTGACCTTAACAGAGCATGCCCTAAATATAGCTATCTATTGCTAATGATAGATTAACTGGTAGACTCTACTGCTGGTCACTATTTGTATAGCTTTGTGGATGCTGCACAAGGGTACCATCAGATACCAATTAAGAAAGAAGATCAAGAAAAGACGTCATTTATTACCCACAAAGGTCTTTATTGCTATAAAGATATTCCTTTTGGGCTGAAGAATGCCGGAGCAACTTATCAAAGATTGATGAATCATGTGTTCTAAGATTAAATTAGAAAGAATGTGAAGGTATATGTGGATGAAATGATCATTAAGAGCCAATATGCATAACAATATTCTATTAATCTCGACTAAATCCTTTGAATATTGAACCAATACCAAATCAAGCTAAATCTAGAGAAGTGTGTTTTTGGAGTAAAAGCGGGCAAATTCTTAGGATTTATGATATCCTACAGAGGAATTGAAACTAATTCGGAGGAGGTAGAGGTCATTCTTAAAATGAAAGCTTCGACATCAATTAAAGAGCTACATAAGCTAAATGGTAGAATAACAGTCTTAGGGTGTTTCATTTATAGCTCAGCCAAGTGGTGTCTACCACTATTTTGAGCCTTAAAAAATTTCAAAAATTTCGTATGGACTGAAGAATGATAGATAGCTTTTGAAAATGTAAAAAAGTTTATATCCTCACCACCTCTATTCAACAGGTTGATCCTTGGAGAAACACTGTACTTGTACACCCCTATTAGTCAGGATTCAATTACCTCAATACTGGTGAAAGAAGAAGGAAGTTAGCAAAATTCAGTATGGCATATTAGTAAGATACTCATAGGTTCAGAAATCCAGTATCCCAAATTGAATAAGTTAGCTATGGTCATCATCCACACATCCCAAAAACTTCGACATTATTTTTAGGCTTATTTAATCATTGTAAAATCTAGATTTCCTCTAAAAAAAATCTTACAAAAACCTGAAACATTCGATAGACTAGTTCAATGGTCAATATTATTCAGAGAATTTGACTTCAGTTACAAACCTCGATAATAGATAAAGGCTCAAGCCTTAGCAGACTTCGTTTAAAAGATAATTGCAGAAGATTTCGCTCCTTCAAAGTGTCCAGAATGGAAGCTATACATTAATGGAGCCTCATCCATCCAAGGATCTAGTGCCAGAATCATTCTTAAATGGTCACACAAAGTCACTATTAGATATGCAGTCCAAATAAAGTACAATGACATTAACAATACAGCCGAGTATGAAGCACTCATCATGGGATTAAAGTTAGCCACCAAGGTCAAAGCTGAGCATCTTAAGATATACTTTGACTCATAACTGGTGGTAAGTCAAGTCACAGGAGCATTCCAGATCAATGACCTAAGCATTGCCAAATATGTCGAGAAAGTCAGACAACTCCTAAAGAAGCTCGAGCAGGATGGGGGATAATGGAAAATCATCCAAATCCCTAGAAGTGAAAACTTAAAAGTAGATTTGCTAACCAAATCAGTGGCTGAAGACAATCAGACATTTAAAGAACTCGAGCTCACTAAGGCATTAATAAAACCAAGCATCGAGGAAGCAGAGTCATAGACATTCAAGAAGTAGTAAAATGGATGAAATTGATCATTCAGTATCTTGAACATGGGATACTTCCATAAGATAAGTTGAAAGCTAAGAAGTTAAAGATAAAAGCCATGCATTACTCCATCTGCCATGGAGAACTCTACAGAAGGTCCCCTTCACACCTATGGTCTATATGTACATCACCAAAAGAAAGAAGTTACGTGCTTAGGGAAATCCATAAAGGAATTTTTGGAGAGCATGAATCTCACCATTTATTAATAAGAAAGGCATTACTCAAGGGATATTATTAGCCTACCGTATCCCGAGATACTAAAAAACTGACTCTAGAATGCTACAAATGTTAACAATTTGCTCGCCTCAACTATAAGCCTTTTAATCTTTAGCATCCAATAGGAAGTCCCTAGCCTTTTGCAGTATGGGGGATGGATATCCTAGGTCCATTTCCCACCTCAACCTCCCATAAGAAGTTCCTGATTATGGCCATAGACCACTTCACTAAATGAATAGAAATTGAAGTTGTACTAACCATCATTGAGGCCTGAATCTAACACTTTTTCTGGAAAGAAGTCATCTGTAGATTTGGAATACCACACACCTGATAACAAATAATGGGAAGTAATTCGACAATGAGAAGTTTAGAAAGTTCTGTTTGGATCTTAGAATAAAATTTTGGTTTACCTCAGTAGCTCATCCATAAAAAAATAACTAAACGGAAGTTATTAACAAGATCATCATGCAAGGGCTGAAGAAAAGATTAGACATGAAGAAGGAGAAGTGGGTCGACGAACTCAACAATGTTGTTTGGGCCTATAGAACTATACCTAGAACTTCCGCCAGAGAGACACACTTTAAACTAACTTATAAGTTGAATGTCATAATCACACTGGAGATTAGATCAGTAAGTTATTATGTCACCAAGAATCTAGATC